>OZ020604.1:221156632-221756632 GCA_963971545.1 Philophylla caesio | reverse complement strand
GTCAATGGCACCTCTATTGTCGATATAATGTTTTATTACTGCCTGCATGCCTCGCATGCGCTGTCAATAGAAATTTGAATACATAATTTCTTAATGAGTCCAGTTTATATCCCTTCGGCTATTTACCGCATGTTTTTCCTCAAAAATCAATGACTTCAATGATTTTTTACGTTCCAAAGCAGATTTCAAAACTGCAGCAATTCTTTTATATTGAGTTGGTACTCTTATAGAGTGATTGAATTTGTTCCCATCCATTTTTATTCACACGTGATTGTTTTATACCGAGTAAAGATGGGTAACGTGCTGTCTCCTTTACCCGACATCTCAGAAAATAGCTGATGTCCTAAAATAGATGTCAGAAAATATATTGTCAATGGAGACCGCTTATTTCTTCATGTCAGCCATTTATGTCAGCGTTTATGTCTTGGCATCTATTGTATGAAATAAGCTTTCACTTTGTTACTTTGACAGATAATTTTTCATTTCGTGGGGTCAACATCGAAGATATTTTCATTCGGAAGCAAAAACTGAGCTGTTTTCTATTTCATTTATGTATAAATGTTTATTTATTTGGGAGGAAATAAAACTTATTACTTATATTATTTTCTGCATATTTGCGCTTTATTAAACGAACTTACTTGTTTGACGCCATCTTACAAATGTTTATGTCAAGACATAAAACTGCGCACACATAAATCTTGACAAAACATTTTTAATTTTTCACTGCCAAAATGACAGATGTTAGAACATCAGCTATTTTCTGTGGAGATGTCGGGTTAGCGTTCAGTTATCGCAAGAGAACAGTTAAATACATCGCAAGCGAAACTGCTCGCAGGGAAATTTTTTTACGCGAGCATTTCATCACGGTATCTATTCCAAAAACGTTAAAATAACGCATTCCAAAGATGGGTTGGCTTTAGAATAGGGACCCACGAATTCGAGGGTAAGAGGGGTATGGGAGAAAAGGAGCAGTCTCTCCTTTCTAAAAAATACCACTCCCAAGGTGCGAGTCCTCGTACTTTTTAAGATATTTGCGTTTTAAATTATAAGAAGTACATATTTGTTAAGTGTATTTTATCACTTTTTCACTATAAAAACTAGTCAAATTACATTTTTACGTCCTCTTTAACTTAAAATGTTGTTAATTTTTATTAAATTTAAAATCTTTTAACGTACACACCAAGGCACATTAAACAGGTAGCAACATTCAAGAAAATGCAACCCTGCGGTATATTTTGCGATTTGTTGTGGTCATATATATAATACTTATATATTGGCAGTATGAACAGAAGAATTCAGAAGAAAATCCAATGCCGGTACGCTTAGAAAGTTTTTGAACTTTCTCTTTTTTTGTAAAATTTTTGAATACAATACATTGCATAAATGTCAGCGATTATGGCTTGGCATCTATTGTATAAAATAAGCTGTCACTTTGTTACTTTGACAGCTAATTATTCATTTGGCTGTAAATTTCGTGGGGTCAACATCAAAGATATTTTCATTCAGAAGCAAAAACTGAGCATATTTGCGCTTTATTAAACTAACTTACTTGTTTGACGCCATCTTACAACTGTTTATGTCAAGACATCAAACTGCCCACACATAAAAATTTACAAAACATTTTTAATTTTTTCTGCCAAAATGACAGATGTTAGAACATCAGCTATTTTCTGTGGAGATGTCGGGTTAGAAATAAATTCACAAAGTTAATTTTGTTTCGCAACCAAAAAGTGGCTTAGCCAAAAAATTAGTTAATGCAAGGAACATTAAAGAAAATGCAACCCTGGGGTATATTTTGTCATTTGTTGTGATAATGCCAAATGTAAACAAAATGTACGCGTTTTTAAACTTTTCATGAAAAACTCATTTCCCTGCAAGCTAGCTACCAGCTAGAAATCTGGTTAACGGGTGAGTTTCGTTCACTTGTAGACAGGTAAAAAAGTAGCTAATTTTGTTCTAGTTGTGTGAAAATATTAACCACATTTTTATATATGTACGTGTGGCGCGCCGTTTCCCTCGCACTAATTGAATTTTTGATTTCACTGAACTACATCTGGACTATTCTTATTTCCCCTTTTGCGGCTAATATTATGGTTGTGGCGCAGCGATCCTTGGGTGGTTGTGGTGCAGCTATTCTTGGTTGATCGTGGAGCAGCGATTCTTGGGTGGTTGTGACGCATCGATCTTTGGGTGGTTGTGGCAAAAACCTAAAAATAGAAAATATATAATTAATATACTTATGTATGTATGTACAAAGCAAAAGAAATATCTTACCAAAAAATGTTTCAGCAGCGATTTTTATTGAGTGTGTCACAGCTCAGCAGAGCAAAAATCTGAAAAAGAAACGTTGGAATTCAATTTTATTTAAACATATTTTTTTTGTCACAGCCTACTTACGTTGAAATACTGATTTAGTACATGCGCCACTTTGTTAAAAAACAGTCTTGCTCCTTCTAGTACATGAATTGTTTTTGGAGTAAGACAACGCTGCTCTAACTTTAAGAATTTTCTTCGACAGTTCAAAAAATTTTATAAATGTGAGGGTAAAATGACTTTAAGTGCCAGTTTTTCAGTGCTGGTTTAAACTCAGTTTAAATTTAAACTTAGATTTCTTGCGCTCAATTAAATTTGTTGCAACCAAAACGAAATAGTCAGCACGTAGCTGATAAGATAAACAAAGTTTAACCGTGCGCAATCGGCCGTTTAAAATCCGTTTAAAGTTGACTGAAAAAATGCATACTGAGTTTAAACTTAGTTTAAACGACAAACAGAGTTCAACTTGCACTGAAAAACTTGCTCTAAGGGCCGATTGCACCATCTCTGGTTACAATTACCGGCGGTTAGCAGCAATTCAGCTTACTATTAAGCGCTTGCTTAATTGACGGATGGTCTTAACCGGCGCTTTGAGTTCCGATTAAGCGCTTAACCGGAGATGGTGCAAACGGCCCTAAATGTGTGAATGTGTATGTAATTTTATTTTATTTCAGGGAAAATTGGTGAGAGGTGGCTTGCTACCAACGCAAACAGTCCAAGACGCACCATTACGAACGCCTTTCACTCTATGTAGCTGTCCCGAGACGAAGCCGGGAAGAAAAACCCAATCTGGTGCACGGGGCGCTGGGAAGAGTATTCGACATGCCTAACAAAGTACAGCAAGGAAATCAGAAAAGCAAAGCGGAGCAGCTTCAGGAGATTCTGCGAGAGTATCAGCTCGACTGCTGTGGCTGCCAGACTGCATAGAGCCTTAGCAAAAGATAACCCGGGGACCACAATGGCCATTAAAAGCTCCGACGGGTCGTACACAGGTAACGAGAGGGAGAGGGCCCTCGCCCTAATTTGGGCTCACTTTGCTGGTGCTGTCGGGATTCCACCGATGGTTGAACACTGGGAGTCGTGTCCGCGTCCGGCCGATTGGAAAGTAGCCAGGAGTCTGTTTACGTACAGCTCGGTCGGCTGGGCTCTAGACTCGTTTGAACAGTCTAAGGCCCCGGGGGTGGACGGCATCAGTCCGGTGCTGCTGAAGCGGGGCTGGGAACTGCTTCTTCCATATCTCGTAAGCATAATGAGGGACAGCCTGGCGCTGGCACACATTCCAGCGGTATGGCAAAGAGCTCGGGTAGTTTTCATCCCTAAGGTAGGCAAGAGAAACTTATTCTCAGCGAAATCTTTCAGGCCGATCAGTCTCACCTCCTTCATGTTGCAGGCTATGGGAAAGGTGATTGACCTGGAAATAAGATCCAACGTTCGAGTCGGCCGCTCGATGGAAACGGCTCTGTATGCATTGACCTCGGATATTCGGGACGCTTTTGGAAACGGAGAAACATTGCTCTGCGCCTTCCTCGGTATCGAGGGGCCCTCGATAACACCTCCCATGCAGTGGTGGACAGAGCCTTGGATCAAAAGAAAGTGCAGCCTACTATTCGTAATTGGATAAAGAGGCTGCTAGAATAGCCGAAGTCGACACTGTCGAAGACACAGTTCAGCTGCAGACAACTAAAGGATGCCCATAGGGTGGGGTACTATCCCCGCTTCGGTGGAGCCTAGTAGTGGACGAGCTTCTGTAAATTCTCACCAGTAATGGAATCCGCTGCCAGGGATATGCGGATGACATAGTGATAATTGCAAGCGGCAAGTTCGTGAGCACCCTCTTTGACATAATGCAAAGAGGACTGATTCTGGCAAGAAAATGGTGTTTGGAGGTAGGACTCAATATCAATCCTGCCAAAATTGCCATCGTTCCCTTCACCAGGAAGAGAAAATTACTGGGTAGTAGAATTATACCTCTGGGGGGTCGCGGTCGGGGTTACCACGGAAGTGAAATACCTAGGTCTCATCCTAGATTATAAGTTTCTGTGGAAAGTTCATGTCGATGCTGCCGTCTCCAGGGCTAGGATAGCACTAATGGTGTGCAGACGGCTCACAGAAATATCCTGGGGCTGCAGCCCTAGAATACTGCGGTGGATGTACACCATGATAGTGAGACCCATGGTCACCTACGGTGAATTGCCTTGGGGAACCAGAGTTGCCCTGTCTTCGGTTAGACAGTCCCTTACCAGGCTACAGCGCTTGGCGGGTGTGTGCATTACCGGAGCGATGCGCACGTGCCCAACAGCTGCGCTGGAGGTGATTCTGGAACTTGAGCCGCTACACGTTACTATTGACCATGTGGCTAAGCGAACCCTGGTGAACTTCTCCAAGGAAGGTTTCGGCAGGGGTAAGTTGTTGTCGTCCAAATCAAGGGACAGACTAGAACTTCAGCTACCTCTGGTGGGCTTCCCTAGAGATGAGATTCACAAAAAAAATAAGGTTTGATAGAAAGTTCGGAGTGGAGATACACAGCCAGGCTACCTGGAGTGCATCTATTCTGGGCAACCACATCCAGAGGAGCACCCTACAATGGAACACAGATGGCTCCAGAACTCCCGAAAGTATTGAGGCAGGTATCCATGGTCCCAGATCCAACATCTCGGTTCCACTGAGGGCCTACTCAAGCATCTTCTAGGCGGAGGTTTTTGCCATCAGTGAATGCGCTGAGATAAACCTGAGAAGAAATTACCACAGTGAGACCATTCTCATTACAAGCGACAGCCAGGCCGCGCTCAGAGCTCTCTCCTCCTATGAAATAAAATCATCATTGGTCATGGAGTGCTTTGAGAGATTGAACGCCCTGGCGGTGAGAAACCGAATCCTACTTCTCTGGGTACCAGGACATAGAGGGGTGGATGGCAACGAAGAAGCAGATCGCCTAGCTAGGATAGCAGCAGCAGCTACTACGGTCGGACCAGAGCCGATCCTGGCGGTAAGTCCCAGCACTGTGATGCTGAGAGAAGTAACTAGCAGTCTGAGAAACCAACACTGGTGCAATACAGCAGGCCTTAGACAGGCCAAGTCTCTCCTTGTAGGATATAACACGAAAAGACACAGGCTGCTGATGAACCTCCCCAAGGTTAAACTGAGGGGCCACCTATACAAGCTAGGGATCTGGTCAAGCGACCTCTGTCGCTTCTGTGACTTAGAAACAGAAACCTCGCAACATTTTCTCATGGAGTGTGATGCTGTGGTGCGCAGAAGAGGCATGGCCCTTGGACGGCAATGGCCGGATGAGCAACACATACGCTCATTGCCCCCGACAACCACACTAGGCTTCCTAGTGTTATGATGTGAGCCGTGGAGGGCACAATAGACCCATCGGTCGCAGTGCATTCCTCCCATTTGTAATCTATCTATCATACTACAACGGATCCTCAGGAAGTATTCCTCCTGGTCACAAAATTGTGGAAAGACCACTGAGTATGCCTTCAAAAATGCAAACAATGGTCGGAACGAACACAACTGCCTGCAGAACGGAGGTAACCAAAGCGAATTAAATTCACTAATACCAACTTAACTTTTCCAGCTGTTACCAACACACTCGCATTTTGATATTTCGCTAGTTTCCTAATGTTAGAAAAAACGGCAATATCCCGAATATTACAGCCTAGAAATCACGTGTGCTAGAGAGGGCAAGCAATAGACTAAGCAGCACAGCCATGTTTACGTTCACTTTGTTGTGAAACTTCTTTGGATTTGCGGTAAGTTGCCTTTATTTTCAGTTTTATTAATTAAAATATTAACATTTTGGTTTTTATTTCAGCAGAAGCAAATTTCGACACGAAAATATTTTAACTAATTTTATTCAAACTTGCAGATCAAGGCGAATTTAACAAGGTAGTGTTAAGGAGCCAGTAGGTTTTTTCGCTTTGCTGAACTGAACGTCAAAGGGCTTCGTTCTGATTGGCTGGCGATGTAAATCACCTTCAGAAATTTGACATTCAGTCTAGCAAAGCAAAAACAAAATACATGGACGCCGTTTACTTATACACGCTTACCACCAACTTGATAAATTCACCTTGTTGTAGATATTGCGCACCCAAGCCGACAGAGAATTCTCCGGAGAAGATGGCTGCAGAGGCACCATTCGAAAACGTAATTAGAGTGAATTACTTTTAAGGCCTAGTGAAGTGAAGTGAAAATATTGAAAGTATATAAATTTTGTTGAATGAAAAATCCATTCAAGTTCCAAATCATAGATGCAAATGTTCAACATGCGCAATCTAACAGAAATTTAACAATTTCTGTGGGTGTTCATGTTGGAAAAGATAATATAATAAGACTTATTTTATTTAACCATCCATATGTGTTTATCATAAAAAAAGTATTGAAACTGGTATTAATTACAAATAACAATCTTTTTTCCAGATCACAGAACGGAGCACGGAGGAATTGTCGACAACCGAGCGGATGCATCTTTGTAAGATGAATTTCAAATATTTTACTCAGAACTAATTGCCTTTTCCTTCGATATAGACTAAAATACAGTTCCAGCTTTCATCATCCTGACGTAATATCTTCACCAGCTGTTACTGATATACATGCGCACAATACGTGTACTAAATTTTTTGAAGTTGTTAGTTAAGTTTTATTTTTTCAAAAATGTTTAATAATTGCAAATGGAAATTGTTATTATTAAAAAGAATGTTCAATTACCTTCGAGTCCATTATATTTTCATTTCATTAAATTATATTTAAATCTGCCCGTTTTGCGAATTGTATTAGTGCATGTACTGGATACTTATGTACTTATACGTCAGTTCTCAAAGTCGCAAGTAAGGTATACATTTTTGAAATATGTGTTATAAGTTTTAATTGAAACGGATGTAATTAGAAAGATAAATCAATTATCTTTTAGTTCAATCTATTTTTTTTTTTAATTTAGTTAATATTTTTTGTTAAAATATTTAACTGTTAGGAATTGCCTTTTTGTATGTATAGTATACATACATATACGACATATCACATAGTTCTAAGTTAAGTACTGATTTTTCAAAAATGTGCATTAATTTTAAATAGAAATGCATATCATAAGTTAGAATAGTCAATTATTTTCTTTTCAAAATAATAGTATTTTGTATGAAAATTTTCAAATTGTGAAAATAGCATAATTGCATGGGCAGAGTATATGTACGGCATTTCATATAGTTGTAAGTCAAAAACAAATATTTTGAAAATTTTTATTTGTTATCATATTTGGACGCTGTAGTCGAGTTGGTAGCGGTGCGTGCTATAACTTGATATGCCGGTGAGTTCGAGGTTCGAATCTCAATCAGGGCAAGCAAAATCTTAATAACAGAAAAAGTTTTTTCTAATAGCGGTCACCCCTCGGCAGGCAATGGCAAACCTCCGAGGGTATTTCTGCCATGAAAAAGCTTCTCATTAAATACATCTGCCGTTCGGAGTCGGCACAAAACTGTAGGTCCCTCCATTTGTGGTATAATATAAAGACGCACACCACAAAAATGGTAGGAGAAGCTCGGCCAAACACTGAGCAATATACAGTGCCACATATTCGTATAAACGCACTCTTAATTTTAACTTTACTACCTTCTCTCTCTTTCCTTTATGTATCACTCACAACAAATTCTAACTTATATTATTTTTCAAAGTAACGGAATTTTATACTGCATGCAAAAAACCGTTTTCGTTGTTGTTGTTATATTTAAATCATTGCGTTTTAAATATTTTACTAAAAACAAGTACATATTCGTTTAAACGCACTAGCTTAGTTTTTAAAGTAGACATATTTATTTAATTTTTAATATTTAATTGGGCCTCCATGTTAATATAGTTATAACTTCAAAACAACGATTTGGCATCGATGCCACTAAATTTGGCAGCAATGTGAAAAAAATGAATTCAAAAATATACACAGAATTGTTGGACGATGCTCTCATCTCGTTTTTGAATGATAAAATGGATGAAGATAGCATTTTCCAACAGGACAACGCTGCCATTCACGTTTCTAAAGAGTCCTTGTAATGGGGTGAGGAGCACAGCATCCAGCTAATTAAATCGCCAGCATGCAGTCCCTGTTTAAATCCGGTAGAGAACCTTTGAGGATGTGTTTCGCGAAAAATCTAGGGACAAAAAGCCCAAGGACGCCTTTAAAGGACTGTCCTAGAGCTCAAGTTGGCCATTAAGGAAGCTGGGGAAGATTTGGACCGCACATTGCTGCCAAATTTAGTGGCATCGATGCCAAATCGTTGTTTTGAAGTTATATATTAACATGGAGGCCCAATTAAATATTAAAAATTAAATAAATATGTCTACTTTAAAAACTAAGCTAGTGCGTTTAAACGAATATGTACTTGTTTTTAGTAAAATATTTAAAACGCAATGATTTAAATATAACAACAACAACGAAAACGGTTTTTTGCATGCAGTATAAAATTCCGTTACTTTGAAAAATAATATAAGTTAGAATTTGTTGTGAGTGATACATAAAGGAAAGAGAGAGAAGGTAGTAAAGTTAAAATTAAGAGTGCGTTTATACGAATATGTGGCATGTTTTGACGAGGTCATAGCAGAAAAAATTAACCACCTAGCACTCATTAGAAAAGCGGTGTGTCGTTTTGAGTTTTTCGATCTGTCAAAAAGTATAAAACTTAAAAATTAATTTTTATTTTTCAGTTATAAAATAACGCTCAAAAAATTATTTTTATTTTTGATCAAAACAATAAAACTCAAAAAAATCATTAGTTTTGTCGAAAAAAAATAATAATAAAAAAATAATGGTTATTTCCGATCAAAAAATTACAACTCATAAAATAATGATTATATCTCAACGATAATTGATGTTATGTAAAGACAATAATGATGAATAGAGCTGGAAAACTACTGATACTCTAACTATCGATAGTTTTCGATGCTTTCAAAATTACCGCAATTATAATCGATATAACTATATCTTATTTTTAAAGCATTTTACTACTAAGGGGTTAGAAGCAACATATATAATATCTTTTTGCACATAATTAACACTTAACAATATCAATTATTTGCAGCAAATGATTGTAAATTTGTTTACTTAATTATGCTATGGTTATTAAACGATTTGCTCCCGGTGACGAGTTTTTGAAATTCATTATTTTTTTAGACACTTATAAAATTTAATTATGATTTTTTTTTGTTTTCAGCCTTATAAATTTTTTTAATAATTGACAATTTTATTGAGCTCGAGGCCAGTTTATAGAAGATTTTTATTTGGGAAAACAACAACAGTTTTTAAATGGTAGAAGTTATAGTACATTTCATCTTCCTTAAACAGCTCCTGGGTTCAAGGCCTTATGTTTAGCGATACATACATACATATGTATGTACATACATATATGCAATGAAAGCTTAAAATGCTGCTCAAAAAATAAATCACAAGAAATATTTTTTCAATTTTTCTGTTGCTTAAAAAAGTACTTTGCCGTTGCTGTAAATTTTTGTTTGGAATCTTTTTCGTCAGAGCTTCAAACTGATTTGAGAAATTTGTATAAAAGAAAATTTCTTTTTAATATTAATGATTTTATGAAGAAAATAAACATACGTTTCTTTCTATTACGAGGTCTTATTTATTTATTTTCACACTAAATAATGAACAAAACGCAAAGAAAGGCAATGGAAGGAGAAAGCAGGTACACTTTTTAAATAGTCTTTATTTATACTCATAAAGCCCATGCACAGCCATAATCAAATGATTTCAAATAGACAACAGTGAGCTTTGTTCTTAATGCAAAACCCAAGTTACTTGGGTACTTTAAAACAAGAAATTGAACCGAAGAGTTTTTTAACCAGATTGAGTATATTTTCTTTGAACCATTAACCACAGATATTTGACGCAAGCCGAATACCGAACCGATTTCCACCCAAGGCAGATCTAACCGCTTTACCAAGTTTTTTCATATACCTTTATTGTCAATAAGAACTTTAAATCAGTCTATTGAAAACAAAAGTTGACAAATCACAAATTCAATTTACCCAAAATAAATAAATACAAAATGTACATTTTCATTTTAGACTCGGGACAGAGTTGGGCATCAGGGGTTTTGCGCCAGCAATCAAATCAGAGTTCGCGAAATAGTCCATGGACACCTCATTGTTTCCGTGAACGTGATGGCAAGCTCTCTTGCAAAAAATCCTTCGGTGTGGCTCTTGCCGCACCTTAAAAAAAAAACCCGGCCTTTAACGATAACGCACTTTCCCAACTCGGTTCTAATTGGGCACAAAATACATAACATAAATATATACGAGATATGCATTCATTTCATGAGCAAACTGCACAATACATATACATATGTATGTACATATATAAAAAGCTCAAATTAGATGTAAATAAATATTTTTGTTTTTATCAAATGAAAACAAAGTTTGATAATTAAGATAAATGAATCAAATCAAATTATAAACTTTACCGAGGTCACCTCTTAAATCTGCCTTGTATCCCCCAATTTTCTATATATGAATTTTTCCCACTTTAAATTTTTTTTAGCAACAAGAACGTGGTGAGATTTTTCTAAGGAACCCGAAAGTTTTGGCTGCTCTATAGGTGCATCAATGATATGCAAAATTGAATAATCAGAAAGATTCTTAATTTTGTTTAAAAAGGTAGGAATTTTGGATTACAACCCCAAAGACACAAATATGTATACATACATAGCTTTTATTTTATTTTTGTGACAGAAAACTTAATAATCACTTAGAAAATTGAACAAAGCGGTTAATTAAATTTTTTTCCTTTACTGCACTATTAGTAAGAGTTTTTGAGTCTTTTTTTAAACTTAAACAATTGGAGCTTAGCAACCAAACCGACACGTTAATCGCTTTCCGTGCCGGAACAGTCGATGTTCAAATACAAGTCAAACTACTTGCATTGTAGTTCTTTCATAAATTTAAGGTTGGGATTATCAAACACTCTTGCATAATGGCTTTGGGAAATGTTTTCCGAACTTAAAAATAAGTTCAATCATTTTGTGTGTGTATTTCTATTGATGTGTTTTTATTCTTAAATAAATATGTATATGTTTATGTATGTATGTATGCAAGTTATAAAAAAGTAAACATTTTATACGGGTTATATGAGGCTCAAAGGCAATACATATATTGCATATATGTACATATGTATGTACATATATTGTTTTTTGTTACGCTACGTTATAAAAAATACATACATACACATGTCTATATTCATAAACTAGTACATTTTGAATACATTCAATGTTTTATACTGATAATAATAGTTAGGGAGTTCACAAGCACTGTCGTATTTCGTATTTCGTCCTATCGCTTATTAGAATAAACTAGTTTAAACTTGTTGTTATTGTTGCACATGTTAAATTTTCGTATTTCAATACCACTCTGAAAGGTATGTTTAGTGTGTTATTTGTGTGTGTTATTCGATCAGCTATTTCTGTTTATCATATTTTTAGGCTTACTTTTGTTTAAAAAAAATGTTAAATTAAGGCAAATAGTGATGCTCATATACATACTTTAAAGAAACCGACCGTTTAAGTTTATTAAAAGTGATTTTTTGTTGATTAATTGCTTGAATACCACATACAATAGTGAGCGAAATAACACGGTGCGTTCACAAGCTCCTTTGTTATTTAAATAACGCACTAAAGAAATACGACCAATAACACGCTTGTGAACTCCCTAAGTGTTAAAAGTGGGAATGCAATTATTTTAAGTGAATTTTTTCATTTTGTAACTCTATAATAAAGCTATTGTAGATAACCAGATTCCTCCAGTTTTTGCAGTTTTGTTGAACGTACGCGTGGCGGAGAAAGTGATGTCGATGGCAAGTATGGACCAGCTATTCCAGAACCTGTACCGCCCACAATGCCGCCACTGGCAGTGCCGGCGATTCGATTCCTTGAGCGCTCATTAGAAAGAAACTCAGCCACAGGTTGTGGTATTTCGCCTCGAAAAGGCCTGACTTGGGGTATACTACGAATTAGTTGTTCAATTTGGGTAAGACCATGTGCTTGTCGTGAATTTGTCTTTTCTGACGTTTCTAATTTGGGTGGCAAAACCAAATTACCATCAACAATGGATTTACCGTCAAATGTTACAACAGTGCCGCTCGGCAAGCTTGCATGTGGTATGTTGTGATTATCTGGCGGTAGATAATATGTGTCTATACGCTCTGCTGCCTGAGCCTCACGATCATTTTCATCAACGACCTCTTCCGTTTCGGATAGACTTTCTACTCCATATAAATCGTCCGTTTTCTTATTACTTTCGCTTTTGTTTCGCTGCTTACTGGAAACATCTTCAACTAATTTGACGTCGTCTTTTGTTGGTACCTCCGTTGCAGTGTCCTCCAGTTTATTTGTGGCATCGTAATCAAAATGCTCTTCCTCTAATTCAGATAAAATCTCCTCTATAGTCGCATTGCGTAGCTTAGCAACTGTTGGCATCTTTTTTGATAGCATTGAATCAAGCGCATTTAGTTCTAAATTTGATAAAGTCGATACAACATTTTGTAATATTACAGTTACATTGGTGCTATCTGGCGGCGATGGAATAAACATTGGCTCGAAATTTTGAGTTTGTGTGTCTTTTTGCGCTGTAAGGAAAAGCGTATCAGTTTCCATGACCTCGTCAATCTCAGACCCTGGATCTTCACGCCGAAGTGCTACTTGATCGATAGTTGGTGATTTCAGGCCATCATCTGCACTTAAAATAGGTCGGAAACCACTTTCGACGACGACCGAATCAGGTTTGAAGCCGTTATTGATGGCAGGCTGCAGTGCCGCGATCTGGAACAAGGATGGCATCTCTTTGAAATTATGTGTATCGACTTGCTGTTTAAAAACATTTGCTGGCGCTGAAGTCGTTTTGGGTTTATCGAGCAGTTGATTTGGCAGCACTAGTGATTGATTTTCACTTATATCTTTATTATTGGCGAAAATATTTGTGTGAACCGATTCTTGGGGAACCACGTCAATGTAGGGTACAGGTATGATAGTATTCGGATTTTGATTCGATAGTATTTGATCATTTTTGCGTAAACCACCCAAAGTCGTTGGTTGACCCAGCAATAATACGGAAGCGGCTATAGGTTGAATGGGAAGTGGTTTTTCCTTGAGAAACGATTTTAGCAGCGACGGCAATGGTTTACGATAGTGACTGACTATAACTGATGGCTGAGGTATGGGTTGTATTGTAAGTTGCAACTGTTGCGGCAGTACAGGTTTAGTGGCTGGCACCCTCTTAATCGAACCAGGAAATGGACGACGTCCTGGTAACTTGACTGGATGAAAGAGTGCGGCGTTCTGTGGTGGGCGAAGGAATTCTGAGAGGCCAATTGTTTTTTGCGAATACGCTGGAATATTAGTAAGGTTATTCAAATGATGGTGCGATTGTGTAAGTTGTGACTGATGATATAAGCGATGTAATTGTGTTGATGATTTGAATGATAATATATTTTTAGAGTTATTTTGTAAGAATGTTTGAGGACCTTTGTGGTATGAATGAATATGGCTTTCGCCATGTAAAATTTCTGGTACCGAGGTTGTAATATATGGTTCTAAAGATAATTGCCCCTGTGGTACTTGAGACTTTGGGGTAGCTCCTACGCCACTCGAATTCGACAATTGTTGTTGTTGCTTCAGAATAGGTATACCTTCCTTTGGAGCCTTGGCACTATTTTGATATATATTATAGTTGTTATTGTAGTTGCTGTCGGCATTTATGTTGTGGCTGTTGGGACCCTTTAGAATGCTCTCCTCGAGAGCTTCAGCTGCGCGGATTCCATCTGAAATCAGTTTAGTAATTTCCGATGATTTTGTTATTTCAAAAGTCAATTTTGGCGGTGTTCCATTCATATTATGATTTTTAATCAAATCTGTTTGGTGCTTCAATAAAAAATTATCGTTGGGGCTGACCTTGGTTTCATGACGAATTGACGCTTCAGCAGCTATATCATCGTCTTCTTCAGGAGAATGGTATGGTACACGCACTTCGTGCTTCTTCGATGCCGATGCGGTAAAACGAGAATCATCGCAAAAATCATGTACGTGAATTTTCCAACCCAAATATCGATGCGTGAAACATTGATAATAAACAGTGTCTGGAGTATTACGATCGGGAGTCCAAGTAATAACACCGGGATCACCTGATTCACATTTTAATGTCAGTGTTCGTTGATAGGCTCCAAACGATTGAAAATCATCAGCAGGTGGGCCATCAACATCCGGTGTCCAGTTGCAGAGTCTACCAACGCCCGTCGGTGTCAATTGACCGGAACGAGAGCGATGTACGCCAGCAAATACGCGTATAGCCTGCAAGCGGAAGAAAGAGATAGAGAATTATCCTAACTCTAAGAGAATAGAAGCTAACAATAAATTTCCGGTAACTTTATAATAAATAAATGGATTGTCAACATTTATCGTAAGAATAAAATGTGTATCGGAAATTTATTAGATCACAAAATATTAATGGTCTTCTCAATATAAGTTTTAAACAATGGGACTGACTTTTAATACTTTCTATCGAGCAAGTCTAATAATAAACATTTGGAAAACTTTGTAGCACCTTGTGAAAAGTAGCTGCACTGGATACTTCAATATGTTGACTACACTAAGCATTAAGTGGCTTATCACTATCTGGTTAAATGGTAATTAAGGAAAATTTCACTGCCCTTGGCTAAATATTGATAGTGAAATTGGAACATCAGCGCCGTTTTAGTATAATTGGGAATCCCTTACATGATACTGCTGTCGTTTTTTTAAGTGGTTAGGTGACGAAAAGCTGTCACTCAATCCCTTAATAACTGTGTAAAATTAATCGAAATCAAAATTTGTATTTCAGCGATTTTAAGGCTCGAGATTTAATCACCACATAAATACTGAATATACTAAACTATCAAACTGTAAATAATTTATTATTTACTACTCTGTCCAATTACAACGACGAACCGATGAAACAACAATTTCAAGTAAACAACTCCGATCGTATTTGACAGTATTGAGTAATAGATCGTAACTTAAGTACATAATTAATGCTTGCTAAATATAGGTTCTTGGTAGAGCAGACACTAAACTGACTAAGGTATGTACATACGAGTACATTTTTCATTTCATGTTCATTTCATTTATTGCCAAAAATTAGTACAATAAGATCTATGATTTTTTATAGTACAACAAATCATAGGTAAAATTAGAATAATAAATAAATAAATAAAGTTATTAAAGCTAAGTTTTTTAAAGGATACTACAGAAAAGTTTAAATAAAGCAGTGGATTACATATTGAGCAGAAAGTAGGAATTAGATAGCGAAACTCATAATAATACAATACATTTATTTATTTTATTTTAACGAAAGTACATACATATGTACATATATAAGACATTCTTGAAGTTGCTTTTATTCAGACTACTGCGAATGTGCATTGGAATAGAGTTCCACGTACGAATGGCATTGACAAAGAATAGCCGTGCGGATGATAGATAATTATAACTCGGTACTATCAAGTCATTAATTCGCCGAATCGAAAGTAGTTTTTTAGCTTTATGCAGAGTAAGTCATGGTTAACAGAGCGCCGCTACAACAACAACATGGTTAACAGAGTCAAAAGCTTTTGAAAGGCAAGTAGGCATAACAAAGTCAGTTGGTTAATGACAAAAGCATCATTAAGGTCTTCAGGTCTAAGAGAACAATGGGAACTGTCACTAACATGTAACTACAAGAAGATTTTTTAAGTTGCGCCACAAAACATGATTTGGGAGCGAGGTGTCCAACATTTTCCTATAGTATCTACATTTCTCTCTCTTTATAATGGCCGTGGTTTCATTTCGGACAAGCTTATATGCATGCCAGTTGGTCTCGGTGCGGTTCTTTTTCCAGATAGAATACCTTTTATTGCGTTTTACTATCATTGCGCTAATAAACTTGTTGAACCAAGGACACGAGGAAGATTTACCACGGTGAGTGCGAGTCGGAACGTGAATTCTATATAGATATAGGACGATCTCATTCAAAAAGCTCAATTTATCATGCACCGAACTTAGACCCCAGCAAGCCAACTAATTGACGCAGGAAATGTAGCTTAAAAGATTATTTACATTCAACAAACGATAATCTGGTGAGATGGACGGACTAGCTACTTCACAGTGGTTGTCAAATTTTACATAAAATGCACAGAAAATTAGATCGTGGTCAGAGATAAATGACATTTGGTCAAGTTTCAGAACAACAGACATATCATACACAATAAAATAATCAAGAAGGCTGGGACAACAGTTTTGCCCATATCTTGTGGGTACAGAAACATTAACGATCTCTAGACCAACACCGGAAACATAATCTAACAAACGCCGACTTTACAAATCACCACATAACAGATTTACATTAAAATCTCCACAAATAATAATATCATTATAGTCAACAGCGACAGAGGACAACATATTAAAATATTCAGTTACATTACAACATTTATAAGGATTATAGACGCACGACAACAGAACTTTGGACAGTGAACTATACACTTCAACTAACAAGTGCTCAGTAGCGCTACTAGTTATTCCTGGTATCAACTGAGTTTTTAGGTACTTTTTACAATACATAGCAACACCGCTACCCCTTTTAATCTTCCTGTCCATCCTATAAAGTCTGTAACCTTTTATGTCTAAGTGGGCATCCTTTACCTCCGGTCTTAACCAAGTCTCTGAGACACAAATGACATGAACATAAGAGAATTCAAATATGCTCTGATCGTATCCATTTTTTCGTTGTTCAAACTGCGGGCATTAAAGTGCACAACGTTAAATCTATTTTGGCGCTTGCATAAAATATTCAGCATTGCGAGGCTATTGTCCTCAATGCCATTCATATCCCCATTGTTCGCACTCATTTAAAGCAACAGAAGTAAAAGCAACTACAAGGCAACAAAAGCGAAAATAAAAGAGAAAACCTAAACTAAACAAACTGAGTTGCGCTATCTTTACATAAAAGAAATAAACAAAAAACAAAACAAGCATACAATAATAAAGACACATAGGCTTACAGCTAGCGAAACTGCTCCAGGTCATTTTCGCACAAGCGTATTCTCGAAAACAGCTGTTAGTGACTTTTCGGTTATGCCGGGAAGCTGGTTGAATTACACAGGTCTGCAAAAAAAATGCTGTCTGGGTTTTTTTAGGCTAATTTGTAGGCAATAATAATAGGTATAATTTTATTTTGAATACTGTTTTTAAATGTTTACCATAACTATCATTAATTTCTAAATAAGGAACACCCTGTGTGAGCAGCATTAACAAACATAAACATGGTGTAACCTGAACGTGCGCACTATGATAGTGTAGATCTCATACGACCCATCAGAGTGGCGTATTTCACAGATTCTTCAAAAAGAAGCCTAAAAGCAGTTCTGCTTCACGACGGCAGTGTCTATACTTCCATTCCTGTCGATCATTCCGTACACCTCAAAGAAACCTACAAGAACTTGGAATTGATTCTTTGCAAATTAAAAGATAAAGACCACGGTTGGCAAGTGTGCGGTGATTTCAAAATCTTGGGCATGGCGCTCGGCTTATGGCTGACCCACTATTCATCACAACCATGACGGATCCTCAAAGAGAAGGATGGATTGCCTTTAAAGAGGTCATAAAGAAATTTTTAGGCAATAACAAAGATCCTAACTACAAACAAATCCTCAAAAGAATGTGAAAAAGCATTTCAAGCTTTAGGTTGCTTGATGAGCTGAAAATTACATTTTCTTCATTCCCACCTCGACTACTTTCCAGAAAATTTAGGAGACGTGAGTGAAGAGCAAGGTGAACGATTTAACCAAGATATGAAGGAGATGGAAAAAAGATACCAGGAAAGATGGAGCGTTTCAATGATGGCAGACTACTGTTGGACGCTTCAAAGATACCTTCCCGATGCTTCCCACAATCGAAAATGTACCAAAAGGAGTCTCACTGAGAAAAATAAATGTGTTTAGTGCTTACTAATTAATGTATTTTACATAAATAAATAAGTTACGCAATTATAAATTTAAAACACTTTTTTTAATCTTTTATATTTTATTTTAAGGTGATAACTTGTTTACATTGTCAGAAAACATGTCGTTCTACGACAAAATTGAAGTTATTTTCGGATTCAGCACACCCAAAAACATAAGAATTACACAAAAAAACCAAAACAGCTCTCAATTTTGTTTTTGTAGACTTGTGTTATGAATGGATTTTAAAAAAATCGGTAGGGAATGCCTTATGTTGACAACACTGTTAAAAAACAAAAAATTACATTTTAGAGGAAACAGGAAATGATAACTGTGCTTTGTCACATTGATGCTACAGGGACTTCTTGACTAAGTAAAGGTCATTTTCTTAAAGAGGTATTTCGGATAGACCTTTGCGTCTTTGCGACGGGGAATACCGCGTACGATGGAACGATGAGCTGTACAAGCTGTACATGGACGTAGACATAGAGCAGCGGCTCCGCTGGCTAGGTCACGTGGTTCGAATGGATGAAATAGCTTCAGCCATTGACGCGGTACACGCTGGTTGTAGCAGAGGGAAAAAGAGACCTCGCCTGCGTTGGAAAGACTAAGTTTGACTGGATCAGCCGAGAAACACATAAATTAAAAATATTATTCAATTACTTTGCGAATATACATCGGAAGAAATTAATTCTATTCCAGGTAAGTAAATACATACATATGTGTGCTGAGATTGCATTTAAATTATGTGAATACACAGTGCTTTTGTATAATTATAATTATACATACGGCAATTTTCATTAAAATTATTTGTTTAAAATTCTGAACTGAATTTGATGACTTCTGATACGGAGAGTCAGACTGTCTTGAGCATAGCAGCGCAGCATAGTCTGACAGCGAAAGCCATAGACAGTAAAGAAACTATGACAATTATATAAATAAAAATTAGTAACTCTACTGCGGTTACCTGTTTAATCTGCCTGAGTTGTACTGAAAGCATTCTTATCACAACGAAATTCAAAATTAAAATAAAAAAAGTTTGTTGCGACCGTGGTGTAATAACAAAAAGGTGTAGTCAAACAATGTTAAACGTATATGTACAGTATCCGACATATCATTTGCAACAAAATTTAAAATGACATAGCTTCCCACTTATATTCATTTATTTATTTTTGATAATTTTCATTTAAAATATACATAAATAAAAGTTGTAAAGCTTTTACGGAATTCGCAAAAATTAAACAAATTTCTTAATACTGTCATCATATTTCAAACTTCTTCTTCCTTTACAAAAAAATATTCGAATACATCAACGGTACTTTTTAGAAGGTAAGTTCTTTATGCATTTGGCCATTTTGACTTAAATTTTTACTGCACTCGCCAACTAGTTCCATATCTGCCAAATCCAAAAATATTGCTGTGTGATTGATCAACAGATAACATGTGAAATGTGTTCCCAGAAGGGAACGAAGTAGTATTTTCCATTGGAGACACCAAGGGGCGAGCAATTGAGCTCTTGAGCACCAAATAACTCTTGCAGATTTTAAACAGATGGAAAGGAACATAAACAGTACGTTGCGAGGGATATAGCCTGCATCATTTAAATGCTCGTAAATTAATTTCAAAGCGAATCCTCATTTTAGATGTAAATTGTATATGGTGAACTAAATCTACTGGCGGTTAGCTACTGTTCAGAGTTTTATTTTCTCGAGAAAAACGCTTCCTCTTTTTATTTAAAAAAAAAACAGCTTAAGTTTACCTACCGTAATAGGTTATAAATTGAAAATTTTGTTCTCTTGCTTGGTCAAAGGTTTTGAGAAATGAGCACGCAAACCTGTGAAATAGCTGAGAAAAATAAACAAAGCAGCGTTATTTTGAAGAAGGAAAACGCCATAAGTAGTAATATTTTTGTTTGTTTTGTGTACAATATTGTGTTTATTGTGTACTAATTTCATAGCGACTTAGTCTATTTCGGCTAAAGAAAGTATCCCAAGATTCGAAAGACGAAGAAAGAAAACTTATTACGATTTGTAACTAGCAAAACGCATTGTTATATGTAAAAATGGTTCAGTTGCATTCATTTTTATTTGTTCTTAGTAAATAAAGGTTTTGTATTGATTTTATGCATTAAGTATGATGTAAGGAAATTTAGTAGATTATGTACTTCCCTCTGGCTTGTGATTTTGGCGGGAAATAAGATACAGTTTTGCTCATTCAGAGTTTTTATAATAAAGCGTCATAAACTCCTACATATATATGTTTACGAGTATATATGACTAAGTATGTAGTTCCTAGCTAACACGCCGTATTTAGTAAGAGTTTGGCCATTGAAATGTTTAATTTTAGCTCTAAGCTCATCATATGTATGTACATATGTAAAAATGCTTTATAACGCAAACATATTTTTAACTAATCGACAGCACAAAGTAAAAAAATAAGGAAATTTAAATTAAATACCTTAAAGACCAAATTTAAAAAAATATACCACATCTTTCAAAATTTCAGCAAAAATTCTTATGTTTTCCACTTTTCGTATGGAATTTTTTTACAATAATACATACATATGTACATACATGTGTATGTTGGTATGTATGTATTTGTATAAATGTTGGATTTATTTAGATTATAAATTGAAAAGAGGTTCACGAAAATGGATTTTAAAACTTTTTTTATTTAAATCAAGCTCACCTTTTTTTCTTCCTCTCGCTTGTGCTCATAACCGCCTACCGGGTCATCGGTGATATAGAATGGATGGTATTTAGCAGGTATATCAGCATCAATTCCTCCTTCTACCACGAACGTGTATGTTTTGCCGCGCACTACATGTATTTCAGGTATGAGTAGGCCGTTTATATACCATGATATACCCCAACCAACATGTCCTAGATAAGCCATAAATATTTAACGTGAAATACGTATAAAAACTCAAATGTACATACATACATACATATGTATGTGTACTTAAGTACGAAATAAGTAAATTTAGATAATTGTTATACCAGTTATAGCTGAATAGCCATGCTTTCCACCTGTTGGACCCATCTGCGCATAAAATACACCGTCTTCTGGTTCGAAGCATTGTATAGCGGGTATCTCCCATGCTCCATTGGTATTCGAAGACTTTGGTGTGGGCACGGGTCGAGGTTGTGAATGAGGCCGCTGATGTATTTGTTCCAAGGGTCGCGTTTCTTGACGACGATTCGGACTCTGCAAAGCTTGTGGATGAGTATTGTAAAATTCTCCTTCATACTCTTCTTTTTCTTGATTAGTGGTTGTAGAAAGTGGTTTGTCACTATCTTCATCACTCTCGTCAGCCGGTTTGGTGCCTTCGGGAGATGGACAATTCCAAATGGGTTGACGACCAAAATCAATATGAGTTGAGGAACGTGTAAAATGAGTATGATATGAGGCTTCATTGCGTTCATTAAGGGGGCCGATGCCCCATACAATCGCTTGAGATACATTAACCAAAATCGGAACATCAAATTTGCTGTTTGATTGCAGAGAACGTTGGTAGGTAACAATGGAATACCCATTTACCCAGGCGGCATTAAGTAGGCGGATTGAGTTGGTTCCATTCTGAGATTTGTTAAAAGTTTAAATTGGGGCATGTGCGTATTTATACTCGAAAATTAAATTTTAAACCTGAATGATCGATTTGGGGCAAGCCCCAAGTCCACCAGAACATTGTGACTTATCGCCCAAGTAATAGTCCACTGCAAAACCTTTACCAGAATCTTTCTCAACCCAAGCGACTACTACATCCGAGCCAATCATAATGCTTTTATCACGACTTTTTGAAACTCCGAATGACATGTATTCGTTGACATCTATAAGGATAATTTAATTATAAAATTTTGTTACACTTATATGTATATAACAAATATACATATGTACATACTTATGCATATGCATATGTATATACATATCTATGTACTCTTGGAAAAACAATTTATGTGACTTAAGCAGGTTTTACATTGGACGCAATAAATATATGTATATAACAAATATACATATGTACATACTTATGCACATGCATATGTATATACATACCTATGTACTCTTGGAAAAACAACTTATGTGACTTAAGCAGGTTTTACATTGGACGCAATAAATATTTTAAATCGAAATATGGACATGGCATCTTAAAATATGTACTTATGTAATTCAATGTATGAAAAATGTTTGAAATCATTTGATTGAAAGTTTAAAAAAAATTAGTAGATCGAGATAAGTGAAAAATGTTAGAAATCAATTGAAGGAAAGTTTAAAAAAAATTAGTAGATCGAGATAAGTTGCTTTGTAAAATTTCTACAGATATGTATGTATGTACATACATATGTGTGTTAGCAACATATTAATTTTTAAACTTCGGTGCACTCTCAGCTCTATTCGCTTTTATCGCAGCTCCAACATAAACACCACATCAAAGCGTAGATTTTTCGCTCTAGTCACTGCTATCTTCGCTCTTATCGCAGCTCTAACATAATCGCACCCTTAGAGATTGAAGGCCACTTGCTGCTGGGCTTTCAAGCTTAGTAAACTGCGGAGCTCCAAAGGCATAAGAGGTGTTCCAAGGTTTCCCTGGATCCTAACTCCCTGCATTTCCTGCATAAGTCGATAACCGTAATTAGCATTTTGCCCACGTGTGTCGCAAACAGACAATGTCATGTCAGAATACTTATAACGGTTCTGTAGTCTCTTCGCGACAGCGATAGTACCCATCAAGTTTGCACTTCAACGATTGGTTTGTATAGCGAATACAAAGTTAACGCCGAAATAAATGCGGTGTTAACACAACTGACAAGTTATTTTTAATTAACTATACATATTATATATGCGACAGAGAGCTAGACGAAAAAACTTGGACAGTAATGACTTATACAGGAAAAATGACATACAAACTTGCAAATTATTTCAGAAAGTATAATATCCACATGGCGTTCAAAACTAGAAACAACCTGGTAAGGATACTTAAAAGCAGCACGAATGAAGAAGACCCATTGAACAAACAAGGCGTGTATAAACTGACCTGTGATTGTCAATATAGCTATATAGGACAAACATAAAGTAAGAACAAGATTTCGTGAACACATAAGGGAAACCGTTAAGGTACTGCACGTACAACAAAAAGGACGGCGCTAAATGCTCTTGAAAACATGGAAATATATAAACAAAAAACATTTGATGGGAGGATAATAAACATACAAATAAACAGCAACTCTGATGCGATATTTGCACCATTAAGGCTTGTTTACAAAAAACAAAATAAAGACGTAGGTAAAATGCAGATACCAACATACAAAACAAACCTGCAACACCTAAACGGGCTAAAATTACTGCTTATCTACCTGTTCTTACCGCAAAGGTTGATTCGAGATAAAATATATCCTTTTGGACTCTAACTGCGCGAAACTTTAGGTACCTGTACTCAGGACACTTAACATTTGTTAACATTTACGATTATGCACCAATACCTGATTGACCAAAAAAACGAAATAAATACGGGACAACAGACATAAACTGAACAGAACGAAAACTGGCATTGAAGATGGCACAACACCGAAACCGGTTTGTCTCCAAACCAAACTTGACAAGGGATGACGGAAAATCGTTCCAGCAAAGATCAATATTATACATATACATATATAAGATAATAAAAGCTTCTCAACTTGATATCGCACACATTTTTATTTTAGGCAAGTAGGAGTTAAAATAAAACAAGTAAAGGGCTTGCTTAATTTTATCAGGCACTAGCTTACCTAAAAATTAATACCCTCAGTTCCTGTTTCTGAAACACTTTTTAAAAATCTGCTAGAAAATTCTTTTATCTACACTCTGTCACATACATACAAACATACTTTTTAAATCCCTGAAAACCCCAAGCATGGCTTAAATGTCTACATTTTTATGCAGTATATATATAGAAATGCTTTAAAGGTCCATACTAAATTTGTCTCTAACTCAGAGTTCTAATTATACTTACTTCATTGACTTTACTGATTAATTGTTAAGATTAAAACATTTCGTTTATACTTACCCAATTTTGCGATAAGTTGTATGACTATACTGTCGCCGGCAACAGCCCATCTCACTTCAAATGCTAATTCATCATAAAGAACTTCACAATTTAATCTTGACTGAAAATTTTTAAAAATATTCATTTATGTTTGTTTTTCTGAAAGTTTAATAATTAATACAGATAGTTTCACAAAAGCAATTTAAATAAAAAAGATTTTAATATTTTTGGCTTGATAAATTGTTGGTGAAACCGGCTGTTAAATTCAGTGGATATGAATATTGTCTAGATGTGCAGGACACACATACATATGTACATACATATACTAACTTCAACTACTTACACGTGTCGGAGATAAGTACAAAGCCATATGTGTAAACATACATATATATATATGTACATATATAATATGAGCATACATAAGTACATATGTAAATTTGTATACCATTAGCATACGCTGTCAAACTCTCATGAAACATACATGTACATATATATATAACAAAAACCATCCAATCATTTAAATCAAACATTGAAGCAATGCAACTGCAGAAACCACTAACTACTAGATGCATATCCATAAAACACAAAGAAATGTTCAATCGACGTCAATCGGTAATTATTAAAGGTACATCAGGAATTATCTTAATGGAAACCTGGCATACATACACGTATTAGGTATTGCATTGTAAATAAAACTTTACGATTGAAAACTTTAAAAATATCTAATTATTGTTTTATTTCCTTGTTATTTAACATACATTTATTGCTCATTATCGTGTCAATAAATATGCATTTCCAAAAGTACAATGAATAATAAGTTTTAATTATTTTATAAAACGAAAATTGTACATAGCTCTAAATCTGCTTAACTATCGGATTCGAACATACATTTGTATACATTTATGATCAGATTCAATTTAGAGTCCTATAGAAACCGGTTTTGAGTACAGTGATTAAAGCACTTTAATTGTGTCACATAAATTGTAACAAAAATTGTAACTGTGACATATCTGCGGCCATTCAGTCGTCTGCTTGCCTCTCCTATGGATATATGTATGTAAATGGCGCTGACATAAGCTTAGGAAAAACGTAAACTAGCGAAAGAGACCATCGAGTCTCATCGGCTACAAAAAGAGTCGAATAAATTAGCTCCATTCCACACGGGTTCATCGACGAAGAAGGCAGCTTGGACGGTAACAGTCTATTGCCCCACTTTGTTTTTCTAGATTTGGTCTTTTATGAGAATCACTAAGTATGTAAGTATATATGTATGTATGTATGTAAGTGGGTTTAATTTGGCAAAAAATATCAGTTCCAAATTTTTGGAAAAAGCGTGGTCAAAGCTTCAAATATTCGCATTTTTGAAAAGCTCTAACGAAATGTATAGTTAATAGAACCACTAAGGCTTAAATTAAAGCTGGAACTTTCTTCTAAGCCCTGAAAATCACTTTTATCGCTTCAATTAATATCTTTAAGTGAATTTCAGCTCAAAGACTAGTGACAGTATTTTCGAAGATTGTAATCAGAACTGTTTATTAGCTAAAGCTGCCTTAGCATTTTTTACATTTTTACCATGCCTTTCTTGAAATAAAGATCTGATGAAAACTCATGTTAACGAAAAATAAGCTTTTACATTTGCCATACCAAAATTTGTTTCCATTTTGTTTTGCTACTTGTTGTGCTGAATGCTACTTAGCAAATTCCATCTTAGATTGATACATTTCAGAATTTTCTTTTAAAATTTTTGATCCACAAATTTTTTTTGATGTGCTAACCGTTACCAAGGCTCGTCAGGACTGGAAAAGTTGTAAAACCTCTATCGTTCATGATGCACTGCCAAAGTGAATATAAGCCTTGTTCCATAGGACTACCCAACTAATATGTAGTGGACGGATGAGTTGATAGCCACCCAAAATGCCATTTTTAGCAACGGAATAGCTAAGGGAAAAGGCGAAACCTTTGCTTGTCGCTGCCGGCGACGAGAACGCACTAAATTAAGCATTAATAAGCATATGTTCATACATATACATATGTACAAACGTACATTCATGATTTGTAAATAAAATTTCAGTACCATTTAAAAATTTTTCTTTACAAAACCAATAGTTAAATTAGCAAGGCAGTGGTAAAACTGTTTCTCCTAAGGTAGTCGTGCAAGCACGACCACTGCAGTGCTGAGCTCTGCAAACCAACTAAGGGGCCGTTTGCACCATATCCAGTTAAGCGCTTAATCGGAACTAAAAGCGCCGGTTAAGACCATTCGTCAGATAAGCAAGCGCTGAATAGTAAGCTAAATTGTTGCTAACGGCCGGTAATTTTAACCAGATTTTCAAAGACCGGTCAGAACTGTGACGCAATTCCTTCTCAAACAGAGATGGGAAAACCTACGAGCTCTGACAAGGCTTATTATGTAACATAACCCTTCGGGACAATACATAGCTGGAGGATGGGGATTGCATAAAAAATTGTATTCTGTTTGCCGTTCTCACGCTAGAGAAACATACGTACGCATATAATTTTGTGTGCACTTAAGCATCAGCAAGAATATCCCAAATTGTGTTGTTCAATTTTGCTTTGAGAGTTAGTTCAATTGTTGAACAATAGTTCTACCAGTTGAAAGAGCTAGTTTAATGAATTAAACGAACCAGAAAATAGCTTATCCCTTCAGTGAAACCGATATCAAATTCAGTTGGACCATTAATACCACCACAATTAAAAGAATTTTGCAAAATTACTTACTTAAAAAAAGTCAGGCAAAAATTTAAGAAATGTGGACGTTTTAAACATAAATACATGTGTAGGTATGCAGCAGTTTTTATAAGTGAACGATTTGTAAATTAAGTAAGATAAATTCAAAGAATGACTACTGTAAGAAATAAAAAAAAATATGAAAATCTGTTTTCAAAATGCTTAGATCAAAGGCTATATTCACGACATGATATTTATTTGTATATCTTTCAGTAAGGAAACATTTCATTTAAAAAAATGGAAACAAATACTTAAAACACACTTTTTTTAATCTATATGAAATCTTAATGTACATACTATATGTATACATATATATGTATATGAATTTACATATCTATATATACAAATATGCTTAAATAAATGATTACAAATATGGTTCCTGCCAACGCATACTATAAATTTTACAGTTAAACATTTTCTAAACACGCTTTAATTTGCAGACTCTTAAATTAAATTTACAGGTTATTATAATATGCTAATAAATAGATAATGTACATATTTATGTACGATATGTAAATTAAATCATCTACATACATTGACTTACTTTTCTTTACTTAAGTACTCAATACAATTCTATGCGATCGTGAATGTGAATTTCCCTTTTTAACCCATATATGTACATATAACGAATAGATCACTTTCAGTAGTTTAGATATTAAAAACATCTATCGAATTTAAGGTTGGTACACAAGGCGATGACATATCTCAAGTTAAAGTTAACAAAGTATTTGAAGAAAAGAAGAACGACGTGAAGCTGATTTTTAGCGAGAAACACGTTTCCATTTAGGAAAATTATAAAGATATGAGTCAAAATCGGTAATATGTACCAAGCGGATGGTACTCCGAAATGCGTCACTTCTAGTTCGCTGCATCGTGGTTCATACTCAGCCGCCTCGAAAAGCCTAATAAATATTTTCCAATTTTTCGGATCTGAAATAGCAGTAAGTAAGTAATTTTGGCATCTGCTCCTGAACGATGAAAACTAGATAAAATATGAAGAATTATACCGGTTTGCCTTCAAACGTCTTTTTACTAACTCACCAGCATTAGCCAGAGCTTGCTAGAATTTGCTAAAAATCGTTTCCGAACTCAGTATTAGGTTTTGCTTTCCTACAACCACAAATATCAAAAAAAAAAAAACAAAGAAAAACCGTAGTCAAAAGAAGAAACTTTAAATTACCCGCTCTATGCAAAGCTGCTTAACCCTGTTTTCTCATTTTCTACGTCTTCGCTCAGCCATCTTCGCTATTTACAGACGGCACTACGTCGGTATTTTGGAATGCGTAATCATGTTCTCTATCATTCTGCACAAGTACATATATGCATGCTTCACAATTTCACACCGGCCTGTGCGCGTTTTTTACGATTTCAACGCCATGTTGTCATATTTTATTTTGATTCTGGCTCTTTTTCGGTAGATACGCTATGACGTGAAAATGTCACAGTCTTTAATTTATCCGTTTTGAAAATGGAAGCGTGTAATGCCAATAGAAAACAAAAAAGAGGCGAAAAGAACTTTGAGAACGGTGATTTCAAGTACTTTAACCATATAAATCAACTGCAAAGATTGTTTACAATATAAGCTGACATCACACACCATCCAATTTTGTTAAACTCGCAAAACCCCCAGCAGAAAATTGTGCGACTAATCTCTGAAGAGAGTATTCTGGCATTGTTCTCAAACGGGTATAATTGTAGATTAGTCCTGCATTTATCTCTTTCGGGTATGATAAACGATGCATTGATATATGGACGCACTAAGGCAATGCAATTTTAAGCGCGTCGTTGGCATGTATAAATAGACTGGTCCTCATTTATACCCAATCGGGTATATAAGGAGACAATGGAGAATTATACGACTGAAGCATTTTGGTTGCTTTCCAAAATTTGCATACATACATATATATGACGCACGTATGTAAGTACAAAATTTAAAAATTGCGATTTTATTAATGAAATTCAAAGGGGTTGATATTTAATAGTGAATAGGCTCCATTTCGTCTTTTCTGAACTTGATCCAGCATATTGCAAATTATATGTCCACCACCATATGGAGAAGCGCTACGACTTTCTCCACATTGGGCATCAACTTATAATTGAATTGAGGGCGTTCCGAAATAAGTATGTTTGAGATTTTTTGTAAACTTCAAAAACTTACCTATTTTTAAAGGCAAGTGTTAATGTTGTTTATGAAACAAAATGGCTCCAATTAATAGATAGACTTAGTACTGATGCATAGATTGTATGTGTACATATGTACATACATATGTTCATGTGTATGCATGTACGGGTTTGCAAAATGGCTTTAAGTGTTTCAAATGGCATAAGTGTATTACTTTAATATTGATAAATAAGTAAAACTTTTTTGATAAAAATTAACTGACTTTTTAGTACAGCTCGTAGGGTACGCAACAATACCGATATTCCAAATTCAATTACAACTAAAAGGCGGGAAGGGATTCCTCCCTCCATGAGATAAAGAGGAGATTTGAAAAATAAAATTGCATCAAATCTTTTGGCACTACAAACTTGTAATTTATTAAATTAAATTTAGCTACAAATCTTCACACTCGAAATTTTTCTAGGTGGCATATTATGAATTGAACTATTTTTTGGATAAAAATTATTGAAAGTAAATAAAAAAAGGGGTGCCACAGCATCATTTTGAAATTTGGTGTCTAACACAGTTTTGAAGTACATTTAATTCTAACAAAAAAGCAAGTTTGAAGTTACTACAGTAAGTAACTAACGGTAGTTGTTGATTTTTACCAAAATTGCAGAAGAACGCTAGTAAACAAAAAATTCAAAAAACAAACGTAATTAATAGCCACTTCAAACTGCGTACTAAAAAGTTTATTTGTTAATAAGTAGTAATACGAGGAAAACTGCTGAAATTTATGTTCATGTACTACTGGTAGGTTGTTAATTGGCGAGCCATTGTCACGCATATTTTGGTTTTTACTCGTACGAGTACATGCATACGTATGTACATATATACTCGTACATGTTACATGTAGAATGTGTACATAATAACTTTAAATAATAATAATTTGTTGCGTTCACATGATATATGTATGTATGTCAACAACATAATTGAAAAAATACTCGGTCTTTTCTGATCATAAAGTGACTCTTCTGAAAAAGGTTGACATTTTTGAATTTTTTTTTTCCTTAAAAGGTTAGCAGAAGAGTCATTTCGTTGTAAGAGGGACAAGTTCTTGCAAATGCCTGCTGTTGAGAACACCACAAGTACGAGTAAAAGAAGATTCTTGTGTAATCAAAAATGTTTGGGGTGAATGTAGGTCGTTATTTGGCTGAGCTACTGTGGTCCTATTTTAATTCTGCTTTTAGTTATATTTATGTACGCACATATGTACATTGTCTACCCATCACCGTTGATTCTTTTTAATGGTGCCCCGATCACTTTTAAGATATCAGCAATATGCCCATTTCTTTCACTTCAAAATCTGTAACATTTCAACTTTAATGTGTCGCATTAAAGATGGAACCGGTAAATCGATGAAAAATAAATTCAAGATATTGGTTACCAATTTTTGAAAAGTTTCAAAGAACCCAACTCAACATTAACAATAATATCAGTATTGAGGGAAACGGCAAAAGTATAAGCAGTTCAAAAAGTACTATTTAAGAAAATTTCAGTCGTGTATTCATGCATGTGTAATAATAATACTTCCGCTCTTATTTTGCCAATCTCGAAAAAAGCCCCTTATGTTAAAGTTTATCTGTTAAAATAAATTTATATTTAGCAGTGAATTGTAGCAATATGTTGTTTTCGCGCTTCGCCTTAACCCGTTAAACGTGCATACATGTGCTTTTTTACCTGTGGACTAATGCCAAGCATTTTCAGGGAGGGTGGCACGTTTAAGCCCTCGGGTATGCGAACATGGCCAAAGTCAACGGTGAAAGCCTCGCACCATACACCAAAGTGGCCTATATCGAAAATGGTCAAATCGTCGGGTAGTGTGAGTACAATAGTTTTACGATCATAACGCCGAAGTGGAATTTCCTTGCCATTTTCATCGGGTATTCGAAGACCTTGAGGACTGGGCCGTTGTCCACGACCAACCCAGAATTTTGCATCTGAAAATAAATGATATGAAAGCAAATTAAATATTTATTACACAGTTCTAGGAATCTTTATAATAGAAAATGCAACTGAGGGACAACTGAGGAATATACGAGTATGCCGTCCGCTTTGAGTAAAAAACTGCTAAAATCTCTTTTCCAAATATTACAGTGGAGAAAGATATAATGATGTATTTTTAATACTTGGACAGCGAACGGATGAAAAATTGATTGCTCTTGTTTATTGGGAACGAGACTGTATACGCAGGCTGATAAGCCAGCTTGAGAAAACATCTTTCAGTTCTTACGAACACTAAGTCAAGTACATACATCCATAAGGAATTAATTAAACTTTTACAGATTTTTCACATTTGTCGTTCATTTGTAGTTGCGTTTTCGGTACGCCGGACACACTTATTTCAAGGATACTAAGAATATGAGAAATATTTTTATATTTTAATTTTTTATTTGCTTACCTGGTGCCTCGCCATCGTAACTGAAATTAGGTATTAAAAGAGTTTGCGCGTCTACAATTACAATGTTATCAGAGGAAACAGCATGCACGCCTTTCAGAGATGCAATTTTCTGCGGTCTGGGGAAATCCAAATCGCTCGGTATGGAAACATCACCAAAATTTACAGCAAATTCATCGCACCACACTGAAAACCATTTGATGTCCCGCAGTGTTTTACCATCGGGCAACGAAAGTGTTACATCTTTGTTGCGATATCGGCGATTGAGTGCATTATCCCCACCGCGCTCATCACGCAGGCGTTGGGCTCCTTCGTTACTTGGTTTTAACGTGTTTCCTACGTAGAAGTAAGCAGCTACAGAGAAAATCAATTAGTTAGTTTTTGTTTTTAATTGTATATGTAACTATGAACATACATATGTATATAAACTTTTTGATAATGAATGTATCGGACGTTTGTTGGAAGAGTGTTAAATTAAAAAAAAATAAATCCGACGTTTTTGGCTTGACTTTCAGGCTGAAACTTGGTATTAGTATCTACACACACACATACAATAATATGTAGCATTTTTTAAATTAAAAAACGTACAAAATTGTTCGGCAGCCTTTTTAAGGTGATTGACATTTAACTCGTATACATACTATATGCACATATATGTATACTATACATATTATATGCGCATATATGCTCTAAGATAGTACACAAATACATTTGCCTCAGTCCATCACCAGCCGATGGTCGACCACTTTTAGAAACAAGTAAGAAAAGCTAAATTCGGGCAAAACCGATTTTTATATACCCTCGCGATGTATTTTTGCATGGGCGGGGCCCATAATTTCATAAGAACCCCGTTTCTTTGTTTCAAATTGCAATTTCTTCCAATAAATATTGAAAAACGAAGATTTTGCATTTTTCAAAAATTCCGTTATATGGAAGTTGGCGGTGGTGATGGTCCGATTTAAAAAATTAGTGATATCAAGGACAATATGTTCACCAAATTTTGTGACGATACCTTACATCGTTATTGAGATACCTACAGACGTTTTTTTATATAAGTGAGCGTGGAGATGCCCATTTTTCAAAATTTCATAAAAATCAAGTTTCTTAATTAAATATCTCTCTAAATATCAAGTTTTAATTAATATGTCTCAGTAGATAAAGAAAAGACGAAATTTTTGCATTTATCAAAATTTCCGTTATACAGATATTTTTTCCTAAGTGGGCGAGGCAACGCCCATTTTTCAAAATTTCATAAATCCCTAATTTCTTAGTTCAAAATCGATCCAAATACCAAATTTCAATCAATTTGTTTTAATAGATACTGAAAAATGAAGTTTTGCATTTTCCAAAACTTCCGTTATATGGTAGGGAGGCATGGTTATGAACCGATTTTAAAAATTTTCTATGCTATTATTAATAGCGATATCAAGGAAAATATGTCCACCAAATTTTATGACGATAATTAATACTGTTATTGAGATAAAAAAAATTTGTCATAAGTGGGCGTGGCAACGTGGAAAGCGAAAATTTTACAAAATTTCCTTTGAAAAGATATCTTAACACACAGCAGAGAGACTTCGCATATAAAGAAAACATGAACATATGTTCGCGGTAATGGAAGATAAAAAATAAAATCGTTTAATGTCATTTGAATTACATACTCCATGACGTATGAGTGACGAAAACGAAACAATTTCGGGGAACAATCGGACACCACAGTCTATACAATTTTGTCGTACTATAAAACTTGAGTATATTAATGAAAACAAAGAACAAATAACTAAAGAAAATGACAATTTCAAAGCGGAACTTAAAAATGGAGCTTTTGAAACAAATATTAACGATAAGAAAACAACTGAAATACATTTTATGTGTATACGTATATGTATATATTGTATATTAAATGCAACAAATCGTAAGTCAGAGAAATAAACTATGGAATTTCTTCTTTACATCGTTGGATAAGGTTTTTTGAGTTTGTCTGTCGTTTAAGTTATAAAAAATATGTAAAAAGTGGCAAATACGTAGCGAAATGTCTCGGTTTATATGTAAATTAATCGAAAATTGGGGATTCGGTAGTACAAACGTCGAATTATTTGCAGAAATTATTTGTGTGAACATAGAACTTATAAAAAATTTTAAAATAATTTTAAAATGTTTATCTTGTCAACTTCCATTAAATTTTGAATATGGCAACTCTAATTGGATATTTTGGTGAAGGATTCTCAGAGTCGGCAAACGAGATTTATAAATCGGATAGGACACACCATGCTCGGAAAAATAGTCGTGTTTTAAAGAGCTTTTACATTTATATGTAACTACGTTGCAGTAAGCTTTTAATTTCTTTATTAAAAAATAATTTGTTATTTACTATTATCAGCTATATGTTTAAGCTTAAAGTATCCATAGATACTAAACATCGGTAATGGCTTTTAAATTTCAAACTTATTTTGTAAAATTTTACACAATTTTAGAGTTTTTAAAAAATATCTTAAAAGAGTCGGTATGCAAAATTATAACAAATCAATGAATAAAATATTTACATATCGCATTTATGTATGTATGCAAAATTTCACAACGATATTTGAATTATATGAATTTTGTCCAAAAAACGAGTTGAACCATTCTCTCGGTTTGACGTTATAATGGCGTCACTGTCACTCAACTTTTAGCAGTGTTTTTTAAATTTAATATAAATAACCCAGTATAACTTTGTACTCCAGTTTTCCATATACTCGTACAAATGCCACTCAAACACTTCTCTTAGCAAATGTCATTTTCAAGTCTGAGTTTCGTGCCAAATACATACATACAGTGGCGGATCCACGGGGGGGGGCGGGGGGGGTTTGGGTGTTAAAACCCCGCCCCCCCCAAATATGAGAAAAGTAGGTCGATAAAAATATAGGTCTGATGAGAGGGATTTTTATTTTAAATTGGCCTATGGTGTAAACAAATGAATGCTGTAACTTGTTTATTTATTTATTTTTCATTTATTTATTTCAAATTACAGTATTTATTCTTATTTATACGCAAATTATTGAGATATATCCAACACACTTCCAAAATCATCATAAGGTAAGGATTTAACATTATATTTTCCTTGGTCTTTTGAAAAATTCTTCTAAGACTTCGTCAACTGACAAATCGATATCTCTGTGGATATTCATAGAAGCTAGACCGTTGAGCCTTTCTTGACCTGTTGTATTCCGCAAGTAGGTTTTAATTATTTTCAAAGATGAAAAACTTCGTTCAGGTGTTGCGATTGAAACGGGCAAAAGTGCTAATATACGTAGGATCTTGAAGACATTTCCAAAAGAGGTTTTGTTAATGACTTGTAATGCTTCAAGAGCGTTTCGGAAATTTTTGCCTGAAGTTCGCTGTTTCCACATCTTTACTTCCGCAAGAAAGTTTTGCTTCGAACAATCTATTACTTTTTCATAAAATATAAATAGATCTTCAGTTTTTTTTGCATCAAAATCGTACTTTGGAAACAAAACACCAAAATTGTTTAAAACTGATTTGTGGTCAAGAAATCGGCTTTTTAAATGAGCGATATATGTATCGAGGTAGGGAATGTGCAACGCGATAGTAAGTCTCAGCGTCGCTTGTTTCCAAATTGAAGCGGTTCATTTGTCGTCTACTGTATCGCGGAACCTTGATTTCTGTACCTAGATCAGTGCATAATTGTTCAACGTTTTCGAAAATCAAATGAAAATTTTTTCCTGCTTTGTGCCGCATTTCTTCGAACTGTTTTAACGCGTCATCTGCTAATCTCATTGCTTCTGTGAGATCTTCATCTGGTGATTGTAATTGCCGGCTGAGAGGTAAAACCACTGCATGTACCGACTGCATAATGAATCTAGAAATTTGAAATTCTGCAGCAGAAATTGTAGTCAAAAGCTGGGACGCTGTGGATGAAGTTTCTGCATCTTTCCATGTTATTATTTCCTCTAAAGCTGCAACTATAAGCGGATGTAATTCAATATATGTTGATACGGCTTCGTGGCTTTCAGCCCATCTTGTCGGGCATACAGATTTAAGCCTCTGCTTCCGACTTTCATTTTCCATTGTGCCTATTTTACTTTTCAATACTTCCAATCTTTTGGGCCAGCGGAAGAAGTTGTGAAGTGTTCCAATCGTTGCTAGCGCGTTTCTAATGCCAATAACATCGCAAGCAGAATTGATTGCTAGGTTCAAGCTATGTGCCGCGCAGTGTACGTATATTACTAATGGAAAGCTCGATTTGACATATGCCTGTGCTCCATGAAATTCACCACTCATTGCTGGAGCTCCATCATATCCTTGTCCATACCAAAAAGAGCAGTCGACACCAATTTTCAGAAGGTAATCAATTATCGTTCTTGCTAATCCTTCACCAGTAACTTCTGTCACGGGAACAAATGCTAGAAAATCTTCTCTAAGATTTGACGATTGATCAAAGTACCGAACGCAAATTGCAAACTGATCTATCCCAGCAATGTCTGTTGTACCATCAGCTAATATGGAAAATCCGTGAGATTCATTAACGTTGTTGACGATGCGTCTTGTTGTCAAATTATGACAAATGTCAATAATTTCATTCTGGATTGTTTTGCTAGTATACATTGCGTTTTGAGCAGAAGAGGTCAAATGTTGATTCAAATCATCATCTACTTCAGCACGGTATCGTAAGATTGCTCGAAAATTTCCTTCATTAGATGCTGAATCGCTTGATTGCTTCTGTGATGTGTTTGATTCTGTGATTAGTCGTCCGTCGTCCCTGTGCCCACGAAGTGCTATTCCCTGCTGGCCACACAATATGATTGCTTTGACAATAGGTTTTAATCTTTTCATAGCATCGTTTTTCGATTTTTCTTTTTGTGTATCAAGTTGAATATCGATAGATTTCCTAATTCCGCTCGCAATGTCACGTAAATTTTCAATATCAAGCACGCATTTTTTATGATACGCAAGTTGCGCGTGATTTTGAAATTATTCCAGTGCTTTTTTCCAATTACTGAATGGTTGTTTCACCAATTTTCCCAAAGCAGTCGCTTTTTTGCCGCCATGTTCGATGCCGTACGCAACGCAATACATACAATAAGCACCATCATCTTGCGTAGAATATGCTAACCAATTGAAACGTGCTAACCAACTGTATTGGAATTTCAAATTTCTTGATCCTGATTTCGGGAATTCAAATGTTGCGGAGGGTTTCCATACGTTATCAACGATTTCTAATATCCTTTCAGCTGTCTGAAAATATAAAATAACAATACTACCATTTAATATATGATCTTAACTATTGCTGTTCATAAGAAAGTACTCTTTACACTTACCAAAACATTTTCCGGTTTCTGACTCGCAACTCTTCCAATATCAAATTTTGAAACTACCGCATCTATCCTGACTGACTTTTCAGCATGCGAAGAACAAACAGAAGAACCTGCTTCATTTACGATATCCTTAGTCAACAGTGATTCTGGTGTACCTTTAGAATTTCCGGAATCTTCCAATGATGTTGCTGGATTTGCAGGAGTTAATGAAGAATAAGACGTGGTGTCTTGTGAGCATGCTATATTGGGTAGTATTTCGCAAGAATTGTCGTCGTCTCCATTATCCTACATGCAATGATTCTTAAATAATTTGGCAATTTTAAAGAAGAACGAAAAAGAACGTACTAACCTTTTTGCACTGTTTCTTTGCATTAACTTTCTCCGAAGTTTCTGGACTGAAGTAGAAGAACAAGTTTCTTTTCATGATGTATAACAACTGCACTGAATTGGTATCTTGATGAATTTAAATATCAAAAGAATTAAAAATTGCACATTTTATTTTTCGCACATACACTCGTCCGTCAAGTCGATTTCCCGAATTAAAAAGATATATCTACACCTTTTCCAATAGTACGTCAGAAAGCATCAAATGTACTTCAGAACAGTTAATTGTACTTCAGAAACACTAAAATACATATATTTCAGAATAGTCAATTGTACTTTACAAAACGTTAAATTAATTTCAGAATAGTCAATTGCACTGGTCTGTAAAATATACTTCATAAACTCTACATTCTACTTCAGAAATTGTAAAATGCACTTCAGAAACTGTAAAATGTACTTCAGAATGTATAAAATCTATTCTGAAATATATTTTAGTGTTTCTGAAGTACAGTTAACTGTTCTGAAGTACATTTGATGCTTTCTGCCGTACTATTGGAAAAGGTGTACAGTTGCGAAAATTAAAAGGAAGAGTAGCAGACACGAAGCAGTTAACGGAGTAACTTATAGAGTGTGCTGAGCGCAAAGCGCTCTACGTAATTCAAATTCAATAATCAGCAAGTACCAAAAGTAATACAATATTATAAAAAAAAATTTTGAGAAACGAAATTCTTCACAAAACCCCCCCCAAATAAAAATTCTGGATCCGCCGCTGCATACATATATACATATATCTAAAGTACAAAGTATACTGAGAAGGGTATATATATTCTAATTTAATGGACATTGGGAAGGTACATATTTATGCACTCTATGCTTTTTTTTGTTTGGGTAATTGTTATAGAGAAGGAAATCGACACACACCAAATTTTTATCGACTTCAAAGCCGCTTTTGATAGCTCAAACTGAAGCTGTTTATGCGACGCTAGATCTAAATTGGGATCCCCGCAAAACAAAAACCGCTATGTGGAGTGACGCTGAGCTCAAATTTTAGCTCCATCTAAGTTGGGAAGGACCTTTCGAGACCAAACGAGGTTTTAGACAAAGCAAATAACTTTCACACATCTTCTTCAATCTGAGAGCAGACTCTGCTCAGCAAAGCCATTTCGATAATCCTAATATCAAAACGACGATATAAGTTATTACGACATAAGACCGTAATAACTCATTTATGTATATATGTATATACAACTTATTTTGTTTTCAAATCGCAATAATTTACAAATATATACTTACATATGTAAGTTATTACGATGTCAAACCGAAAATAATTATATACAAATGAGTTATTACGGTTTAAAAACGAAATAATTTATGTATAAGTTTAAACCATAATTACTGCTAAGTATATAAGTTATTTCGTGGTGCCATAATGATATGGACATAGTCAACAATACAACGAAAGAAAGTGGGAGCTGGCGAAGTTTATTTTGGATCTAAGCACATATACATACATACATACATACCATACAGATTTTAATACACATAATGAAAATATAACAGGACAAAACGTTTTATGATTTACCCAAATACTTGTCTAAGTATGCTAAATAGTATGAACATATATATATAACATAGAGTATAATAAATGTTAAGATAATAAAAATGAGTAATATGTAAATTTACCAGGTGCCTCGCCATCATAGTTAAAGTTTTTAATAAATAGTGTGCGAGAGTCAACCGCGTAAACGTCACCCGAAACACCGTGATGGAGACGTTTCAATGCACCAATTTTTGCACCATAATAGGGAAACGAGGCACTGCCTGGAGAGGGAACTGAAAAAAAACAAAGAACAATTATTCAAATTGACAGTTAAATTAAAGAACCTTTATTAAAATAGTCGATTGTTATTGAAAAGCTTTTTGAGTCGTTTTTAGTTCACTTACATAATACTTGTTAAAGTTTTAAAAAAATTTACTGGTATTGTCGCCAGCAAATTCAGAAATATGTATATATTTTATTAGGCAACGTCGCCAACTACAGCGTCTGAGATGTGTTGTCTGCATAAGAACATGTATGTACATTTAAAATTTGCCGGGAGCAACCTGTCACTTGTTGTCATCACACTGTTCATAGCATAACTAAGTACAATTTCGACATCCACTATATTCCATTTAGCGATCTTCACTCATTCTGCAGTTAACATTCCTTCTCTAAAGCTCGAAAGCTAGCCATTTCTCTATTTCTTTTGTTTACTCTCCACCTTTCATATACATAAAGAAACTTGGGTGATTCTAGCACAAGTAAAACAGAATCGAAGAACTTACAAAAAAAAATGTTTGAAGTTAGGTTATGGTAAGAATTATATATTATTAGAATTTTGCGCAGTATTAATTACACTTTTCAATATAAAGTTAGGCTGTGTTATATCAATATATTTAGAATTTCTGAGGGTCTACAATCTTCCCCGAAGCCATCGTCTGCAATATTACACTTTTTTAAATCATTCAATTATTTTCGTTTCGGTCCACATAGAGCACTAACTTAGTATCAGTCAAAGCTTGGGACACATATCCATCTACCATGGTTAAATAAAGCTCATGTTGAACTTTGAACTCGTCACCATTTCGACGGAATAAAGTATGTTGTAATTTATTGATTTCTGTTCGTTGTTAACAAGTTTAATAGGCACAAGCGAAGTTATAAATAAGTTGGTATGTTAACTCATCTTCTTCTTACAAAACTTGTTTTATACTAGCTTTGACTGACGGACCATCGCATCCCCATTTACCAAAGAGTTTGAAGTTGGTGAATTGATGCTTGTGAACATTGTCAATTATCAAAATGCGGTCAACAGTGTGGTCAAGGAGATCGTGTACCTGCAATTTTGCACCAAAAGTCGTAACCGGCCGCTGTGGTCGAATGTATACCGGAGTTTATGTGGTTATTTTATGAAATGCGTTTTGAAATCCCTAAATAAAGAAATAAGTTTGAAAACTTAATGATAACAAAGTACATATGTATATAGGATTTAACCTTACATACATATACATATGCAACGTTCTCACGAAACAAAGAGTTTCGTATAATCTAATCTTTGATCGAATCTTAGTCAAAGCAAGCGAAATCATGGACAAATATTTTTATAATAACGGTCGCCATCAAAACTATTCGTAGAATGACATTTTTTTGCTGGATGATCTTAATTATGACTTTACTGAAGCTTCTAATATCACTGCCATTAGAAACGAGCAGGTTTTTTCTGCAACAAATTTAGGTCCAGGTTACTTTAATTTCTTTTAGATCGCATTTTGATCAAAAGAAGGAATAAATCTGACTCGCTTAAAATGGAATGGGTTATGTATTAATTTTTTACTTGATGTATTGCTTTTTTACTAAATGTACTGCATCATATAATAATATTTATTATTATTTTCAAACAGTACCATTTTGTACTTGAAGTATAAGTTACTTTGTATGTTTGTCAAATTTTATGATAATATTTTTTTTTTGATTGAAAAGGCCAATAAATAGATAAATTACAACAAATTGTTCTCTTTTATTAAATTCATGTTATTTTTAATACTACTCTAATACGACGATTACAGACGGGTTTAATTCTTATACAAATAAAAATTTGCGAAACTAAACTTCCTGAATTTCGGGACGATCCCGGGATTTTGTTTTCATATCTCGAATCCCTAGAACAAGTATATTATTTCATACCTCTTATTGCAATTTGATTTATAAATAAGTACATAAAATAAATCTCATACTCATGCAGAAGGGGGTGTGACATCTCCAATGCAATTGAATTTTTCATACGACATACATTCCTCTTGGGATATCTGTGATAGATAACTGATACTTTGAATGTATGTAGATAGTTATTGGAGAGTGCTCACAAATAATAATAATGTAATGATTTAGCGCAAACAATATATGCATAGCTCAATGTTTAGCCAAACTTCTCCTTCCATTTGTGGTGTTTTTATATTGTACCACAAATGCCGGCCGATGTAGTCGAGTGTGTATAACTCGTTACACCGTTGAGTTCCGGGATCGAATTTAATCCAGGGCTAGTAAAATCTAAATAATAGAAAAAGTTTTTTTTTCTATCATTGGCACCTTTACAAGCAATGGCAAACCTCCTAGTGCACTTCTAAAAACATAAAATATATCTGCTTTTCGGGGTCGGCACAAAAATGTAGGTCCTCACATTGAAATCGGTATGAATTTCTCAAAAATCCGGAATGAGTCCCTATACTATCACTAACTTGCATCTTGTACATTTGTATGCTTAGAAATGTCTTAAAACAGGGCAAGATATACTCGCGTTTTTTTTTTTGGCTCTTTCTTATCCTAAATAATGTCTGTCTATCGCCGTAAAAACAAATGACCACCATTTCTTCACTGAACGTCGGTGCATTCATCACGTTAACGACGACCTACTTTTCGCAACATTTGCAACCGTTTTGATTTTTATCGGCGCGAATGCGAATTAGGAGCAAGGGTGCAAAAAGATGTAGACGCTGCAATACACCGTAAAGCCGATGGCCTTTAGTTGGTGAACAATCGATGCTACATACTATATGTACTCGTATGAATGTATGTACGTTTGTATGTATCTATATTTGTATGGATGTATGTATGTATATAAAGATGGTTTTATATCGCCGTCGAAGCTTGACTAGGTCAAGTTTTACCGATACAAACACATACTCGAACAGGCAGGTTGAGTATTCAATTCCGATTCTATATCAAACAAATTCACTTTTAATCCGATATTTGGTGTTTGATTTCTCACTTTCACTCTTTGACTTCCACATTTTTTTCTAAAATAATTCCGATTACTACAAAACATGTTGATTTACATTCTCATTACCTAAATAAGTAAATATACATACAATGTAAATATGTATCCATATACAAGTATATATATGTTCATATATTGATTTAACCAAAGCAGATTTAACAAAATATAGATACAGACATACATACATAGATATTTTTTTTTAATATGCACATAATATACACTCAATATTTAGAGTTGGCGTTGTTTGCATAAATTAGAAATGGTAATGTAAAAATAAATACTACTTAAAATTTGTGTAACCTTTAATGAATTTGCATTACGTTATTGTGAGTTTCGTTTTCGTCCGAAATAGTTCACTTTTCAACGTTCGCTTATCAAAAATTTCGGCTAAAATGTTCCGCTTTCGAACATTGTTTCCCCTTATTGGCAACACTTATATCGCCTATCCCAGGAACAAATCAGTAAACAAAGTTCAAAGAGGTATAATATTAGGTAGAATGCAGGAAAGGATATTGCAAGAGGATTTGGCAAAGAAAACAAGGAAAATGTAGCTGAGTTATGAAGCTGCATATTTTGGGGCCTGCAAAGAAAAAGTAGTCCGAATGGAAAGGGGTAAACAATTTATATTAAAATGTAGGCAGAAATACAATTTTGTGTGCAAAATAGTCTTGGACTGGCCAAAAGCGGTATGTCTTCCAGCATAATCTGACTAAAAGACGATTGTGCCATCCCAATTTCAAAACTGTATACCTATACCTTTTTAGTATCCACTTTCAGTGAAAAATCGCAGGCACGCTTCCCAACTGGATGAATAGCAAATTGTAGTCGTGCTGGTGGTATTGAAGAGGTCAGCACAGATCTAATAAATACTTCTTTATTGACTTTTATATTTCAACGATCAGGAAAATTGATAAATTTTGTCTCATTACTATTCAATTTTAATTATTTGATAATTTTACACATCAAGTATACACATTTCAGAGTTGTAATTTCCGAATTTTCGAAGCTAAATTTATTCCGGGTGAAACTCACAATAGACGGATTTAATCCGGGCGAATGAAAATATTTCGGATGAATTTTTTTTCGGGCGAAACTCACGATAAGGGTGTATATTATAATTTAAATTAGTTTCTAGTTAAGTCGAACCCTCCCCTAACCCTCCCCGAACCGCGCCCTAACCGCGTAAGCGACATTTTCCCGAAATTAAATTTTTGATGCAGAATTGTGTTTATTTCACGAGCCGTGCTATTTGTCGTATTTCTTCAATACACTATTAGGGAGTTAACAAGCCTTGTTATTTGTCGTATATCTGTAGTCCGCTATTGGAATAACTGTGAAACGCGTGAGCACACTGTGCTATTTCGTTTACTATTGTATGTGGTATTCAAGAAATTAATTAGCAATAAACCTCACACATTTCCATTTAACTTTATTTCACATTTTTTCTACAAAAATAAACCTCAAATGATGATAAACAGAAAGAGCTGATCGAATAAGACATACAATTAACACACAAAACATATCTTTCAGGGTTGTATTAAAAATTTCACATGTGAAACAAAAACAACAAGTTTACAACTGTTGTATTACAATCATATATATAATACTTATATATTGGCTGCAAGATTGATAAATAAGAGATTGCGCCTTGCGAAGGTCCGTTACCTTTATATTTTTTGCTTTATCTCTTGTTTTTTCACATAAAAAGCATCTGTGCGACATTTCTGCAATTTATTGTATTCAAAAATTTCTTAAAATAATGGAAAATTCTAAAGTTTCTAAGGGTACCGCCATTGTATTTTCTTTTGAATTCAACTGTTATTTTTGACTTAGTTTACTCCTTTCCTTTTCTAATTTTATATATCTGTACTGTAATGTTTGCTGACTGCATTTGTTTATAATGCCAATATATAAGTATTACATATATGATTACAATACATAATACCACAAGTACGACAAATAGCACAGCTTGTGAACCCCCTATAAATGTGTAACGTGTGAACGCACTGTGCTATTTCGTTTACTATTGTCCTAGTATGTGGTATTCAAGCAATTAATCTGTAAAAAAAACGTTTACAATAAACATGAGTGGTGGGTTTCGGTAAAATATCTATAAGCATATTTCAATTTAACTTTATTTTACATTTGTTTAAACAAAAATAAACCTCAAATGATGATAAAGAGAAAGTGTTGAGATGAACGAATAACACACCAAACATTCCTTTCAGAGTTGCACTGAAATAATTTAACATGGAAACAAAAACAACAAGTTTACAATTACTGAATTTTGGAACGATTTGTCATAAAGACGCAACACTCAAATTGTAGGAGAAGAACTTCCAGACTCTAAGTCCCAAACATTTTCTCGTATATATGTTCATTGAAGGTTGAAAAATTTTATTTAATTTTATTGATTAATTGTCGTCATTTTCAAACATGGGAGCTTTATTTTACCTTTTTCTTACTCACGTTAAATCCTTAAGTTACACTTGTTCAAGGCTTAAAAATACATTCTTTGAAGTTTTTTACAAATGCCGGTTTCTGGAGAAACCACGTACTGACTTCAGATTCGGATTCAGTAGACCAAAAGCTTTAGAAACCGTTGAGAAACCCCATGGGCTTTTTTGTCAGTGTAATTTTGTATGCGCGTCTGTAAATATATGTATGTATGTATGTGCATACAGCTCAATTTTGTAAAAATTTAAACGCGGTAAACCAACTTATACTCATTTTTCTGTTTTTCTTTTGATAAACTTTTCACTGAAAGCAGAACAAAATAGACATACAATTTTGTTTTGTTTCGCCTTGAAATAAGTTATGAATTCGGCAATTTTAATATCCCTAGAGAGATAGTCTGCGTAAAATAGACGCATGCCGTTTCGAAATATTGCTCTTTCTTTTTAAATAGCGCGAATCTGTCGCTGTGCGTTTCGGACATCTCAGTTGCTGCGCAGACCTTTCGTGAGGCACATGTGTCGCTGTGGTAAGTATTAGCAATTTCGAAATATAACGACTGTGTTAGTCAAAATGACGCATGATTATCTTTTAAAGGACTTTCAAAAATTTTACTTATTGGAGTTTTCGTGTTGTATTTCGTGGGTGTCTACCACTTATTTTAAATATAGTTTTAAACTTGTTGATGTCTTGATTGAAAACACAAAATGGCGCGTCGGAAGTTTGACGAAGAGCGTATCTTGGCCGCTCTGTTAGAGATTGATGACGAGAACACCTGTGATGACACGGATAGCGAAGCAGAAAACCACGAGAGTGAAGACGATGTGCAGAGTGACGTAGAAGAAGCTTTGGAAAGTGTTGAGAGAGAACTACTGCCGATATCTAATGAAGATGAACCCATACACGAAGAAGTTATTAAACAACCAGCTTCCTCAACTGCTTTTCAACGAATAATTACTATGCCGCAGAGGACTAGTAGAGGAAAGAATAAGCATTGCTGGTCGCCTTCGAAACCATCTAGGCGTAGCCAAGCGTCAGCATTGAATATTATTAGATCGCAAATATATACAGTCATAATGTCACTTGCAAAGGAAATAAGGTCTTAAGTCGCAAAAATTTCATGAAAAACCTTAGCATGGCACTATAGAATATGTTTTTATTCTATTTAAAATATTTTATTTTTACAACTTTTATTTTATACATCCAGAAAATTAATTATTAAAAAATCAAATTGAAAAATATTGAAAGACAAATTTATATATGGAACGCCGAAACGGGGAATATAATTTTGTACAAATGTTTTGGCAATTGTATTCGCTGAAATATCTTTAAGTGGATAAGCTTCTGGCCAACGTGTATGTCTGTCAATTATAGTTAAAATGTAACGATTTTCTTTTGAAACAGGTAATGGTCCAACAAGATCCATATGTATGTGTTCAAATCGTCCAGATGGTATATTAATTTTTTGTACTGGTGTTTTAGTATATTTAGAAATTTTTGATTTCTGGCAGTTAATACATGCGGAAGTCCAACTATTAATTTCTTTACGCATGTTAGGCCAAAAATATTTTGATTGAATTAAACGTCTAGTAGTACGAACACTAGGATGTGATAAAGAATGGATTTTATCAAAAATTATATTCTTCATAGAATTTGGAACAAAAGGTCTAAAAGGTTGTTGAGAAATATCACACCAAATATTGAGATTAAGAACTGGAATATTAATTTCTTTTAAATTATTGTTACAATTTTTGTCAGAAATTAAGTCATGAAGAGTTTGGTCTTTTTGTTGTTATTTATACAAAGTTTGAAAATTAATATCTTGAGTTAAAATTGTGTTAATATCTGAAATACGTGAAAGTGTGTCAGCAACAATGTTTTCTTTTCCAGAAATGTATTGAATATCATTTGTAAATTGTGCAATGTACTCAAGATGTCTAATTTGTCGAGGTGATCTATCTGTTTTTGAATTTAGAACATGTGTTAAAGGTTTATGATCAGTGTATATTGTGAAAATTCTACCTTCAAGAAAATGTTTAAAATGTTTAATTGAATTGTATATGGCTAAAAGTTCTCTGTCAAATGTTGAGTAATTCATTTCTGTAGAAGATAATTTTCGTGAAAAATAAGCAAGTGGTTCTAAAGTGTTGTTACTAAATTGTTGTAAAACTGCACCAATTGCTACATTTGATGCATCTACAGCAAGTGATAATTTACCATTTTTATCAAAATGAGTAAGTAAAGTTTGTTGAGCAAAGAGTTGTTTAACGTTTTCAAAAGCAGTGGTTGTCTTTTCTGTCCAAATAAGCTGTTTGAGTTTTTGTTTAGTTGCAAATGTTAACATTTCATGCAGAGGACTAAGTTCTGCTGCTAACATTTTCACATATCTATTGTAATAATTTACCATACCTAAGAACTTTTGTAATTTATTTATTGAAAGTGGTTTTTCAAAATTTGTAATGGTTTCAATTCGATCGGAAGATGGTCTAATGCCTTCATTAGAAATTTCATAACTGAGAAAATCTAGTTTATTAGTTCCGAAAATGCATTTAGAAGGTTTAATATTTAAATTATATTTCTCAAGTCTTTTAAATATTAGTTTTAAATGTTCTAAATCATTATGTTAAATGTTCATTATCACTAGCAACAAGAATATCATCAATATAAACAAATACAAATTCTAAACCGGAAAATACTTCGTTAATAAAACGTTGAAATGTTTGGGCACTGTTTCGTAAACCAAAAGGCATCCGTACGAACTCAAACATTCCAAAAGGTGTGGTTATTGCTGTTTTATGAATGTCTTCTTCAGCCATTGGAATTTGGTGATATGCACGAACAAGATCAATTTTCGAAAATATTTGTTTATTATGTAAATTTATAGCTAAATCATGAATATGTGGTAATGGATAACGATCAGGTATCGTTATAAAATTGAGTCTTCTGTAATCGCCACAAGGTCTCCAATCATTTGGTTCTTTTTTTGGAACTAAATGTAAAGGAGATGCAATGTGAGAGTTTGAAGGTCTGCATATACCAGTTTTTATTAAAAATTCGAATTCAGTTTTTGCTATTTTAAATTTAATTTGATCTAGACGATGAGGTTTTGAAAAAGGTAGAACTCCTTTGGTTTCAATCCTGTGAACCGTATGGTGTTGCACTGGTTTAGTGTAATCTGGTTCACAGGTTATTAAAGGAAAATTATTTAAAAGGGTTGTAAATTTATTTTCAGAAATTGGTATTTTGAGTGAAAATATATCGCAAAATCCAGAAGATCCAGAAACTTTTAATTTTGTTGTTAAATCAGTAATTTCTTTATTTCTGATATCCACTAATATCCCGAATTTCTCTAAAAAGTTAGCACCTATAATTGGAGTTGAAATATCTGTTAAAATGAAAGGGAATTCGAAATCACGTCTAAGACCTAAGTCAATTTTTAAAAGTTTGGTACCAAATGTTTTAATAGAGGAACCGTTAGCTGCAGTCAAATTAAGATCGGAATTTCTTTTAAATGATTTGAATTTGGAAGAAGGAATTACAGAAACTATAGCACCAGTATCTATTAAAAAATTTAGTTTATTTAATTTATCATAAATAAATAGGCGGCGTGATGATTTAATGTTATTTCCATTATTAGCCACCGTCATAATGGAACGTTTCAGTTTAAACAGTTTTGATTTGATTGTTTTTCATTTGTATTAAAACTACAGGGTTTAATACATTTTAAAGCATTATTTTTAAATTTTCTATGATACCAACAAATGGTTTGAATAATATTATCTTTTGATCTAGAAAATCTTCTTGAATTAGAATTACTTCTATTTCTATTTCTAGATCTTGATCTAATTTGTAATTCATTAATATCAGAAGTAATTTTGTTTAAATTTTGATAAATTGCAGTAGTTAATTCTGTTAAATTTTTAATACATTGTTCGAGGATGTTATTTTCAACACTTGCTATTGACAAAGATTTAGAAGATTGAGATTGATTTAATAAATCAAAAAGTTTATCTGCAAGAATAACATTTTCATCTTTATTTTGATTATTACTTGATGTTAAATGAATTTGTATCTGTTGTGGTAATTTTCGGATCCACAATTTGAAAAGTAATTCCTTACTGACGATAGAATCAGAACCTATTAGAGACTTCATATATCTAAAAAATTCTGATGGAGAACGATCGCCTAGTTCTGTATTTGAAAATAACTTTTCTAATCTTTTTTCTTCGTTAAGAGAAAATCTTTCACACAACGCTTTCTTAATAGTAGCGTACTTATTCATAAAAGGAGGTGGATTGATAACATCCAAAATTTTGGAAATTGTTTCACGTTGTAAAACAATAAGTATGTTTTGAAATTTTATATTATCGTCTTGAATATTATTGATTTCAAATTGTCCTTCAACAAGAAGAAACCAAGCTTCAGGACATTCTTCCCAAAATGGAGGTAATTTAATTGATTTTGAAAAATTTGTTCTTAAGTTATTAGTGTTTTGAGTTAAATTATCATTGTGTATATTTTGTGTAGTGTTTAAGTCTGAAGTGTAAGTTGGATTGTTATTTTGGTTTTCCATTGTTGTGAAGTTGCGTGTACGTATAGGTGAACGTGATAGTGGCATATAAAAAAAAAAAAAAAATAATTGGAGAGAAAGTTTACAAAAGTAAATTAAATATAAGTAATAATAATAATTTAAATAATATTAATATTAAGAATTAATATTTAATATTTGTAATAATTTTATTTTATAAAAGATTTAAGATACGAACTTGATTGCACACAAAATGTTCAGCAAACAATGGTTGTAGTATTTGTAATTATAAAAGAGATTATAGATGATCTGGAGTATTATTGCGTTGTTGTAGACACTGTGATGGTTGTAGCGACGTTAAATGTGAATATTTGAAGTGATGTTGTGCGGATTGTTGGTGCTGAATTTGATGTTGAATGTTGAGATTGTTTATTTCGCAATGTTTTAATTCAGGAAAGTAGTCAAATTTATAACAAATCGCACAGAAAAAAAAAAGGACGTCTTTGTTTTTATTTCATAAGTATGGTTTGTGCTTTCGGTATTCGAGTATTCGCACTCTTGGTTTGCTTGCAATGCTCGGAAATGCTAACTTTGTGAGTGCGCAAAATGTCCTGGGTTAATGTTAAGCCAGTTTCTAACAATTAATAACACGTTGAATCGATGATTTCTCTTTATTACAAATTCTTGTGAAATATTACTGCAAGATATGGTGCGTCGGTTTGTAGCGTTATATGTAAAAACGGGAGTAAGTGACCAAAGTGAAAACACGAACGGGTTCACAATTGTTATTATTGTTTCAATGATGGTTATTGATGAATTTTTAAAATGAGTACTTATAAATGCAGGATCGCCAATATAGAATATGTTTTTATTCTATTTAAAATATTTTATTTTTACAACTTTTATTTTATACATCCAGAAAATTAATTATTAAAAAATCAAATTGAAAAATATTGAAAGACAAATTTATATATGAAAATAAAAATATTAAAACAAGTTTAAATTAATAAAGTAGATACATATATTATAAACCCTACAGGCACTAACATCGCCATTTATGAAGAAGAGATTAGAAACACCTACTTTGAAGAGATATTTGCGGGAAAATATATCTTACATTTTGGCAAAGGATACTGCGCATTCATCAGAACCGGAACCAAAAAAACGTACTTACTGCGCATATTGCCCTTCTAAAATAAGGCGAAAGGCAAGTGCATTTTGCAATAAATGCAAAAAAGTTATTTGCCGTGAGCATAACATTGATATGTGCCAAACCTGTATTTGACTGATTTTTATAAAACTATGTATTTTTATTCTATGTGAAATTTCTTGTTTATTTAGCATATAAGATAAAATCGCTAATAACTAGCAAAAAAATAAGTGATAAGTGCTTAAAGAAACATGATTCCTAAGTTTTGTTGATTTCTGAAGAAGTTAATTTTTTTTTGTTTTTTTGTATAATAAATAAATATAAACATACTTTAAATTCTGGTATTTTTATTTCATTTGTATTTAAAAATACTATCCTTTTCAGTTTATTCTAAATTAAGGACTACAACACGACAATATAGCTGGTTAAATTTCCTGCGTCAATTTTACGCATGATTATCTTTTACGTATGCCAGAATATGATTATCTCTCTAGGGATATACATAAATTGAAAAGCTTGCGAAAGTGTCCCTAACTTAAAAATGCTGCTTGTTCATTAAAAATATTCATGTACAATTAGGTTCTTGGAGGATTCGAAGGAAAGTGAGAAATTCTGATTATCATTATTTGACGTTCTGTTGGAAAAGCTGTACATAGGTTTGATTGTATGTCTAAGATTTTAGACACATCCATAAATATCGAGCCCTAATCGCAAAAATAGCGGTCCAAAAAACAAATTTTACAGGAGCTGTGTGTTCTTTTTTGTTTTTTTTTCCTTATCTGTTGGAATATTTCTGTGGAATTTTAAATGTAATCTAAGCCCGGCTCAATACAAGTTATAGGCCAATCTTTAACTTCATTTAACTTATTTGTTTGGCATAAATAGGGAATTTAGCGCATACGTTATTTTTGCTGTCAGCATAACAACTCTTGGATAAAACTGTGGCAGATGGGTTAAACATTGTTTTATTTTCTTTTTAGTAAACATTACACGTAAAAAAGTAAATAAAACTCAAAAAATTATACGTACGAGTATAAACATTAAAAAGTGTGAAATTAAATTTTTTGTAATTACAGTTATATGTACATATGTCTTACCTATGTACATATGCAAATCTAAAGATCTTTGCCATCTTTCTCGTTTAAAATACATATATGGAAGGGTTTTATTATACTTAAGGCCAATATATTCGTTTTGGAAGCTTGGAAAAATACTGTTTCTAATAAAAAGAGCTTTAAAATCATTGAAATTTTTTTTAATTAATTCTATTTAAACTCTTTGCTCTATAGAATAGAAGGTCCCTGGGCTATGGAAGGGTTAAAGTTAGTGTTGCAAGTCTTTGTTTCGCTATATTCGAAATACCCATATTTAACTAAAAACGAACTTTTGTCAAAAGAAACAGAACGCAGTTTGCTTAATTTTAGATTTAAATTGTTTCCAATTTGAAAATCTGAGTATTTTAACGATACACATTTATAGTCAAAAGAATTTGAATCTGTCAATACGAATAACTGTGGGCCATTCACTAGGAGCCCATACATTGCGGATTCGAATGAATGGTTCTATGTTTTGTGCGGTGAATAGAATCGACTTGCATTATGGTGTGAACGGCTAAATAATAAGTAATTTTAATACTTTCAATAAATAAATAAAGAAGTTTCAATTAAATATGCTAACATGGCCAACATCACTTTGTTGCGATTTTGCCCGGCACAGCTATCACAAAAGAGACTTAATTCGTTTGTTGTTTTCCCTACATCTAATAAAAGAAGATATTTGTTATGAATAAATATGTATAACGCCCATTACAGCCACCAGGCGGGATACAGGGGGGAAGGGTTTTGGGGGTCCGAAGTCGTTCAGAATTATTCCCGAAATGTTTCTGAATAATTCCCGTCCTTCAAGACTTAAACACTAATTTTACTCATTCACAATTATTATAATAAAAGTCTCAAAAAAAAAAGTCCTAGAATAATTAAAAATATATATGCGACTGATGAATATTATGAAAAGACATTGGTAATATAAGTCTTTGAATACTAGTCATAGATAACTCGAAAATTTAAATCTTTCTATAGAAAATATTGATTGACTTTTACATTTTTATTTTCATAAACATAAAACTGTATACACATATTGCCGTTTAATCCAATTGGGATTCTATGTATGTACATATATATGTAAATTGATGAAAGCGCTCAATAGCTACACGCACCTCTCTTATAATGGTATTTTGAAAAATGGAAACAAATTCGTTGTATCTGTATTTAAGCAAAATAAACAAATATATCGAAATTAATACATATTTGGAATGTTTTTTTTATTTCTCTGTGAAATAGGAATTTATAAAATTAAAAAAATTGGGATGCCCACGCCCATGTGAAAAAAATGTTTGTCGCTCAATAACCGTTTTACGATTATCCACCAAATTCCATACACCTAAAAGTTAGAATTTGTTGAATCCAAATGGTGATAATTTCTGAAAAAGGTAAAAGCAGAGTTATTTCATAAATGTAAACAACAACTACATAGTAATCATGCCGAAGTATAGACCGAAAAATAAACCGTATTGTATATTAATTCCAGATTAAAATTTACCTTTTATGCAAAAAAAGTTTACTTTTTATCGCTTTCTTTTTCTCGGTTAGGGCTCGGCATGTATAAAATTTAAACAAACAAACAAAATGCGGCAATAATATCAAGAAACAAGCAATAGCGATGACTCTAAGTAATTTTATCTAACTATTTTAATAAAAATGATCTGAAAAATTCTCGAAAATTAAACGGCATTCAAATATAAACCCTTAATAAACATAACTTTTTGAAAGAATGAAATGTTACTTTGAATACGCGGGCACAGCAACCATTCTGAGTTAGGTCCATTAACAACTGGACAATCGCTGACGCACACGTACGTAGTCGTATTTGGATAAATTTAACTAATCATTGCATTGTCGGTTCACAGTATCCAGGTTGTTCACTACATATATCAAGGTTGACATTTTTTTGTTCAAAAACATGTTTTATTTACTCAAAATACACATTTGTGTTTGTACCTACAAGTATGAATGTACATGCAAGAGATCAATACAATAGTTGTATGTTACTTCTAAATAATCAGAGGTGTTCGCCCAGGCGAAAGCATTATCGAAGCATTCAAAAGCTTTAGTAGCTTTTACAGGAATGATGTTTGTTTTTTCTTGCTCGCGGTACATAACCTTACCATTCGTCAAATAGCAGCAGGTTTTCTAAGAATCAAGGGAAAAAGTAAAGTTTCTTGATTTTTTTTGTGCTTTTTTATTGCTTTCTGCTTGAAGTTGATTTTAATCCATGTACGCATGTTGGTGTTCACTATATCGGACGTTCACTATATCTAGACTCGACTATATATTTATGTGTATGTACCTATGTACATATGTACATAGGTACATTCTCTCACGAACATGTGTAACACATATCATATTAATTTATATTTGGTAGTGCAGATATTGATCCGATGTAATAATTAATTACTTATGCTAAGTAGAAGAGCGCCATAATTATAAATGAATTAAAAATGAAGATACGAGAAAGTATGCATAATCTACCGCCATTTCTCCTCTTTAATATCTATGTACTAGTATATACGAATGCATACTTATGCTGTGAATATGCATACATATTATTATTATTGCATATATGTACATACATACATATATCTCTAATCAGTACAAATTATAGTTGGAATTTAAAATTTAATTGAACAAGTACTTACTGCAGAAGCAAATTAATCCAAATAAGATAATTAGGTATATCTGCTTAGGTCGCGTCATATTAAAGTTGGAGCTGCTATAATTTTTATTATCCTTTTTGAAATAATTATATAGTATTATAAACATACTTTAAATTATTAAGAACCACATATAATTTTTTTAACTATAACACATAAAATGTGAAATATTATCAATTGAACATTTTGGAGATCAGTTTATTGCAAAATTGTGATGCTTACTTTGCTAAAGGTCAAACTGGGTCCGACTTTCTTAGATTATTACGAAACTGAAATCAATGTGGATTTCTTGTTACTCAAACCACTTTGTATTAGTTTTAAACTTTAAACTTGCACGAAAGCAACCGATTCTCGCCACAAACACTCATATGTACATACGTTAGTTCGCAAATATGTAAGTACATACAGATATAGTAATATTTGTCCACAAATGGTAAAAGCTCAGGTGGAGCAAAGCGAACCACTTTATGCACCGCTCTTTAAAAAACGTCCGAACACTACTAACTCCCAAATCGTAATGAACGCCAAGTCTGTAGATCGAGGCTTGGTCTGGTCTGCCATCACCAAAGACACGAAATTACTTGACAGACTCGATAGCTAACATACGAATAAAACAATAGACGTTTACCGTTTCGGCTGCTGCTAATGCCATTGTTGGTGTTGCCACGGCTTTGTTTTTTAAAGGTATTTTGCTGGCACTGAATGAAATTAAGTTATAAAATTATTGTATTGTGGCTATCAGGGAGCAGGCCTAATTACATTTAACGTTTTAGCTATGTATGTAGTTACATTTTTTCATTTCGGTATGTGGTAGCGATTCTAAAAATGCAATGCTTTGGTGGGTTATTGACAAATCTGCTTTGTATTTAACTTTCGCTTATAGTGAACCATATCTTTAAATTTCTTGTAGGTAAACGGAACAATTGATTATTAGCAAATAAACAATTGATTTTGACAACCAACCACCAATCAGCTGATTGATTAACACCAACTTTTATGAGATCGCCTTGGTTTTTCACTTACATATTTCTGTAAGTTGACAAACGTGTTTTCAAAAAGTATAAGTGTTGAATCCCTGATTACTATTTGACTTTTTACAGTTCAAACTGCCACGCTCGATCTACAAAAAAAATACCATGTTCAAATGCGAGTGAGCGAAGAAACAAGCTTGGAATAAAATACCTTATATCGCAACTGTTATGTATTGGTCAGGGCCTTTCTGAATAGAGGTAAATGTAATTTTTTTTAAATTAAATATTACAAAGTCCGCATCTAACAAATTGTATTATTTAAATACGCTTACAAATGTTAATACATACATATGTATGTATGTATGTACCTACGGAATAATTTTTTCGAAAATACGGGTATACGTATATTTCAAAATGTTCGCGGGAACCTTGAGTTACTTTATCAGACATGTACGAACACACATTGAGGTATTTTTGAATTTAAATAAATTTATATATTACCATTTGTTGTGTTAATAATGATATTATTTGCGCTTATATGTGTATATACATATTTTAAACCCATTGATTTGTTATTTATTCTATCATTGGCGTGCTCCTCAAACAATATTGATGCAATTTTTCGAGTAAGTTGTAGCAAAATAAAAAGCATATAAATCTCGCGACTAATCTCGGGATTGTAATAATGAGTTCCCAAAATTCCCGGGATGTTAAAAAAATATAAAAATTACTCAAATTAAACAAAATGATTATCAATTTATCACGAATCTGGCGCAATATTCAAAACTTTTATTTATATCATATAATGTTTTCAAAAGCTAAATAACTTTTAAAACCTTTGTAGAATATGTTTACAAAAAAATTTGGAACACTATATCAAAAGATGCGAGTACAAAAATATTTAGTTGGATGCTATTGATTTGAAAAAGAGGAAATGAAAAATAAGAAATTTTTAAGACGAAATGTTTTTGATTCTGCACAGTATACATGTACATATGTACATATGTATATGTAGTTATAAACGCGTAGTAAAGGTTGTTTGCTTTCTTTGCCGAAACGTATACATACATATATACATACATATGTATTGTACGTATCGTCATCCAGATGAATTAATGTTATAGGTTATAATTTACGAATTTTGGGAAATCGCGAGTGAAGTTTGGATTAAATTTACATACTCGTATTTACTTATGCCGGTACAGTGAAAATTGTTCCATATAATCTTTACGTCACTATTTTTTGTTGCTAATACACTTCAGATGCTTTGACACTTAAATTTAAGACTTTAAATAAAGTGGAGTTAAACGATGTGTGAACTGAATGGCTCAACTACTGAGCATGGAAAAGGTATGTATTCACATACGTACCAATTAATTTTACTCTGAGCCCTCTACAACGCCACCAATCTCCATAGGGTTCTGGTTCCAATTTAAAATCTGCTAACGATTATACGTCTAGTAAGAGCGGCAAACTCACAAACGATATAAGGGCAGCATCGGTTCGTGAATTTGCCAGATAGAGTTTTGAGATCCTATCGATCTTAACTGAGTAGTTTCCTTTCAACCACTTGTGGAGGAAAATTCCTTCAAGTGCTGACGGCCATCAAAATATAACAATGTTCTTGGTTCCCAGAGTAGTTGGAAGACCGACACAATCTTGAATATATTTTTAAGTTGTAATGTGGAACTTCAGAGCTACAAGAGCTTTCTTACAGTCGGACATAAAGCAGATATAATTCAAAGACATGCCTCTTCTAAGGCGTTCCCGCACACATGCTTCTATCGCATGATGAAAATCGAGGTCCATCAGTATACCAGACCTCACAATTTGGTTTGGTATATGGGCTCCCTGTATTCCAGAAACCTCGATCTGATCTAAGCCATATACTCGTAAAAGTTCCTAGATATCTCCAATTTGGAACCATTGCGCTGCGCATTTCGTACTCATTTTCTGCCTTAACCTCGTTTCTACCATGTAGTAGTTTTTCAGCTATTGAAAGAAAACCTTTATTCTCCTTGTCAGACGAGTGTGTATCTAAGAAAGAAGAATGAGCGAAAAATCATAATCACTATCTTATTTTTCGAAATATGGTTCACGGTCGCACATGCGATTAGAGCTTGTGAGTGTTCAAACATAAAAAATATATTTTATAAAAAATGTAGTTACGTGGTTAAGGCAGAACCATTTCGCAAAATATGTATGTGGCCATTAGCGAATTTCAGTAGTCGCCTCCCTTTCTATTAGAATGGGAAAGCCAACCGGGATACTCAGTGTATTAGCAGAGCATGCTTTCCTTACTCCTGTTATACCAATGCAAAAAGACCTTTGAAATTTACTTAATTGTCCTATTGCAAATCTATTTTTAGCTTAAATCCAGGATTCATAGTTTATGGTGTTAAATGACCACTTGGCTATTTTGGAGTGAAGCCTCATATTTTGCCAAAAAGTTCTGTACAAGCCAAGTGAGCTTTTGTAGCATTGTTGATAATAGCAACAAATGTGCGTTCCAAGATATTTCGCCATACTAGAAAATTATAGTTCTATACCAGCCAAAGTTTATGCAGTGTTTCTTGTAGGGGAAATAATACACTCCCTTGAGGTACCGCCTAGCTGCTGGCGTTGTTATGTACTTATAAGATGCACCTGAGATCAATATTTGAAAAATAAAGGGATATTATTTCTAGCTTTTACTTTGATGTTTTCGATCAGTGTTGGGATAAACAAAAAAGTGCGGAAGGCATTAAAGAAGTATCATTCCTCTACGTGCACATACATACATATAATTTTTTAAAATTCTTAGGACATACATATGTATATAATTATGTATTTTAACATTTGGATACACATTTTGGTCCATCAAAATCGAGGTATCTGGCAACCGCGCTTCTAACTAGCAGATGCTACCTATACAAAGCTGAACAGTGGCTCTATTGGAGTGTCCGCACATTGCTTATACCAACATAACTAGAGGTGCATCTGTGTGTATGTACATACATATGTATGTATCCATGCAAGGGGCGTGCCTACACATTTTTTTTGGGAGGATTTTTTACTTCTAAAAATAAATCTCCAAAATCGTTTTACGTTTACTTTACTTGCCAAAAAATTAATATCAAAGCGAGTATGCGCATTAAAAATTAAATAATTTCTTTAAATTAATTATAGGATTTTGTTAAAGTTTAGGCATCTTCTCCGAGGAAGTATATGTATATCTTTATGTTCAAAAACCCGTCACTCGGCCTACCAATAAAAGCAATTAAAAATGCATACGTGGATGCGGTAAAAATCCCTCACGCTTAACGTATACTTCCGTTCCGCAATAATCTCTAGCTCATTTTGAGGCTTGAGATGAGACTGAGTTACTGAATTCGGGTATTAATTTACAATTGAATGCCGTTGCTGTAAGTTTTCTTAAATAAATAAATATACGAGAATTTGTTTCTTGAGAGCTTTACCCATTATCCCCGTCTTCCCCTTGGATGCGCTAATGATCTATACAAGCATATGTAGGTATGTATCTATGAACATGCACACAAACAAATAAAATTCAAGTGTATACATACTAGGGATGTATTTTGGGCATTTTATTGATCCCGGGATTTTCGAGATCTGATAAAGAAATCCCGGAACAATCCCGGGATCCCGTCACGTCTGTAATCGTTATACTATAGAAGTCAACAAAATAACAATAATATTACAAAAAAAACGATTTGTTGTAATGTATGTATGTATTTATTGGTCTTTTCAAGAAAAAAAAAGGAAATAAACGCTCATACAAAACAATTTACACTGTTTGAGACCAATATCAAATAGTCATATATTACCATGCAGTAAAAAAAGAAATACTTCAAGTAAAAATTAAATACCACACACATTCCATTTTGAGCAAGGCAGAATTGTTCCTTATTTTGATCGGAATGCAATCTTGACGAAATAAAAGCGTTAAGTGTGTTATCCTCTAACCTGGACCTAAATTTAATGCAATTAAAATATGCAATGGAGAAGCACTGCTGCGCCTCAACACTTGTTGGTTGGATTGTCGAAAAAAAGTTAAAGGCTCTCTGTATGACTTTGCCTTTTTATCGGCTCATTACAAAAACTATCAATTTCTTTTACCAAGCCTTCTGATAAATTTATGCGTTTCGATTATTGGACTATTTCGAGCTGCTCGCTTGAATAGAAAGGTTCATTTTTTTACTGTGTTATTTGTCGATTGTGAACTCTCTAAAGGCTTTGCTTTGCCCTTGAAAGGGAATTAAGAACAATACAAAATTTAAAAACTAAATGGCTATTAAATTCATTGCGTTCTACAATTCCGGGATTTGAATAGACTTATCCCAGGATATTCGGAAGTTAAAAAAGGCCGGGATCCCGGGATTGACACGCCTAATATATACATATGTTGTATATATGCATGTCAGTACATAGACACATGTATACATCATTCGGATTTCGTCTGCGCAGCACACAACGCTACATAGACTTTTTTGTAAATACTCGTATCAGCTACACATGCGCAGCTGAGCAACGAAAATAATTAACAAGGCAACAACGTCGATTGAGTGGCCAATAGTTAAATAAGAGCGAGATTCGTTATTGTGCATTTAAAGTACAACACTTATACTTTTGCTACTATGTAGCCGTTTCTATTGATGTTCATAGATGCGTCGTCATTAGCAATAAAAAATCCATATGTACATATATGCATATACATATATACATATATATAAGAAATTTATATACATACATATGTAGGTATAGGCTCGCATGTATGTATGTACATATGTATGTACAAAAATAATTCGTATACATATTGAGGTGTACGTAACACACATAATTAAGTACATATGTATGTACATATGTATATATATATGTAAGTATATATGTATGTACGTACATATGTATGTATGGACGTCCATAAATATACATGTCTACATACATACATATGTATTTAATGACACCTTAGTGCAGGTTGTCGGTGAAGCAACTATGAATGTCATCTTCGCCGATAGTAGGTTTTCGAAGTATCCACGGCATTCATATTTCGCTGATAATTGACGCGGTTGCTGTTGTTGTGAGTGTTAAAGCTGCGATAAAATTGTTGCGCTAAAACCGTTCGGGGCCGGTGGCCAAACAACTTGACTGCTATTAACTCAGTTCCAGTGCTAGTTGCATACTTGTTCCGCACATAAACTGGCCATAATCTCACTGCGATTAAAAAAATTGTATAATATACTAAGGTGTACTTTGTACACATACATATGTACATATTTATGTATGTATGTATATGTAAGTATGTACAATCACATATTTATATGTACATAAATACATACATTTGTATTTATATTCTTGTTCATCGTTTTGTTTTAAGAAACCTTAATTTCAACCAAATCAATCACTAAAATTGTCCTCTATTTTCATATTACATACTAGCGTCAAAAATAACAAAAGTGCAACATTTTGACCAGATTATTTTTCTTTCATTAAATAATAAAAATGCAGGTCATTCTCTAGCAAACCCATATAAACTCTGGTTTAAGGCTTCATGAAACATTTCTGTAGAATAATTCAACAAAATTTCATAAATTTTGTTTAAATATGTATGTACATATGTTTCAAGTTTAATCAAGCGCTAGCGAATCGGGAGAATGGAAAGCAGAAGCATTGGCAAATTACAAATTTTCACTTTTAAAGCAGCATTCAAAGCACACTTTTACAAAAGTAACCAAACCATAATAAAATGTGGCGTTTTGACAATTATCAACCTGAACAATGCATTCTCCTTCGCCAGATGAAGGCAAATGCGGCAACAAAATCTTAAAGTCTAACCTCATTGCATACTCAAAAAATTTAAAATTTTTCCTGCCTCAGACTCGCACACATATAAATTAAAGCAATTGCAACTTTAAGAAGAAATTCAGGTAATTTAACCAATTCGTTTACAGGTTCCTTCGAACGTTTGGTGTTTCCCTGCCCAACTACAAAGCCACCGTTATATTTTTTAAGTAAATTTTACCACCCGATAATCAAAATTCATTCTTATTAAAAATATGTATTTTAATAAAGCTATATACTTTTAAACAAATATGATTTATTCTCGCTATGTGATAAATCAAAAAAACTGCAACCGAGAAAAACTGCTTCTTAGTAGAAATGAAAATTGTTTTGATGTAGTGAGTTACTGATTATTGTTATTGTGTTGAAATTTTAAAATAGCTTATAAGAAGAGGTAACGAACATTTATGCATACTTAACTCGCTTATTTTTTTGACAGTTTTTTAGTTAATGAGCGATATGAAAAAAATGGGTACCCTTGGAAAAGAAAAGAAAAATTGAAGGTTTTGACGAGTTACACGACTTTTGGTAATTTATTATTGTGAACTTTAGGGCGGAATTGTTTCGGTAAATCTTTGTGAAGAGTGAGCAAAACGTACAAACGATTTCAAAATTCGCTCAATTCGATTAATATAAGTATGTATGTATGTAGCATGGTAAGGTCTCCATATAAAAGTTGCATATTCTAGCCGTGATCAAACAAAAGCATTATAGAGCGTTTTTAATGTATGTATATGGGTCAGAGAAGCTGGAACAATTACGAATTTAAAACTATTTAAAAACAAATTTTTTTAAAAATTTAAATCTTCTAAAAATCAATACTACTATATTAAGTATCAACATTTTCTAAAGGAGTTCAAATTGTTAAACAAAACATTTTATAGAAACTATATCCGTAATACTGAATCGAATATTAAAACTAACCCTAAGAGATTCTGGGACTATGTTAAATCAAAAAAAGGTTGCTCCAGCTTGCCATCTGGACTTTTCTTGGATGACAAAGTTGCACAAACCTCTAGTGATGCTGTAAACTTATTTGCTGAATTTTTTAACTCAAACTTTGCTCAAGATGACGGCATATCTTCAGACTTCTCTGCTAGTATACCAACGTCTCTTAACTTTGGATCGTTAAGTCTTACATCAGAAGACATAACTAATGGTATACTTAAACTTAAACCGTCTACACTTGTTGATATTGATGGTCTTTCTGCAATTCTTTATTGATGATTGGAAGCTTACATCAATAACGCCTGTTTTTAAAAATGGCAATAAAAATGATGTTAGAAATTACAGGCCTATTTCTAAACTTTCTACTATCTCAAACATTTTTGAACACGCAGTTAATGTTAAATTAAGTTTTGCAGTTAAATCAATAATATCCCCATATCAGCATGGGTTTGTGACTGGTAGATCTACTGTATCTAATCTCGCTGTTCTTAGTGAATACTGTTTTGACGCCTTCCTGTCAGGTTTTCAAGTTGATTGCATATTTACGGACTTCTCAAAAGCATTTGAAAGAGTATCACATAATGTTCTAATTCACAAGTCAGCTTGTTTTGGCTTTCATTCAGTTTTCTTACGTTGCACTATGGTTCATAGGACCACATTTTCTGGCCAAAATCGATTTTTAAAAGTTCCGATTTTTGTTTTTTTTACCATCACTAAGCTGATACTTCGCATGAGTTAATTGCATATTTTGTTTTCCCTTTAATCGGTTTACCGTTATGTGGTCAGCAGTTAAATTGTAACTTTGCCTATTTGCTTATACAAGTGGTGAAATTTGGCTGAAACTCAAAACTGAATATTTTATAAACAAATTAAAATTAACTAAAAGAAAAAAATGGAAACTAACAATAAAGGTAATTATATTTTGTTTCTCGAATATTAATACATTCAACTGTTGTTAAGTTTGAAAAAAATTTATTTAAATATTAACTTTGGCTTAAGTAATATTTTTTAACTTTACGTAGAGCTTAAAAAAATTGGTAGCAGTTGGTAGTCTTGGTACTTTGTGATTGTATAAATAACTCAATTTGGAGTTTGTGTGCAAAAAATTATTTTGCTCTTTTTTGCGATTTTTGAATAATTCACATTTTTCTTAGACCACTACTCCGTGCGATTTGCTGATTTATTTGAAGTATGGAAGGAGGAGGCAAACACGTGCCTTAGACAGACAGCAGTTTTTGATTTTTTGTTAGAAAACGTTATTGCAATTGACGTTTCCGATGAATACACTGTCTATTTAAAGGAAAAAAATAGAATTATATGTAAATATATTAATGACAGATGGGGAAAAAGTCATCGGCGTGTAGATGTATTTTTGAAACAAAATGCAAACTGGCTTTTAACAAAAACCGAAATAATGAAACCGGAGTTGTCATATTCTATACCAAGCACATCAATAGGAAGTTATTGCTTTATTAAGCTCTGCGGATGGTGACGCTGATACATTTTCTGCAAACGACGTTGATGAAAATGATGAGAACGACGGAGGTAATTTGGGCCTTAACTGTGGATACGAAGAGCTATTAAATAATTTAGAATTAGAAAATGATTCAATTTAATATTTATGTACATATGTTATTACGCTGGTGTTAGCTTCTTATACATATGTTAACTAAAAAATATTTTATTATTTACTACTAACGGTAATAAGTTTAAACATACATACAAATATTATAAAAATATCACCCAATAAAAATCAGAAATTATTTAAATTTCAAACCTATTTTGTAAAATTTTCCACAGTTTTAGAGAATATTTTTCGTATAACGAAAATTGTTTTTGTAGTTGAAAGTTTCCAAGAGAATATACGATAATTATTACAAATCAACGAAAATTTAAAAAAATGTATACGTTATACGAAAAAAGTTTTCAAAAATATTGTTAAAATCATTGCGCAGTCTGAGCCGACGAAAACGTGTACTTCCTTATACCAAAATTCATTGGGCTGCGTACTCGCAATTTGTTTTAAAGCTCTAAATACAAGGTTCAAAATTTTGGGAAAACTCATCGAATTTTTTGAAATTTTGTGCAGAATGTTTAACGTTGATTTGCGCTATTTGTGTTGAATTATATTTTAATAAAAAACTTAAAAAAAATTCGAAAGGAAAGTATTCTTGCTATGGCAAAATATTCCCCACGGGGTCATTTGTTTGAGTCACTGTATATTAGATAGATGCGCGTGGCAGCTTTTTAAACACTCCCATTCTTTCTATAAACCCTATTTACTATATATGTATATGCAAAATTTCAAAACTATATTACAGTTATTTGAATTTTGGCCAGAAAATGTGGTCCTAGGAACCATAGTGCGTTGGCTGGACTCATATCTGCAGCATAGATGTTGCGTTGTTTCTATTGATGGTGTGACGCCCACCCCTTTTGTCCCTTCTTCGGGGGTGCCGCAAGGTAGCATTTTAGGTCCACTTATGTTTATTCTCTTTATTCTCTTTATTAACGATATTACTAGTTGCTTTTCCTTCGCTAAATTTTTGCTGTATGCAGATGATCTAAAAATTTTCTCCGCAATAAAAAACTCAGCTGATGCACTCAGCCTCCAAGCTGATATTAATAATCTTTACCTCTGGTGTTTGAAATCGCGACTCTCTTTGAACCTTAATAAGTGTTCACAGATAACCTATTCTAAGATTTGTAATGTCCTGCCTACCAATTACTCGTTTTCGTCTTACGTCCTGAAGCGTGTGACTGAGATAAAGGACCTTGGAGTAGTGTTTGATGAACGATTTATTTTCAATAAGCATATTAATCATATAATATCAAAGGCGTACTCTGTGTTAGGCTTCGTGAGACGCAACACCTCGAGTATGCAGTCTTCATCTGGAGGCCATATAACCAGCTTGCCTTAATTAGGGTTGAGCGTGTTCAAAAATATTTCTTAAATTTGCCCTTCGATCTTTGAACTTTGTTGATCCGATACCATCATATCATTCTCGCCTCATGCTAATAAATCTTAAATCTTTAGAAAGTCGCAGATCTATACTGAGCCTATCCTTCACCTACAATATTATTAAAGGTGTTGTTGACTGCTCTTATTTGCTGGAAAAGATTAGGTTTAATGTTCCCCAGCGAACCCTTCGAACATTTTTAACATTTTATGGTGATAATGCTAGAACACTATATGCCATCAATGCCCCGATTTCGCGAGCCACTTGACAATTTAATAGTATAAGTAATGCTGTTACGATCGACTTTTCAGTCCCAAGATCGGTTTTTTTGAATCTTTTGAACTCCATTTTTTAGTTTATAAATTATTTTTAATAGTTCTAAGCAAACTTTATAATCGTTATAGTCTGTAATGTTTTGTTAAACTAAAGACTAAGTTAAATAAATAAATTAAATGAGTAGGAAATGTGAGTTTGACATCAAAATAGACACCCAAGTTTTTCATTTCATCCCCAGCTCCCATTTTAAAGCTAGAAATATTATAAGAATTTCGCGCTATTACAATTTTTTTGGAAAGTCATATGAAAACATCCGTTGCATATGTAAATAAGATTTTAACCAAGACAAGAAAGATGAATGGAATCCCAAACAAACTAACTTAGAGAAAAATCAGTACACACAGTATCTACTTGATGGCCCTCTTTAAACGCTAACAACAAGGTCTAATTTAGCTTTCACATTATTCTCAAAAAGTTTTGCAATGGAGAACATTTTTGCAATATGTAAGTCTATAATTAGCTACATAATTTTTGTTTCCATTTTTCAATATCGGTGCTATAATGATGCTTTTTCCATGCTTCAATCAATACACCAAGCGAACTTATTAAAAATCTGAAGTGGAGGAACAACCAGAAACCTACAATTTTTCAGTAAAATTACCGATAGTCCGCCAGCATCCGTTTGCGTTGAATGTTTCAAAAACAAAATGCCTTGTTCAATATCAATAGTTGAGAGAGACAGATCCACGAATGACAGACATGGATTTGTTCCAAGAAAGTCTACAACAGAGGGACTGGACCAGGTTCATTCATGAAATTAGAACTGAAAAATCAGCAAATAAATCAAAAGCATCCTCCAAAGATTTAGCACGCCCATCCTTGTAAAAAACGGACAGCATTTTTTTTTCTTTATGAGCTTCCACAATGCTTTTGGATTACTTTTAATGTTGGCCTCCAAATTAACAATAAACGACTTATACAGCGTCTTTTCCAGTTTATTAAATCTATCCAAAAGATTCTTGTAGGTGCACACACTGCACTTTAGATGCGCGCCCTCGACTTTTTGTCCACACGAACAAGGCATTGATGATTTATATTAAAAATTCAGAGACGGCAATTACACTTGTAAATTGAAACCAATAAAGCACGAATGACTGACTACATACATACATATTATGTATGTATATACATAGATAAAGCACGAATGACTGACTACATACATACATATTATGTATGTATATACATAGATGTGTATATACATATGTATGTACATATGTAAATATTTGTTCATACATATCGTAAATAGGAAAAGATATAATTTTCCAAAAAATCACATGCCAGTTGGCGTAGAAGTCTCGTTTGCCAGGGACCAAAAATCTGGGTTATCGATGTAAATATTACTTTAAAAACTTACTATGAAAAAAATGTTGTACAATCAAGTAAAATATACCAACAGATTTACATACATATATCTTCAATGTGAATCAAATTTTAAAATATTTTTTTTTGTAATTGTTATGTAAAATTTTTGAACTAAATTTGAAAATAGTTATTTGAGAACCAAATTTTAAAATATTTAAAATGAGCAGTTGTTTTTGTCTTTTATTTCATAAATCTTAGTTTTATTGAGACTGATTCGTATTTATTTATCTCATCATAACAATTATCGAGGAGTTTTAGATTTAAAATTTATCATTTGGCGACTTTTGTGCTTCAAGTCTTTTCATAAAGCCGTTCTCAAAGTTTGTAGTAAACACTTTCAAATTCGGGTTCCTTGAAAAGTTTTAAGGCAAAAGACAATATAATACTTACTCATACATACGGACATGTACATGTACACATGTACCCTGCAGCAAATGTCAATAGTAAAATAGTAGTGATTCACTATTGACTTTGTCACCAGCACAACTGACCAATTATACCCCAGGCAATGCTCTCTGCTGTAGACATTTAACATGCGCTTGTCATTGAGAATCAACTAGTGACCTTAGAACCATTGATTAGGTGGTTCTTGTGGAACCACATGGAGACATTGGAACCAGAGATTGAGTAGTAATTTTATAGTTGATTTGAGTAGTACACTTAACTTTTGTTAAAATAAGATATTGTAGGAGTATTAAAGAAAATCCATTTATTAATTTTCTTTCAGACTTAAAGCTTGTGTTACTAGTTTAGGAAAACGTTAGGTACTTATTACCTAATCAATTCAACTTGTAGATAACAACCAAAAGTTTTTAATTATTAAGTTAGACAAATCATGTAAAATTTAAATTAACTATGTATTTTCATAAGAATGTATGGTCAATTCATGGATTCATGAACTTTAAAATAATAGAACATCGTTAAAATTTCTGTACAAATGTATATCCAGTTCGATTTCGCCTTTCTTAGATGAGTCTTAATTCCTATGTGTCAATAACTTAAGAGGAAAACCTTTTTGACTGAATCTTGATGCCTTTTGCCTAAAAACTTATCCTGAAAAAAACTGTTTCAATATAAAAATTCTTTAGTTTTTCGCACAAATGATATTTTGGAGTAGACAAACCTTCAAAAGACTGCACAGGCCCCGAAAATTCTTCATTAGGCTCCACAAAATCACTATAGTTAAAACTTTTACTACAATTTGTGCCTCTTTTTCGGTGTTTTTTTTACAAAAGAAATTACTGCTTTTTCAGTAATCTTTATTTATTTAATTTGCTTGTGATATATTTTGTTAAAAATATGCGTTAAAGATCACTTTTCTTTACTTAAAAAAATCCACGTGTATTTTCAACAACAAAAACTGAAACAATTAAAAAAAAAAACGGGTTTGCAGTTGTCAAAAATACTTCTAGCCAGCAAAGTCACAGTAAAAACTGTAAACGCTCCGTTGACAATGTCACCCAAAATAGCCGAAAAAACTGGTGACTTAGAAAGACTTCATCGCAAGCTTCCTTCAGGGTATGTACATACATACATACATATGTAGGAATTTTTTTATAACTCTCTGAGCATGTTGAATATGATATTTAACAATCTACGTAGTTGATGTGTTCCACGCATAAAATTATTGTGAATGCCAAGCTTGTTACATTACCGTTATATTTAAAATGTATTCCAACAAGTGTTACTCATTTAGAGTTTCAAGAGAGATCTTCATAAAGTGTAGCAATTAGATCTTCAAGAAGACAAGCTTGGGAAGACACAGTCTTGCATTTTGTTTGCATGCATACATAATTAATTATTAATATGAATATGTGTGCATGTGCATAACCTAGAAACTCGTGTGGCTATTGCTTTGAGTAATTTTGCACAAAATAAAAATACATTAAATTTAGCACGCATGTACATACATACATACATATGTACATGTGCATGTATGTGTGTACTCTATGCACACATGTTCATACGTATGTATGTATGTATGTATGTAGCAAAAAAATGGAATGAATGATGAAGACATTTCCCACAATTATTTACACGCCCCTGGTGGGCTTTAAAATATGGATTGACCTTGGTTTTGCATATCCACGCATTGTGTGGCAAGAGCCGCATCAAATTAAAGAGAACATTACTCCAACACTGAATATCTCTACATACATATGAACATACTACGCTCTGTTCACAAATAGCACAAACACATATTGACACATTCGGACAATTTATTTATTTTCTAATTATTTTTCAATTAAAGCATTGTTCATTTCCTAACGAACACCATTAAAAACGTATTTTTAAGTTTATACAAAAATGTAGAAAACGTTTATCAAAATTTTCAACTTTTTAAAAACTATTTAAAAAATTTTTTTGGGGACGCAAAGTGCAAGTTTCTAGTTGCTACGAATTACCACTGGTTTTTGACAATTTTTATACTGACACAATTTTGCAATTCATTCGATATAAAAAGTAATACCGGTTTGGCGTTGTATGGAGAAACTGCCAGTAAAAAAACTGTCAAAAATCAGTGATCATTTGCAGACATTTGAAACTTGCACTTAAATTGAATGAGCCAAAAAATGAATGCTAAAAAAAATTTAATAAACTTTTTTAAAAAAGTTCAAAATTTTGATGAAATTTTCTTAAATCATTGTACATTCTGTAAATAGTTTTAAAAATGCGTGTTTATGGTCTTTCATCGAGAATGAACAATATTTTAATTGAAAAATAGCTTTAATTAGTTATATAGTTTGTAAAAATAGTATAATTATGTATGTATGTACCTACTTTTAATCGATGGTGAAATGTAGAAAGACCCTTGTTTACATTTATTCGATGGTTCTTTGCATTGTAAACAGCTTACTTATAATAAGAAACTGTTATATTAAAATTTTAAGAATCGAAATTTAAAAAAAATCAAGTTATTTAAGTGATCAATAAAAAAAAATTCAATCCTGGGGCATGCAAACAATATCTCTTATGTTTATTTGTTATTGTTTGGCCATATAACTATTTACTTTTTAAATTGTTTTTGAGCTTTAAGGCCGATTGGTTTTTTGGGAAAAATTATAAGGAAAATACAACAATACTAAAAGCGGTATAAGTTATACCGCATTACTATTACGTTCCCGCATTCCGCTCCGCAGCAATTTAGATTTGGTATTCTGAGTTACGATTGAATCAAAAGAAAAAAATACTTTTGCAACTTATAAAAACGTAACAACGATCGCAATGAGGAATGCAATGAATTTAGAAGATTAATCGAAACGCAGAATATCAAAAATTGACAAACTGAGAAAATTTCGAAGCGAGCACGTAGCTTTACTAACTGCGCAAATTGGAAATCCCAAGTATAGCCAAGCCTTTTTCACTTGGTGTTTCCACCGCTTTCCTTTTCCTCTGCCACTACCAACGGATACTGCGTCTAAAACCTTCAGCGTTGGAGCTGTTTCATCCATTCGAACGACAAGGCCTAGCCAGCGGAGCCAATGGTTCTTAATCGCGAAGGTTTGATCAATGTTTTTGCTTCTTCTTCATCACTATATTTTCCAAAATTTCAATGAGGTTATTCTTTTGTCCTAAAAATCCATGCAAAGATATGAGAAATAAAAATGTTTAGATGGCCGACATTACCACTTGATAACACACATTGTAATTTTTTTTTATTTCAAAATATTTGTATACACATATTAAATTTATCTTTACAAATTATACAAAAAATTAGCAATAAATTCACACAGAAAAATAAATGATGAAACATTCTTCATCATATACATATCATACATACATAAGTAAATCATTTTGAAAAATTTCACTTATTTTCGACTCTAAAACGGACAGTGTTCATTAGACACAATTCACAAATGACTTTAAACTCTGCCAACGAGTTAGCAGTTGTTCCTTTTATTCAAATAATCTTTTTTGTGGCATGTTTTGAAATTCATAGGAAATTTTGATTTGCGGTGCCATATGGATGCGCCCGGTATATGCTAAAGATTCACTAAAATTGTAATTTGCAAATTACATACATATGTATGTTATGTCGCAGCCAATAAACAAAAACACCAAAATATGTAAGCAAAAATTGCTGCTCTGCTAAATTCGGTAAAACTAAAGTACCCTGTACCCTGATCAGCGTCATCTTTAGATGCATCGTTATTCAGTATGTATGTATGTATGTTTGCAATATGCAATTACGAAAATATCTACTGCATGTAAAATGAATGCAAATAGTTATAATACACGGGGCAAATTGTAAGGGATCGCGGTGATGAACGATGCTTTTGTCTTCTTACGGCAACTTCACGTTTGTTCTTTTTTTTCAGAGCAAATAAAGACGCCAAAAATTTCATTGTTTGCAAATGTCATGTCGTACAACTTACAGACTAGATAACATACATACATACATATGTATTACACAGAAATAGTTAATAACTAAATAGAAAAAATATAGTTAATGGAAACATCAGACGATTTAGTACATATATTTCTCGACAACGACAAATTAATATTTAAACTCTAAGAGATTTTATTAAATTTAGTAAGAGCTTGAAAAATTTAATCGAAAAGGCTATAATTAGCCTTCGTAGTTTTTAGGTAAAACGGCAGAGATAAGCGTAGCAATCTGTGTGGCACATTAAAGTAAATGTGCCAGCAACAAACAAACCAACATGAGCAACTGTATGGTTCTTTTTATTTCAGGAGTTTGTAAGTTGATCATACAACGGGAACTATAAGATGGCAACAGGTCAACAAAACTTTAGGAAGGACTAACAAATATATACATACATACATACATATGATTAACATACGAAAAATTGTAATGAAAAACTGGGCGTAGTTGTTGTCTGCAACAGTCGACAATTGAAGAAATAATATTATACAATTTGGAAAGGGACATATGAAAACATTTATTTATTATTAAGTCGTGCTGTAACAAAAAGCATCCATTTATTCTACGAAAGAGTTTGAGATCATCAACATAGAACAAAATAAGCTTTTTAGATATCTGTAAACCATCCTTAAATACCAAAATACAGAATTTAGAGAATGATGCCAAGTTAGCAACAGTAGAGCGCTTGAAAACAAAACCATGTTGGTGCGGCTCAGCAATGCAAATAACGCAAGTTAGTTTATCTTCAATGATTTTCTAGAAAATCACAGAGCAAACTATCAACTTGGCAATATGTCGATAATAAGCAACGTGACAGACTTCCAGCTATCAATTAAATTGCCTAAAGACAATATGGACACAACGTTGCTAACGTCAAAATCAATGATTTCGTGGAAACCAAAGTCTTTGCGGGATGGTAAACTAGAACAAAAAAAGTCATTATTATTTTGGTTATCGTGCCACTTTTAAAGTTTGATTTGAAAGAGTTCAATTGTCTTAGGAAGAACCTGAGAACATTGAAGCACATATGTACATATATACATGTCGGAATGATAAAAGGCCCACATTAGAACGAACAGAATAAAAGACTTCTGGTTTTTTTTTCAAGCTTCCCATATAGATACTTATACAGCTTATGATATTTATTTCGTGTAATCTTCAACTTTTTAACAGTTGCATTGTACCATGTTAAAAAAAGGGACACCTTGATGGAAAAAGTCACAAACAATTTAGAGAAGAAGGTATCGAAACATTCTCTGATAGCCCACTTATTGTCACAAATGCCTTATTTAATTCACATAAATTAGGTACCCTAAAGTTAAAAGAGAGCTACTCAAAAGACAATTATTTGGTAAAACTAAAGCTAAGATTGACTGTTTTCATTATGAGAATTATATAAGCTATCACATCTACCAGGAAGTATGCATGAAGCACAAATAAATGTAGTCCCAGAGGGTCAAAAAATGCGTACATGATTAAATAATCATGATTCAAGAGTAGATAAGTTCATGAATGTAAACTACGTTTTAGCGCTATCTAAACTCCGACATTTTTGGAGGTGGCCGGTCTTTATAAAATCTGTATCCTTGCGGAACGTCATTACAGAGCCAATTTTCCACGAGGACGACATATACATACATATATATATATATATTTTTTTTGTAGGTACAATTTGCTTTTACGGTGGTCATTTGTGAGACTTCTGTTATACATATGTATATATACATACATACATATATGTCCGTACATACCTTATGTATGTACGAAATAAAGAAATTTTGCGCCGAAACCACTAATGTTCACTTTAAGTTATCGAAAGAAGGGTAAATGTATCAAAATAACACAATTCCTATAATTTATTTGTTTATTTATTTAATTCTTTATTACGGTCTGCTGACTTAACATTTCCAAATATACATGTATAACATGCATATGTATTAAAAAATTAACTTATTAGATACAATATTTACTGTAAAAACTAAAACATATTATAAGTAAAAAAGCATACTTTTACAGTCACATATTCATTGGGATAGTCCACATTTATACACATTTTTAATCTATAGCAATATAATTTGTAATTTCTGTCGATGAGTATTTTGTTAATGATCGTATCTGCCCTATGGCGGCGACAGGTGGTCTGAATTGAATATAAGAGTTCCAGAACCATACTGATTCTACAATTCTTTTCAGACTTTTCAATGAGTTTTGTACATATTATTTTTGCTGTCGGAATGGACGAGATTCCAAGCAACTTACGTGTTTAAACAGGTCGGTTGGAAAGGACTAGTTTCCAAGCCAACCTTTTATTGGGTTCCTTTGCATTGGTGATCTGATTTCTTTTCATAAATACCCCAGTTTTTTACACGGATTTCACAAATTCTGTGAATGCAAATAAACCTTTTCCCCTTTGTTTTGTTACGTTTCGTTGGTTTCGCAGTTAAAAAACAAAAAAAAAAAGCATTTTACCCTTGTGCTCGTTCGGATGTGTTCTGGTCACATGCGTTGATGTCTTATAGGGAACCTTCTAATTCATAATGCTTGGTCGCTGAGATAGAGCCAATAAATTCCGGTAGACATTTACATCGCCAGTCAACCAGAATGAGGCAATTTGACATTCAGTTTTCCAAAGCGAAAGGATGATTTATCAAGTCGCCTTGTACCATGTAAAACATGTGTAATGAATAGTTTGTTTATATTTTACAGTGATGTCACACTGATGTCAAATTCGAAAAAGCAAAATAACAAAAGCCAGAAGGCGCCACCTTCTATTCGCTACATCGTGACTGTTCACCAAGCAAAAAAATAAAGCAATATGTTTGAAATATTTTCATTTCAGTTCGAATTTGAACGTTGAGCAGATTAAGTATAAGTCCAACAGTTTTTTGTTGTTAGTATATCTGTATATATGTATGTATATTTATATATGTATATACATATATGTACATATGTGAGCAGAAACTCATTAGTTTAAAGACTGTGATCATTCATGTGCCTTTACATTTTGTATTTACATACTATTGTAAATTTGACTTCAATATACATATTCAAGTGAAAAGAACTACACAAACTGCATTCGGAGAGTAATACGTACAAAAATCTGCGTGGGTAAAAATGCATAGCACGCTGTTTGATGAGGTATGTACATACATATATATGCATATGTAGCTAAGTATAAACACATACGTATGTACATATGTACATAATGTATATGCGTACATTTGTGTAAGGGTGAATAATATGAATTTTATTTTAAAGTACATTTTATGTTCATTTGTTTATATGTGAATATATTTATGTATGTGTGTGCACGTATGTATGTACATATATACCCTGCAAGAAACATACTGAAAAAATTACTGGTTATTTTACCTCAAATTCTTTAAGCCAAAGGGAACTTTTGTGACCGTTTCATACCATACATTCCTGTTGTCTAATTATACATCTCTTTTTACATATAGCTTGTGTGCTTCATTAAAAATATAAACATATGAAAAATCAATCAGCTTGTCTCAATTATGTTGTATATATAGGAACCAAATGGAAATTTTGACAATTTGCGGGTACATACATACATACATATATTTAAGCAGTTAGTATGTGCACAACAATGATCAATTAGAAGCTTGCGACATTTGCGCTCCGTTATTTTTGTTGGCGTGCTTTTGACAGATTGTGACGAAAAAAAGTACCAGAACAGTGAGTCACAATTGAGAAAGAAACATAAACTTACATTGGCGGGCAAAAAATTTAATTGAATTTCCACAGAATGCAGAGGATGCGCCTCTCGGGAACGGCTATCGCTTTATTTAAATTTAAGTTATTAAATACGAAGTACGGGTACGAAAACCTATCGTGACGTCGAAGAAAAGGAGTGAGAAAACAGAGAGCAAAGGCGCTTTTTACAAAGGTTAAGGGAGTATATACCTTAGACACCGGAAAATTACCTTTTTATAATTTTTGTCAAAACAAGACTATTGAATATTTTTGATCGCCATTTTTTTCATGTTAAACTAAGGGAAATAATCAATAAATTAACGGTTTTACTTTGTCAAAACGTAAAAAATATGTTGCCACGATTTTTCTCGTTTAAATCATCTGAAACATAAAATTCAACTTTCTTTGTATTCAGTAGACTTGTGATTATATCCCGAACCAGGTTCCCGCTAGAAATATAAAATTGCTGAGTAAACCGTAAAAATTTCAACGCAATCGAACTATTTAGTATTTTTTCTAGTTATCGTGGCGACCGTTTTGAAAATAATGGTTCTGAGAAAAACGCTTCGAAAGATTCATGAAAACACCAATTTATGGCTTTGTATCTGGAAAAGTATTTAAAATCGAGTTATAATATTTTGCAGACATATTTTACATATGTACATATACTCGTAATATCCGACGAAAATATGCAATAAAAAAATCGAACCGTCTAGAATGAAAGTAATGCGAAGTTTCTTCGTTTTTTTTAGAATCTCTATATTATAAGGTTTTCTTAATATTTGTTGTTATAAGAAACCTAACCTGTGACCGTTGTGGTCGAGTGGGTAGCGGTGCGTGCTATTACTTGATATGCCGCTGGGTTCGAGGTTCGAATCTCAGCCAGAGCAAGTAAAAACTTAATTATAGAAAAGTTTTTTCTAATAGCGGTCACCCCATTTGTGGTATAATATAAACGCGCACACCACAAATGGTAGGAGAAGCTCGGCCAAACACAGAGATATATAGTCTAAGCGCCAACAGTTTTAAGATCTTGAATCATGTGAAATGCTTGCAAGTCACCGACGTGTATGTTTGCCGTGTGTGTTTGACGTGAGATACGCAAAATTTACCAAAACTTAAGGTTCAATTAGAGGTGCCATAACCATAACCATAGAAAACAGCTGATCCAACCAACCTTATGGGTTACACTGTAATCGATTAGTGGTGCCATACCATAACGCCATAACCATAACCATAACCATACCGACCAACTGAATTTTGGTTTTTGCCGTAACCATAAAATGCTGATTGCTGATTCGCCTTGTTTATTGTGATATTTTTGTTCTTCGTGTGCAGTTTATTTTGTTTTGGTGAGTTTTGATTTATATTTTGCGTCCGCGTTTTACATACTTTACTAAATTATTATTTTTTTCAGTTTGTTGCAAATATCAGCTGTTTATGGTAATGGCACCACTAATCGATTGCTTAAATATGGTTATGGTTATGACTACGATTATGGTTACGGCGTTATGATATGGTACCTCTAATTGAACCTTTATGCCCGTATAGCAACGTAACAAAATTTAAAGCGAGTCGTTGGCATGTAAACGAAGCATTCGCTTAGCAACCGTCGAGCAGCCTTTTCGAATTTCGCTCGAAGCTATGATTTTAATTTTTATTTTTATTAATAGACTGGTCCTCATATATGTTCATTTGGGTATAAAAGGAGACAATTAGTCTCTTCATATGGCATGCTCGAACAAACGGGAACAGTTCGTTCCATATAAAGAGATCAGAAGTTGTATTAGTCGTATGTTCCCTTGCGACTATTCCCGGACTCATCTTGGGCTAATCGCATTTTTCGAGGGCATGTTGTCATTAATTTCTTTGCATACATAATATAAAATACCCATCCGCTTTATCAATTAAAATTTTTCATCGTATAATAAACCCAAGCCAAAAACCAACAATTGAAAATAGTTCTATAATTATGTATATCTATAATTAATTAACATTATTAATAGGTTCCCTGTCCCCGTATAATTATGCCACTGAAGAGCTCTACGCCCACTTATTTTTTTAAGATTATTTGTTACGTTAGTACTAATATTGTGGGTACAAGCTTTTGAAATATTTTAGAAAAACAATCACCACAAAAACAACAACAAAAATTTTGTTCACATGTGATTCACGAACGTACTCACTGCACGAATTACGTTGCACGTTTTATGAGTCATACATGCGTTTCTCACATGTGATTCATGTAGACGTACTCGAGGTAACTTTTATTAATCTCAAGTCTTATGACAATAAAGCATCTATAATATGCTTATGATTGATCTAGTAATATCATGAACCTACATACAAATTTAAATCAGGTTGAAATTTTGCGTGCTAACTTCTTTTGGTTTAGCTCTGCTAGAGAAATAAAACGTTATTGATTGTACTTTATCTGTTTACAACTAATAATAATCAGTCTGGTTGCATAGGAAAACACAGTTCAGTGAGAGTGTCCGTTCGAAATATTTGTCATTACTCATATTTGTGGTATCGAAAGTTAAAACAAATAAATCTTAATTCATTCGGTCCTGGCTCGGTGAATTAGCCAACAAAAAACGTTACCTAAGGCTTCTAACATGAATGATGGAAAACTTGTTCGAAAGGTTCTACCTGCTGTATAAATATAAGAGCTACTGGAGGTAGCTAACTTGCTTCAATCAGAATCATAAAAAATCCTACAATAAATTGATTTATATATTATTAGTGTAAAAATAAAAATCTTTGTTATTCGCCATTTATTACTAATTTTCCCGACTAACCAAAAGCATCCTAAAAGACTTTTATAAGCAAAAAGCCTTCATATATAGGATATTTCCTTCATAAATGAGCTCGTTTTGGAGCACTACATGAGCAATTTATATAATATCCGCTGTCGCATTAGCATGAGATAAAATAAGTCCGAAATTGCTCAAAAATGTATGATTTATGAGCGCATCAGACATGGTACAAAATTTGTTATATGAATCATATTTGATTCATTGGACAGGTAAACTGTTAATGTTGTTTTAAATACTACTATAATTGGACGATTACAGACGTACTAAAACACAAAATATATACATACATACATATGTATATAAAAATCTTTAAAAAGTTACGAACTTTATTTAATTGTATTTCAAGTGAGACACTAAAATTCAATCCCATAAAATACAAGAGCTTGTTACCTATCGCAAAAACTCGAATAGAAGTTCTCGAGAAATTCTTTGTTTATTAAATGAGCATAATTAGTCGTTTATTGTTTCCTAACTGGTCGTTTGTTTTTTCTATTTTCTGAAATATTTGACTTTGTGTTGATTGTATTAAAGATTATTTACTAAAAATAGAAAAAATAAAAAAACTTTTTTATTTTGATTATTTGAAAAATGTGTGACGTCACGTCACGTAATTTATGGATGGTCTTTTACCAATGCAGGTGTTAAGGATCAACAGAAATCTTATAAATAGTTTTAAAATTTCGAACTGCCATCTCGTAGGACATCGTCATGTAAAAAATACCGGTTGTTTTATGGGAAAAAGATAGTTGGACTTGCGAATAATACTAGTTGTGAGGTAGTTTACAGCCAGTACATTTAACTGAAACCTTATTTTAATCTAAATGCGTAATATTAATGTTTGCTCAGAATATTCAAAATCAATAACTTATCAGCGTTTTGTTTTTATTTCAAAAATCAAACTCGTGTAAGGGAAAAATAGCAACAATTCGATAAGGTTCGGGTAGTAACGAAATTATTTTATAACGTAATCGGAAATATTGAATACATCTACATATAAGTATGTAAGTACAAATCTGCTACCCTGCAGAAAAAATTTTAATAAGTAAAACACGTTTTCGATCTCAAAAAGCCTTTTCATGAACTCAAAATAGTTCACGGACTAAGTGATGTTTTTCAAAAGTTTTGATGAATTTATACCATAATTCTGGTAATACTCTTACGGTGCAAATTATGGCACACACAATGTATTGAATGAGTAATGTCCATTTCCCACAGGGGTGGGATATGTAGATATGTACTTATTCTGTGTATTAAAACATATACTCGTCTGTAGGGGGAGAGGTGCTATGTAGTCTAAGGCGGCAATAGGTCGTCGAGTTTTTTAGACGCTTGCTTTGTACTTGAAGACGGACACGCGTCATTATGAAATATTATATCAAATATGTACTTATATACATACATACATACATATATACCTAAAGATAATGTAGGCTGCACATTTGGATTTACGAAATTGTTGCAAGAAAAGTTTTCTCGGAAGTTAATACTTATATCATTTCTTTGAGCCTTGGTCTTGTGAAAAATATATTGTTTCATATTTTAGCTCTGCAAGATTCGTTAATTTTCGTCCAAGTGTGGAGTTACTTCCTAACTCACTTCCAAAAAATGTAACGTTAAAGACTAGACTACAATTTTCAGGTATTATTTAATTTTACAGATATATGAACGAAAATATATGTACGTGTGGCTGTAACGTTAAGAACAATGATTTTGACCATAAACATATGAACATACATATATAAAAATAATTTAATTGTGAACATTTAACAATTTTTAACAATAAATACTTTTTTTCTAAAACTGGAAATTTATCTTCTAAAACATAAATTTTTGTTAAGTTTTGTATGGTCTTGTTAAATGATAAATCATTGACATTTTTATTGAGCTCGAGGCCAGTTTACAAAATATTTTTGGTACGAAAAACAACAACAGTTTTATGAGTAGAAGTTATAAGTGAGGCATTCCATGCTATTTCAATGAAAAATCGAGTTTTTTTAGATTTTCGTTTGTTGTAGAAAAACTCATTAGAAATGACAGAACGTCTGGACTCCTTATAGGGAACAGATATTAATTTTTTCGTGAAGCAATGTCTAATAAAATCAAGTGTTTCGCTAAGCATTTGCATATATTAAGTCATAAGTTGTAGCAAGCAACCTAACCTAACCTTCACGAAAAAATTAATATCTCTGGTGATATAAGGACACACTTTAAAAATTGGTCAGTTTATTCTTTGATATATGTTCTATCACAAATATTTTATTAAAATTTTTTAAATCGTGCACACATGACTTTTCAGCAAATTTATTTTTTTATTAACTAAGGCATATATTTGGCATAACTTTTGGTGTTTTGTTTATGATTTTGGATGCATTTGGATTGTTTGGCATAGCCTTACGCTACATTTGTATCAATATCAATCTTTTCTTTTTGGGTACATAATTGCTCAAAGTTATTCCATTTTTATGATCAAACAAAAGTTTGAGTAACCAAATGGTTTTCCTTAAGTGAGTACAATTTTTACAGGTATAAGTTTTATTTTTCTCACCGTGCCAAGCAGAGAAACAATGCTCTTTCTCAATTCACAAGCTTGCGAATGAGTTACATAAAAGTTGTCAGTGTTGATGTTTCTATATGAAAGTCCGTTAGTTAACTAGGAACCCACTATTTGGCCTTGATTCACCTCTAGATGACAACTAGAAGCTTTACCTGAATACACGTCAATATTCCAAGCATACGATGTATTGCTATCCTCGAAAACGAATCAACTGCTCAGCAACTTTTGTCCATATGCATATAAGTATGTCGAGCAGTGTTGCAAATGAATACATACATACATTTAATATTGAGGGATACTTCTTATTTTGGCTCAGTAAAAATTTGGATACATATGAATTCAAATCAATTTTTCTATGACATTTATTTATAATATGGTAATGATTTAAAATTATTATTAACTTGTTTTAAAAATAAATGGCATCTTGTCACCCTTTGATATATACGATTTTTCAGGTGTATTAAACTAACCAAAAATACGTATGTACTGTATTACTTATGTCATTTTTTATTACTTCTTATGTATTTATTATATACAATATTTATTTAATAATAAATACTACAAAAGAAATTTAAATATATTCTTTCGCGATTGTTTTTATTTTACTTTTTAAAATATAAACTTTTTTACATATAGTTAAACATCCATGAACATACACTTTTTTGGAGCGGAATATTTAAAAAACTACTTTAAAGTTTTGATTAAGTCATAACATGTGAGGTTACTATTAACCTTCACTCTGTGCAAGGGTTTTTAAACCCTCAACCCGTAAACTGGTGAAAACATACATTGGGTATAATAAAAATAAGTAAAACATACTTATATCGAAATATTTGTGTTTTGAAAAGTAAATTACAATTATATTGAGAAGTATTATTATAATTATCTAACTTAAAAAAAATTTAGAAGGATCTATTATCGAAGTCATATAAATTAAAGTTTCAAAGGTTATACGAAATTCGCTGAAATTAAATAATTTTCCAAAAATTGTTATCAAAATTACTAACTTTTTTTAGGATTTAAAAAAATTCAATTTCAGGAAAAGTTTTAATTAGCTAAAAAGTACCGTCGATTTATAAGAATTTTATTTGTCAAGAGAGTTGAGCATTTTTTTCAATAAAAACTAAAAATCTGCAAGAATATTTATATTACATATTTTTCTTATGTAGCTAAGTTTTAGACATAACTGGCTAACTGGTGTACAAATGTACATACGTATTTGAACACATACATACGTTGTCTTTGTGTCCTTTGTCCTGCTGCGTTTACAGTGGGGACACCTTTGTGTCTTCCATGGTCTCTGTTTCGTTGGAAGGGCCTCCGGTATGAAAACCTTTATACTCCAAGAACAGATTGAAGGTTAAGCAGAGGTGACATCATGGCGGTGGAGTTCCTTCGAATAGGTGACGTTGAGTTAATAGTGTGTGGCCCTATTTTAGGCGAACATGTTTTCGTAGATCCACCCTTGAGGCCCATGTCTACAAACTCTTTCGTTCGTCATACTGTAGTGTTGTTTAACTTTTCTGAGTGTACGAGTTTTGTTTGATTCGTTTTTCGATATTATGGGGACAGTAATAGAAAATTTTGCCGCTTCATCAGCCTTTCGGTTGCCTGGGATGCCGGCGTAACTACAATGCTGCCCACACCATAACGCTGCCACCTCCAAAAATTTTTTTGGCATACGTTCGTCTTTGTTACGCTTATCGTGCCAATAAGTCTAAGTCTAAGCGCGGTTGTTTGTGATGCGGCTTGTTCAACGGTTTCTTTAATTTTACGTATTCGAAGATACGTAAAATTTGTGCAATGTGAAAAAAATTAATTCAAAAATATACACAGAATTGTTGGACGATGCTCTCATTTCGTTTTTGAATGATACAATGGATGAAGATAGCATTTTCCAACAGGATAACGCTGCCATTCACGTTTCTAAAGAGTCCTTGTAATGGTGTGAGGAGCACAACATCCAGCTAATTAAATCGCCAGCATGCAGTCCCTGTTTAAATCCGGTAGAGAACCTATGGGGATGTATTTCGCGAAAAATCTAGGGACAAAAAGCCCAAGGACGCCTTTAAAGGACTGTCCTAGAGCTCAAGTTGGCCATTAAGGAATCTTGGGTAGATTTGGACCGCACTTTGCTGCAAAATGTAGTGGCACCGATGTCAAATCGTTGTTTTGAAGTTATAAATTAACATGGAGACCCAATTAAATATTAAAAATAAAAAAAATATTTATATTTTAAAAATTAAGCTGGTGCGTTTAAACGAATATGTTCTTGTTTTTAGTAAAATACTTAAAACGCAATGATTTAAATATAACAACAACAACGAAAACGGTTTTTTGCATGCAGTATAAAATTCTGTTACTTTGAAAAATAATATAAGTTAGAATTTGTTGTGAGTGATACATAGAGAAAAGAGAGAGAAGGTAGTAAAGTTAAAATTAAGAGTGCGTTTATACGAATATGTGGCACTGTAGGAACACACATTATATTCAGTTTGTGTGGATTTTGCGTGACTATGTTTCGGATTCTTGTACTTTATTGTTTAATTTCTGCGGTAAATATTGAGAAAGGCTCTTATTATGGATAGGGAGTCTGAGCATATCTAATGATAGCCTCTAAGCGATTTACAAGAAATAACTTCATTAAGCAATGCCTCGGCTTCAGCTGTGAAAATTTAGTGCTCCTTATCGAGCTGCACCAATTTTTCGACTTGTTTACTATTGCATAAGATTTCTCGTTGTCCGTTAGTTTCCACCTTGCATCAACAAATTTTCGATCGGGGCGTTAAAAAAAAAAAAATTAATATCAACAAATTTTCGATCGGGGCGTTAAAAAAAAAACATTAATAACCTGTGTATTGCGGGATTGGTTAGACAAATGTATAAGTTCTGTAGATAAAATGTTTTTGTTAAAATGCCAAGGTGTTTTGATAGAAAATATAATTTGTGTTGTTTTATTTCGATGCCAATATCAACGACGTTTTTTATAATGCCCTAGATTGCATTGACTAATGTCTGTCACCAGTTGTTGTTCTGTGTAAAGTAACAGCTTGGTGATTTACCTCGATGTGACTCAACTTTATGTTCGTAGCTTGGAAGTCATTTTATATGTGCGAATACCAGTTATATTTGTTATTAAAGACTACACCCAATATATTTATTGAATTCACATATTCAATAGCCAAAATTATTTACTAAGAAATTACTTAAATTACAGCTAATTTTTTTGCATATATGTGAAATTATTGTTTTTGGAATGGAAATTTTCAAACCAGAATGTTTACACCATTCAAAAAGTTTTTGTTTTGGCTAGTAAATAAAGGTCATAAGGGCCATACATAAATGCAGAGGCTGAAATGCGAGTTGGCCGCAATTATTTGATTGAGATATTCCATCACAATTTAAAACAATGTCACGGATAAGGGTGAGCCCTGGGGTATACCATTGTCAAGTGTGGATGGCTTCGAAAATATGTCATTAACACTTATCCGGAGTTTTCGCTTTAATAGTATAAATTGACCGATGCAAAAATCTTTGGGCCAATTTTCCTTTCCAGAAGCCACACGATGATCAATTAGAAGAGCATCCATAGTGTGATTGTAAGCCTTAAAACCGAATTTTTGTGGACTGACTAACTTTCGTTTTGTCAAGAACCAAGTTAAACTATAATTTTTTCCAAGGTTTTGCTGCGGGCTTAGTTTTCGTTGCCTTGCTTATGTATTGGTACTATCGAGGCGGTTTTCCATTCTTGGGGGATAACTCCCGAAGGTAGTATTTGATTGTAGAGCTGTACATAGGGCTTTTTAATAATATCAAGGAGGTGTGTAAGCATTGAATACGTGACTTTGTAGAAACCCGGCGACTATCTTTTAGAAGAGAAATTTAGCAGTTTTATCAATATTATGTTTTTCAGGAAGGGCAACTCTAGATTTGCTTAAGGCGTTTTTGAGTGTCACCCGTGTGCAGTAGTACTTTCGAGGAGGACACCATTGCAATTAACCATGAACAAATAGAAAACTAAATACCACGTGTATCAAAAAGTATTATTACGATTGCTCAACTGCTGCCAATGCGCGCTGGTTGTCGACTGTCCTAATTTAATAAATTTATTCTAAATGAAAATAATGGGGTCAAACGTGTTGTTTCAAAACTAAAAAGTACATACATACATACATATGTATGTAGCATATTCCAATTCATTTTACCAAATCCTTCTGAAAAATAAACTTAAGTTTATCTACATATGTACATATACATACATACATACATATATGTATGTACATATGTATATATGTACATATGTACGTATTTATTTTTATACATTATATACAGATATATTTCTTATTTCTTCAGCTAAATCAAAATGGTTATATTATTATCGACGATTTTTTGACATCCGCGGAGGTCGAGGAACTTTACTCGGCTGGAAGTGCGCTTTGTACGGATGCACCCCAAGCGAATCGAAAAATCTTCAGCACTGTCAACCAAATGGATGCCCACAGCAAAGAAAGATATTTTCTCGATTCTGGCGACAAAATTCGATTTTTCTTTGAAGAGGGAGCAATCGATGAAAATGGCGAATTAGTAGTCGATCCCATGATTGCCCTTAACAAAGTAGGGCATTCCCTGCACGTTGATCATTCCGTTTTTAATAGGATAACATTTAGTAATCGTGTTAAGGAAGTTTGCTGGCAGTTGAACTTCAATAAGCCGGCTGTGTGTCAGAGTATGTATATTTACAAGAATCCAGGCATAGGTGGTGAGGTTACACCTCATCAGGATTCCTGGTTTTTGCACACAGAGCCGAACTCCGTAATTGGTTTTTGGTTTGCACTCGAAGATTGTACACTACAAAATGGCTGTTTGCAAGCAATTAAGGGCTCACATAAGAGTGGAGTTCATCGTCGTTTCATGCTAAATCCGGATAAAAACGCCATCCAGCTACTCCTTTACGACCGTCCAGCGCCAACTTACCCACAATCAAGCTACATCCCTTTAATCGTGAAGAAAGGTAAACCATAAATAATTGTTTTGCATAAATTTGAATTAACATTATCTTCGCAGGTGCATGTATCATCATTCACGGCAATGTAGTACATAAAAGTGAACAAAATCGATCGCCGAAGAGCCGTCACGCGTACACTTTTCATGTCATTGAGACCGAGAATAATGTCAAATATTCAGAGGACAATTGGCTTCAGCCACCGAAAGATAAAACTTTCCCTATATTGTTTGAACGTAAAGTTTAACTTACGCGGACTACAACTATTGATCACCATTAGTCATAAACACACATACATATGTATGTACAAAGCACATTCAATAGGTAGCAGCAGGAGAAAATTTTTTTAAATTTTGTTTTTGCTTTTAAAAGCTAAAATTTCAAAAATATTTTATCAACTACCTTGAATTGTACTGAAAGCATTCTTATCACAACGAAATTCAAAGTTTGACAATTCAAATTAAAATAAAATATGAAAAAAGTTCAAAAAAGAAGATTGCTGCGGCTGCCTATTTGATGTGCCTTGATATGCACGTATGTATGTACTAGGGTGATTAATTCAGTTTTCAAACCGGTTTTTTCATAAACTATTGTACGGTTTTTTTGATATATTGATTTTTTGAATATCGAATAAATCGTTTTTTTTAATCTCCAAAACCGGTTTTTACCTAGTTGTAAAGTAATAGCCTTTGATAAATAATAGTAGTCGACTAATTTTCCATCCACAAAAAAAAGAAACAAAGCAGCAAATGTATTTTAGAAGATTTTATATATATTTACATATTTAGTCAAATGTCATAAGATGATGGCAAAAACTTGAAAAATTTGCCTTTGCGTGAGATTGCTGTAGATCATTATTTTTTCTGACTTTATTTTAATAAAACATACAAGCAGAATTGCAAAAACTCTGCTTTGTTTATAAACTGTATGTGAGTTTCAAATATCGTAGTCTTTGTTTTATCGTTTTTAAATACGTTATAGAAGGTGTGACGTATGTACATGCGCAGATCGTAAATTATTTTTATTAGCTGTCGGTGCAATCTCTTCTAAATCAATCTTGGATCTCAGCGGCATATCCATTGTGTATAACAATTGGTACACAATGGGCATATCAAGTTATAGCACGCGCGGCTACCCAGTCGACCACAGCGGCCATACACGGTGTATAATTACTGAAAAATCACTGGCAAATTAACACGAAATTTTCAATGAAGACTGAAATGCAAACTTAACGTCAATATCAAAAGCGCTACGTCACGAATTTTTTCAAATGCGATTACAAATACACAGTTTGGCTGGTTGACTGATCTGTAGTACATAATTGGTTTATGGGGTCTCGACAAGTTGCCTTGTGTCGACTACTTGAATACCGTACCGATTCGAATTTTACTAGTCGAATTGTCATTGCAGTTATGTCATTTGAATGAGGTTGAAAATTCTATAATCAAGTTCCAAAGAGCAGTTCACATCCATGATTCAATTATTAAAGGTTGGGTAAATAATGACAGCCAAATTTGGTTCTATCTTACAAAAGGTTGCATTTACGAAGGAAGTAGGAATGGGTCAAAATGTAATCCCCTTTTGCGAGAATGCGGTAGAAAAGTACACCAAGTAGGTCATTGGTGGTAGAATGTAAATTACATAATAACAAAATATATTTTTGAGAAAATGGTACTTATTATGATTTTATGCAAGAGGTTTACACCCGTAAAGACTGTCGCGCGTATTAACATCAATTTAATGTTATTTGAGCTTTTAAAAATAATTTCGGATTGAAAAACCATTCAAAAAGTGAACATAGTGAATATAACGAAAATTTCAATCGAAAGCATTTTTAAATTTACTTTGTACTTTAGAAAAGATTGTCGAGAGGCAGTTCTCGAGGCGCAGAGGAGGAAATCCTTAAAAACAAATTCGCTGAATTTGAGGGGCTCTAAACAAATGTGGAGTCTATTTTCAAGGAAGAGCAGGTGCGGAAACTTAGATATGTCGACAAAAACGTCCATTGGACATGGAGTGATATTTCTTCCGCTATTAATCTGCACGCAGTCGATCCTAGGGCGTTTGTGCATTTTTGCAAGAATGGATTTGAACGATTATAACACTTACATACAAAATACCACAAATATAATGCGTATGCGTACTCGTAAAAGGGCACTGCACTCGGGCAACGCTATTCATTCCGATTACCACCACATTTTTTTGAAATCGAAATGAGAACAAGCCTGATTATTTAATTTGAAATACATTTGATAAAATTAAAGTTTTTATTTCTGGGATTGCAAAGTTTTTATAGATTAAAATAAGTATAGTTCATAATTCAACAAAAAATCGCATAAATGAGATTTTTAACTTTTAACAAAATTTATAAAAACTCTACAAAAGGTCGTGAAATTTTTATATTTTTTGTTTATAGCCATAAATAAAATTACGTGAATCAAAATTTTAAAACTAGGTTTTTTTGTATATTTTTATAAAAAATTATAAGGGTACTGCACTGAGGCATGAACACACTGACAAACGGGTGCCAATACGGTGCTACACTCGGACAGAAATACGGATCCAAAACCTGAAAGGAAAAAGTTCTTTTTAATATTTTCATATTTACATTTAAGCTGCGATTTGCTTGGACTTAGTTGTACGTGTACAAGTGAAGTACTCGGGCCGGAATACACTCACAAACAGGTGCTGAACTGGGCAGGAACACTTCAGAAAAGTAGCGACAACATAACATATGTGCGCGTAAAACTATGCTGTCCTCAGCAACGCGACGCGTCGTGGAATCTAAGTTAATCGTGATCTGCAAGAAAAATTTTTGCATTGATGTTTTTATATACATAAATGTACACTTCTTAGCGCCGAGTTTTCCATCTCCGGTTAAAATTGCAAGTTGTTGGCTACTATTTTGCGCCTACTATTCTCACAAATGGCCTTAACCCGCTCTTGTTGCTCAAAAAAGTGCTTAACCGGAGATGGATAAACCGGCCCTTATAAGAATAATTTTGTTTACCTTACTTGCACGTGAGACGGTTCTCCGTGGCCATCAGGAAAACTTGTGTAAACGTTGCGCGACGACGACTGGCAATGTACTTCAGCAGGAAATCCTGTAAAAAGGTTTAACAACATTTTCATTGTGAAAAAGCCTGAATGCAACTTACTTTAATACATACATATATGCTTACATACATCTTTGGCCAAGAAAACAGCAACAAATCTGCGAAAAACAGCACAACTCTGTGGAATAAGCAGCTAACGAGATTTATGACCTAATGAATGTAAAATATATAATTCTATTTCAAAATATCTGAATTTCTTGTAAAATACTTACTCACTTCACGCAATTTGAAAAAATATGTTTAGCGAATAAGAAAAAGTCAAACAGTCAAAACGAATCAGTGATGTCAATTTCCTATTTTCAGTTAAAAGTTTAATATCTACCACAATTTGAAAATATTTTTAATAATTCTCACAAAAAAATGCTTAGAAAATGCAACTATGTTAAACAAGATAGACCACCTGTTAAGAGTGAGGGAGAAGGTTGCTTAGTTATCCAACCTTTTATAATTGAATCATGGTTCACATCAAGGCATATTGAAGAGGTAGCAGCATGGGAAAATCCCCATGTATTTCGTTGTTGCCCGAGACCTCTAATGTGTCAACCTACGAAATATCAAGTTGCAGATTGTTTTGAAAATATGTACATACAAACAAAGTAAAAGGCAACGCACATTAAATCAATATTCCATAGGTAAAATGCATGATTCAATTATAAAAGGTTGGATTCTTATTGACGTTTAAGTTTTCCCGACTGCCTTGTAAAGTTGCATTTAGGAAGGTCTGATAAAGGGGAAAATATTTTATCCCTTTTCGCGCAAGGGTAGTAGAAAAGTAGGTAACTAGTAGCGAAATGCGGTTGGTACATAGAATGAAACATATTTGCAGAAATTTGATATTTCAATTTAATATAATATAATCGAATATTCAACCACACATGTAAGTATGTATATAAAAACGCAAGTGTGATTTAGAAGCAAATATTTTTTACATATTTTCTTAACAACAACAATGTGATTTCAAACTTTTTTAAGTTTTAACATGCAGAAAATAGAACTATCACATTTGGAAAAATTTTAATAATTTTTTTTTTAATTCAATATCAATTTTAGCAACCAAAATAAGAGGTATCTATTAAAAGCCCAGTAACCAGGATTGTATACATATTTCATTACAATTTCAAACTTTTTAAAAATATTATTACCATTTTTGTAGATCATAAAATTGAAAGATTCAAGTCACTAAAAATTTAACATTAGTATAATTGAATTATGGGTAAAATGTAAACAGAGTGTGGCGATTTAGGGATCTAATAAATTTAAAAAATAAAATCAGCTGCTCTGCTGATACAACCTGCCCTGGGTCATATAAAAGAAATGAGAATGAAAATATTCACTTACATACATACATATGTAAATCTTTTCAATTTGTCTAATGAATTCAATTTGAAAATGAACGGTCAAAAAGTCGACAGTAGTGTTTGACTACTTGAATACCGCATACAAACTCGTATGTACATAACATTTTACGAGGAAGCACCGAAAGTCTCTGCGCAGTCTGTGTTGGACTTTAACTAAACCACCTACTCCAAAAAAAATCCGATCTCCCGGCAACACTGTCAGGCATTTCGTCAGGAGACGGTGGATTACTAGACTCCCACATACATACATACATATATACAGTTATAGTCGTCCCTGACTTGCGTCCACCCACGTTTAATATACAAACTTACACTATCCTTAGTTATTTTTTGTGCTTACATCTTATGGTCTTGAGACTTCGAAACGATGTACACAAGATTAAATTTTTGTCAATTTTTGGGATCGAACAGGCAACACTTATTGCTTTTTATGTGCGCATGGACGGAAAGTTCAAGTCCGGTTGTGGATTCACGTGTGTAGTTTTGCTGACAGAGCGAAAAGATATGTACGAGTATCCTAAAAGCGGAACGTAATAGTTCCAAAAATGGTAAAAAACGAGAAACCTTAAGGAATTTATAGGAGATTAAGTTCTCGTGTCCTTTGTATAGAAACTTGATTAATACTCTGGCGCAGAGCACAAATTGCCTCTTTAACTGTCGTTTCCTTTATTTTTTTATTTTTAACAATACATATTTATTTTATGAGATCCACTGTTCAAATTAGGTATTGCAAATATAAAATTTGTGTACGACAAAATAGTAACAAATTAATAATAAAAAAAAAGATTATAACGATATATCGAACCTCTGTCAACTGTGTTTCAATAAATGATTATTTTTCAATATTTCTTCAACATTTCAGCCAAATCCCTCATTAATTGATGAAAATACATATGTATATTGGTATATAGATACAATTAAATTTTACAAATTTCAGAAAACAAATATTTGCCTTGAGCGGCCTATAAATCTTTTTTTTACTCACCGTAATACAATAATATGTACATATTATTTATGATATAAGACAAGAGTTTTTTTTATTATTTCTGCAGCTATCTTAGAGTTGTACACTTATACTTTATATCTAAATCTTGAAATTTCTACTTGCATTTCTCCCCATCGCCAATATTGATCATACTGGTGCAAATCAGACATCGTCGAAGAGGCCTCGGGGTGGAGATCCTATGCGTCTTTCAGTGGAATCTACATAATCGTCGAAGCTTTCGCCAATATTGCCGGAATTGTCTGTAGTGCCCTTAAAACCAATCTTTACATTTGTGCTTATTCCGAAACGCTCATTAATTTCTTCCGATAGACTGCGTGGAACTCCCAGCGCTGGACCTCGAGTGTTTGACGATGATGAAACAGTCGCATAGCCAAAACTCTCACCATCACCTAACAGTCCGTCAGTAGGGGAGCGTAAAGAACCAACTGCACCAACTTGATCGCCTACACCTACATTACGATATTTTGCAATATATTCGTTTGTAACAGATGTTGGATCTCTACGTCTTGAAATGGCTTCCTCAGAGCGTTGGCGGCGCCTCTTTTCGCGAGCAATCAGATCTTTACCTTCTTGTACAAATTCAGTGGCAATGGTTTCATTCTGAAGAAATTGTTGAAACCCCATCGCATTTAAGGCGCGACTGCCCAAACTAAACCAGGTACATAAACAGAACGCCAACATGCACATTGGAAAATATATGTTAAATCCATCCGAGATAATACCCAAAACGTCCATATGTCCCATTATTTGTGTATAATATGTCTCGAGAATCCGCTTAAAGTGAAAGAACAAATTTGTATTAAGACAAAAATTGATTATTTACAACTAACTTCTTTAATTATATGTGAATCCATGTGTATTAGTCCGAGAAAGTTAAGACACATTGGCGGCGTTAATCGACATAGCAACATTCCACTAAAAATTAAACTATGCTCATTTGTTTGATGATGCGGAGCTAAATAATATAGGTTTAGGAAGCGTATCCGGAGAATCGTGGAGTAGGTACAATAGAAGAGATAGCAAAGCACAATCATAGAAAATAGTTCGATCGTGAAAAAGTCGTAACTATATTTCGCCATATTAATAACATTTGCGAATATGGAGAGTACTGGACGTCGGTTAAAAAAAGTTAGCTCACTCCATACGACGGCAAATGACATAATCGCAGCCAATATGCAAAGTACTTTTAAAAATGGTGGTTTAAATAAACACTCCCAATACCAATGTATTGTTGGGCTATAAACCGCGTTTCCTAGAGGCGTCCGATGAGGTGGGAACTCAGCTTTAAATCTCCTTTCTGCCGAATGCATATTTCGTGATACATCTTCCAGATGCAAAACCATTTGTACTTGCACGCTCCAAAGAGATTCGCTACGTTGCAAGGTTTGCAAAGACTTTATTACTTGTTTATGGATACGCACCAATGCCTTTTCTGAAGGAACAATCGTGGAGGTACCACCATTTCCACCGGCTCGTGTATAATTTCGCGCGGCCCTCTCCAACAGCTCAGTTGGTACTTTACGTAAAATAGTTTCAACACATGGCCGTAATGCGTGATTGTTCGGAACAGTGCGGCATATACCCTGTAAAGACTCAAGCACATCGTCTACGATCTCCTCAGCCTCTGCCTTGTCTGAGCAGAGTTTGGCGGCTTTAAAATATGCATATTGTAAGGTAAATCCAGGCTTTGCATTATTCCACAGTGACCGCGGCACTTCAACAAGCGCATATCCTAAAAAATTATATTTTTTTCATCATGTAATTGGTTAAATAATTAAATTTGAGTTAAATAAGACATACCAAGAAGCAACACCAACAGGAACAATCCCCAGGTGTTGGATGCCGAAGATGCAATAGCTTTTAGCTTTTGCCAATCTAAGGTGACACCCTTAGCAGCTATGTATATCAACAATATACCGCAAATAAACAAATACGAGCTGTAGTAAATGGCGTTCTCGACAATAGCAGATTTAAGTTTGCCTTTAATGGTAAAATCACCAGCTTTTAGATAAGATTGCATTAAAGGCATAATTAACCATGTAAGGAATTGCGAGGTCCAATATATTACGCGCCATAAATTGGGAAAAATTGAATCAGGAATCATACCCCATGGAGCTTGGCACTCAGTTGCGGAAATTTGGACGATTTCAACCTGAGAACTGTTCAAACTTGAAGTTGTGATGGGCGTTCCCATAACGCTATGCTCTTGTAAGCATTGTCTATACAAAGTCTAATAATGAAAAATATAGGTAGATCCAATTAAATACATACATATATGTACATACATTTATACAAATACATACATATATGTATATGATGTATTTGCATATTGAGCCTTAAACGCAAAAATAATGTAAGCGACACATACGAAATTTTATGTTTCTTTTCTTAAATTCTTCGACAGTAAGTATTTGAATGACTGTGTTTGGTTAAACTTACATATTTTTATTTTTATTATTTTTGCGTTCGTTATGATTTTTTCGAGGTTAGGGATCGACGTGTACAAAAATTACCGGACTAGTGGTTCTTACATTTGTGACATCGAGTGGTATCGCGAACATAATGAGAAAGGAAAAGCACCATGCCATTAAAACTGATAAAGTAACAATAATATGTTGACGAGGAATGTTGCCATAACGAAAGAGTAAAAAGCCAGCTAGCAGTAAAGCAGCTATAACAGCAAATGTAAGTAGGTGTACCATTATAAAGTGTGAGCTCAACAACTTTGTGAGAATGTATTGATGCGGCCGATCCTTCTTTTACTGATTGCTTGAGGGTAATACACAATCATAAAATTCATTTATCCAATTCTCAAATATCCGACTGAGCATTGAGCTTATTTAGACAACCTCGGGAGCCTCAATTATCTTTGTAGTGATCTTAACGCGTTTCTCTTGCAACTGTCGCGCTGCTTCGCACTGCATTTTCTCCAAGCGCTCCAACGCTTGTGATTTTAAGGGTATTAGATGTGGTTTGCAGAAAACTAGTTCAGTTTTATTTTCGAAAAACAGTTTTCCGGTTGATGGTTCAATTAGTTCGATGTTACCGAGTTGATCGATTTTTTCAGACGACATAATAACTTCGGGTCGATCACTAAAAATATAGAAAGTAGCATAAAATTGGAAATCAATTCAACTTGAAAAATTTTGTTCGAAAATTCTAAACTTAAAGCTTATAGTTTGGCTTTAATATGGTTGATAATATGCTGATTTCATAGTTTTTGTATGAAGTATTCAGTCTTTTTTAAAGATATCATCAATAAATGTTTAACAAATTGTACGATATCAAAATTTGTCATTAACGAAACATTCACTTATTGATTGATTATAATATATTGCATCGATTCATGCACAGGGGCTTAAAAAAAAAGTTTGGATTAAAAACACTTGTATCTTCTGAAAAAAAAAATTTGTTACGCCATTTCTATGTACATATGTATGTATGTACATACAAAATCCCTTCTTAACGAAAGGAGTTCTATAAATGCCGAACTAAATTCTTTTACGTTTATTAGACATTTAATATTAATTTAATAAAATCGATTGTGATACGATAACCTAAGAGGCCGATTTTATGGAAATTTTTATAAGAAATTTAGAGGTCAATTTCGATAAAAAAAGTTACATATAATCATATATGTATGTATATAATACTCATATATTGCCAGTATGAGCAAGTGCAGTCAGCAAACATTACAGTACAGATATATAAAATTAGAAAAGGAGAACCCGAGTAAACGTATGTAAGTCAAAAAAATCCAGTGGTGTAGCCAAAAATTAGTTCTCAAACTCTAAATTGTTTTTCTCGTTTCAAAATGTTTCGTTTATTTAATTTTTAATTTAAATTATAGTTCATTTGACAAAAACTATATGCTTTTAAATTATATACTATGTGAAATCTTCATAAAAAAAAATTAACGAATTCCAAATGTACGACATGGCGAATATTGTAAAAATATCACTTCCGTTTTGAGTTGAGCCAACATAATGTTTTTTTTACTCACTGAAAATGGAAATTTATGAATATGCATATAAATTAAACATTCACATATAAAAAATTGCTTATCAATGCAAATTAAATCGTTTTTGTTTGATTTCCAATGAGCTACAAAATAAAATTTTAATAATTCATCAGCACACTTTATTTTGAATGAGTAAACTTCGTCAAAAAAGGGTATAAGCCCCCCACAGTGAAGCTACCCTTTTCAAATTAATTTTTTGGCGCAACTGGAGATATGTCAAACTTCATACACTACATTACCCTAAAACTATCTCCCTTTGATTGCTGAATTTTTACACATTGCGCAGATAGGTTACTGCCAATATATGAGTATTATATATGTACATATATGCATATAATAAGTAATTTAAATAAAAATTAACTTTTATGTTTATATGCTTGTTACCATTTCGGATTATGGTTAGTATTCTTATGATTCAATGATTGGAACTTCAACAAATTAATATGGGGCAAACCGTGAAGTTTTTTTTCAAAAGTAATGAAGCAATACAGTTAAAAATTTAAAAAAAAATCGGTCGAATGGAGGTTTTCCATTTTTATTTTGAAGTCAGTTCAAAAGATTTTATTTGAAAAGATCATTATTTAAAATAAGTTTTCACGAACGCAATACTAAAGAAAGCTATTATTTTTACGAATATATTTAGGAAAATGAAAAATTCACCGCATAATGATGACGAGATTTGTATAATAAAGTTTTTTAGCTTTTTACATGTAACATTGAATTAATTTTGAAACAAAAAAAAGTGTAACGACAAATAATTTTTATTTGAAATAATTAATTGGTATAAATACGATAAAAAAATGTCAATATTTGTATGTATAGAGTATATCGCTTTAATAAAAGCATCGCGGCAAGACTGATGATAATTCTCACAATTTATGAACTTCGTAGCATTAAACACTTATTAATAGAACTACCCTCGGTCTTGTATCACGACCCAGGTGAATTCATATAAGGTAGTATTCAAGGCAAGTTCATTCAAGGTGGTATACTCCACATATGTACATATATGTATGTAAATAAAAATGTTTGTGTATGTTGGGGTGAAAATGTCGGATAAATTTAGAACAGCAAAAATAATAGAATGGGCGGAATTCTAAATTTGAAACAAAAAGCAAACGTACTGAGGCTTTATAGTAAAGATTTTTTAATTAATTTCTTTATATTATATGCTACTTGTCTTACACGTGGAATTTTCCATCACGAACGTAAACAGAAATTGAGAATGTAAACAAAATAACCATTTTGACACTTTCACCGCATAAGACGCAGATAGAACAAGCAATCAGCTGTTGGGATTATACCACCTTCTATGAATTCGCCTTGGTAGTATTCTCCGGAAATGATTATTATGTCCATATCAAGGCGAATTTAACAAGGTGGTGTTAAGGAGTCAGCTGGTTTTTTCGCTTTGCTGGACTGAATGTCAAAGGGCTTCGTTCTGATTAGCTGGGGATTGGCGGGCGATGTAAATCACCTACAGAAATTTGACATTCAGTCCAGCAAAGCAAAAAAAAAAATACATGGAGGCCTTTTACTTATATACGCTTACCACCACCTCGATAAATTCGCCTTGGTCCATATGAACAAATATATTTGTTTTCATGTGGATTTCAGAAATTTCTCTTTTTTTTATTGTTCATGCATTTATTCTGTTTGCCTACCGCACTGCTGGCGTGGCAGCCAGCAAAGACAAAAAGTCTTTTCATTACTTCCATATTTGTAAAATGACAAAATATAACTATTGGCAAATGTTACAAAAATGCACGAAGCAGAGTTTTGCATCATTTCATCTTTGATCATTGGTTTTGTAATAATTGTTACAAACTATCACTTTTTGGAGTTCTGGTACTCCAGAATATGATAAAATTTTGGAACTTTGACAACAAAGGAGTATGAGTTTAGCGCAGTTCGATTAATGCACGACAAGTGTAAAACATTGCAGTACAGAACAACGTTTGACAGTTGTCAGATCAGATTTACTAAACTCGCGCCTGCTGATAAACAGCGAAGCGCAGAAAGCTTGATAAGGCACCAATGACATGCTTCTGCCGATCGGCATATGAGCGAGGAACCTTCAAGCGAAGCAGCAGACAGGAGTCCGCAGCGAGGCGATGAATAGTTTACACCACCCGAGCCTTCGTACTGAAGGCAGTAGAGACGGTTATCGACCTGGGGATCAGATTCGACACTCAAACTATCAGCGCTGCATCCGGACCATCATGCGTACAGGGTGGGCCGACACAAGATGCCTTTGAAGGTGGAGACAGTGCTCTGTATTTTTCGACATCCTTCTACCTCCCATGTAGGTGACCACTGAGCTCTAGAATAGGGCAGCAGAACAGGTCTCGCTGCAGCTTGTGCAATCCGGAGCCTTTCGGTGACTCGACTTTCACTCTCACTTCAGACGCCATATTAACCATTTGACATAAACAGTGTTCCGAATTTTTCGTGCTGCCAATTCATTAAAAAAAAATCCTCTATATATTTTTTATTAGGAAAAACAAAGGTCTACAGAAACAAAATTAAAAAAAAATCCTCTATATATTTTTTATTAGGAAAAACAAAGGACTACAGAAACAAAATTTGAATATGGATAAATAAATGTCGTATGTGAAAATTGGGCATTGTCACGGTCGAGCGATTTCGTTTGATATTGTCATATGTCATAAATATTCTTTACATACGATAATTCTTCATATAAAGGTGTAAAAGTTTTTTGATTTCGTATTTAGTTTTCGATATATTGAGCATAATTAGTATCACATTTGACTGAAGAAAATCCTTCATACATTCTAAAATAATTAAGAACAAACAATAAAAATTAAATAATTTAAGATTTTCGTGAACTAGTAACAATCTCCCAAACTTCGGATAAAAACTATCTTCGCCTTTTTGAGAAATTGAATTCTAAACTTCAATTGGGATTCCTAGGTCTTCAAATGAACATACGACATTAATTTTTACGGACGACTGCAAGTCAACTTTGCCAGGAAATTATATCCTGTAAAAAATCTAAGTAAATGCAACTTTAAAGCTTAAAAAATCGTATAATGAGAAGCACGACTCAATATCATTTATAAATAAAAGAAACAGTAGAGCCCAGAATGATTACTTTCGGCATACCGGATGTGGAAGTATGAATTGAAGCATTTGAGGAAAGTCCATCTAAGTCTGTCTGTGTGAAACTTTTTAAACTTTTCACACTATCATGAATGTCATTATCGGACAGAATAAGAGAGTTGGAAATCTTTGAAAATAAATTCGTACTCAGATCGTTATCAATGGCAAAATTCAATAAGAAATAAGATGTATTTTTATAAAAAACCGACGTCCCGCAAGGGGAAGTATAATATATTCTGTTGTAAAGCCTAGCCGTGTAAGAACGCGTTACTTAAGGCGCGAGTTTTTTCGATTCTAGATCCTTTCTGGCTATAATGAAACAGTCCCCCACCAAGCATCAACGGCAATCGCACTCTACTTAAATGAATAAGTAAACGTCTTGAGCCCATCTTGTCCTTTGAGGATAAATCCTGATTGGTCTTAAGAGGGTATTGAGAGGCTTAACGACCGGGATAAGGGTAACGATATCCGTCTTTTGTGGGAACCCCCTACCCCTGGATCAATCTTAAAATTTATAGATGTTCTGGGACTGGCTGGGGCATAATAGACCTACTGGTCTCCACTCACCCACTCTATTAATCTACTTTATACTATTAAATAATTCAAGGTACGTTGGCAGTTCTTAACTTTAAATGCTGCGCTTGGTGGTTGAAGTGTTGTCACAGGAATATCCCCACTTTTAAAATGTAACAAATAACTAATAAGATAATTTTTTACCAATGCCTTAATAATCGTTACCATTTGTGCTGGAATCGCTTCTAATTTGTTCAAAAAATTTTATATTTACTATTTTTCTGCTCTAGAGTACTCCATTGCCTTCATCGAACATACCTTATGTAAATGCATATCCATACGTTCACAATGTACCTATTTTGCGAATAAAATATGGGCTAGTTTGTTAACAAAACTTATCATAGCATGGCGTAAACACACACCTAAACCCATTCCAATTTTTAGTCAATCAATATTATTTTAGGCACTAACCTTTATATACATGAATAAAAAATGCTAATTAAAACACTTTACTCATTTTGTGGGCCGACAAACAAAAACTAATAGTTATGTGTTAATTTTGGGTTAGTTGCAATTAACCTGGAAAAATAGTCGATGACTTTACCGATAGTTTTCATTTTTAAAAACGTCGATGGTTTTTAGCAAGGTGAATTTAGTAAGGTGGTGGTGAGAGTATATAAGTACAACGCGTCCATGTACAGCCAATCAGAACGAAGCCCTTTGGCAATCAGTCCAGCAAAGCGAAAAAACCAGCTGGCAACTTAACACCACCTTGTTAAATCGCCTTGGTTTTTCGTCACTATCGAAAGCCTTAAGGGCCGTACACATACAACTTTCCTCGCTTTACTTGACAATTCGAAATTTAACAACAAAGCATGAGGTGTAGAAGGTTTGCTACATAGAACGCTTTGACAGTTTCTACGTAAGTGGTTTGTTTTCAATTGTTATTTGTGTCTATTCCAAATATTTTGTTTAATAAAATATTAAGAAATGAGTTTTACTTATATAATTAAGTGGTAGTTATGCTACTTATGTATGTTTCAAAGTCGCGAGTGTAATAAACTATATTGAGGCCGAGCATATTTCGACAACATAAATAAAAACCGATCAAAGAGGTGTTTTATTTGCTATTTATTAATATTTCTCTTCTTTTATCTTTTTAAAAGTAATTATACACGCAAAAACTATGAAATACTAGTAAATTTTCTGAATCGTGTGTATATGCACGCAGAAATAAAATGGAAATGCAAACAGTTGGTTGTCAAAGTGTACAAATGTTGAGAGTTCGCCATGATTTTGCTTCGTTTTGCTTTGCTTTACTTTTCTCGCCTTGTATTTAGCAGCACTCATATAACATCAGGTCTTCAACTTATCTGTCGAAACTCTGAAGCAAAGCAAAGCGTTTAAGCGAGTTTATTTCAACCCGCTGTTTTCAACTCAACTCGCTTATTTTTGTTATTGTAGAAAAATGCGTCGAGTTTTCTTGAAGTTTCTACTAAACAAAAATGACAGCCCGGGTACAACTCCGATATCGAAACTCAACACATTAAAAGGCCTGCCATATAGAATACGTTGAGTCCGCTGCAACGAGGCATTCAACTGACAAGGCGTAAGAAACGCAAAGGTACGCCACATTAAAAGCGTTGTCGCATGTAAACAAATTAGTTGTTTTGTATTGGCGGTTATTTTTTTTTTGTATGCAAATCAAAAATATCTTAAAGTTGTGCTGATATTTACTTTTGTGTAAAGATTATAAAAAAAATGGAAATAATTAAAAAAAAAGTCAATCAGCTAACACTAGCGACGGATTTGAATGCGTCAAAAGTAGAGAGTTGGGCTACTGTTGTGCGTTGCGGCATCACATGCGTTGCGAATGTGCCATTCTGCATTCAACTACATATAATATACCACACTGTCAGTCGAATGCTTCGCGGAACGCACGTAACGTGCTCTATCTGGCTGGCCTTTAATTCATTAAAGCAATTGAGTTAACGCATTGCGTTGATACACTAGACTGCGCTTGCACTATTGGGTAAACGCATGAAAAATCCCTGCGTTACCCGAGCCTACAGAGCAACGAGAAGCGAAAGCAACCACCAAGGCGAATTTATCAAGATAGTGTTGAGGTACCAGCTGGTTTTTTCGTTTTTTTCGCTTTGCTGGCCTAAATGTCAAAGGGCTTCGTCCTGATTGGCTGGCGATATATATCACATACAGAAATTTGACATTCAGACCAGCAAAGCAAAAACAAAACTCACTACTATCCTTGTTAAATTCGCCTTGACAACCACATACATACATACATTTAATAATTTGGATCAGCGATGCCCAAAACTTTAAATGGAAGTGCGCGCACTACCAAGAACGATAGAATACAAGATTGCGCCTTCCCGACGAAAAATCATGTAAAGCAGAATGCGTGCAGCATCACAGGTTAGAATAAAGAGATGATGGGAGAATTCAGTACAGCAATACACATGTGTACATGTACATACATACATACACACACATATATTAAAAATTGTCGGCACAGAACCACGTTTTAAAAGTCGCCTGCGGACTTCGCTATTACAATTAATGACCGCACACTAAATTTTTAAACGTTTTATTTAAATAAATTCACACAAAATCACCGAAAGTAATATAAGCACAATTCTATGTTTGTAAACAAATAAATGTAAATACATTGCTTGTGACGTGGCATAAACAACTGATTCTGTCAAATTTGCTGAGAGCGAATAGCGGTTTGCGGAAGGGCAAGCTCTGTATTCTCTACATCGTGGCGCTCTACTACTCTAAGGGCCAGTTTATCAGTGCAATATGAACTCTGTTTGTCGTTTAAACTAAGTTTAAACTCAGTATGCAGTTTTTCAGTCAACTTTAAACGGAGTTTAAACTGAGTTTAAACGGCCGCTTGGGCACAGTTAAACTTATGAGCTGCGTGCTGACTATTTCGTTTTGGTTGCAACAAATTTAATTGAGTACAAGAAAACTAAGTTTAAATTTAAACTGAGTTTAACTAAACTTAGTTTAAACCAGCACTGAAAAACTGGCCTCAAGTCTACTTTTAAGAACTTACTCATACGACTCCTGTCGTTAAGCCTTTGAAATTAAAATGTATCATATAGTCTTTAAGCAACTTGTTTGTTGATTAATAAATAAATAATAATAAATAAAAAAAATCGAAATCAATTTTTCAGTACGTAGCCGTCAAATTGTTTTTTGGCAAATTGATGTCCAAAAATAACAAAAACCAAGTAGAAGCATAACCCGACATCTCCGTAGATTATATGTAACATCTGTCATTTTGGCAGGAAAAAATGAAAAATGTTTTGCAAATTTAATGGGCAGTTTGATGTCTTGACATAAACATTTGTAAGATGGTGTCAAGGAAGTAAGTTCGGTTTATTAAAGCGGAAATATGCTGAAAACTATACAAAAAATATGTTATTTCTCTCCCAAATACGTAAATATTAATAAATGCAATAGGAAACTACTAATTTTTTGCATCTGAATGAAAATATCTTCGATGTTGACCCCACGAGGTTAACGGCCAAATGAAAAATTAGCTGCCAAAGTAACGAAAGGACAGCTTATTTCATACAATAGATGCCAAGACATAAACGCTGACATGAAGAAATAAGCGGTCTCCATTGACAATATATTTTCTGACATCTATTTTAGGACATCAGCTATTTTCTGTGGATATGTCGGGTAAGCTACAGCCAATCAGCAAACAGTTAAAGCGAACAGCTCTAGCGTACCCAGTCGGACTTGGTGGGTTCAAAAATGTACTCATCACATCGTTTTATGGAATGTTAAAATTAGCCTTACATTATAGTAAAAAGATAACATCTTTATGCAGATCTGATCATAAAAAAATTATATGAACTCAAAACACTCCAAATATTCCAAGAAAAATTACTCCAGAAGTAATTATTTTAGGAACTTTGTTCTGCTTCAACTGTCAAATCATACAAATGTTGTGTAACGGTACCCTGGAAGACGCCATCTGTACTCGCTGCTTCGTTATTTTACATTATTATCGCAAATAGCTGAACGTTTATCTTACGCGACACTTACAAATTCTATTAAATTTGTGATTAGTGGATTATTATGTTATAATTATATGCATGTTATATTTAAGTATAAAAATAAAATATCAAATATTAATTTTCAATTTGCCGTATGTATCCATTTAAAAAATCAACCACTGAAAGAAGTTATAAAAGAGAAAGAATATCGAAAGTCCCAACCACCGAACTGGAGCAACTCGGCGCCATTCCCCTTTCCTCGTCGTTCTCTCTCACACTATAATCGAGTTGCGGATACAAAAGTTGCCGGGTGTGAACCCAGTCATACATACGTGCCAGTTTTGGCTTGTCAAATAAACTCTGCTTTGTTTACCATTGAAGAATTTTTGTTTTGCTGAATTTCTTTTTGAAGAATGGAGTCTAAAATTTTCAACTTGGAGAGAAATCGTACCAGTGGCGATGGTATGGAAGCACAGGACAGCTTGACTAAATTGGAAAGGGAGATTAAAAATGGTGATGGTGCTACTGGACTAGTTGTGCGGAGTTCAATTGGAGTAAACATACAAGAAAGTGTTCATAGAAAGTCGTCGACTAGTAGTACAACAACCACAAATAACGTTTTACCCTTACCTGGTTTACATTTATTGTATCGACGACCTGAAGGAATAACTCGTAGTCTTGCCCCATTCGAACCTAAAGGCGAACTTGTACAAATGAAGCCTCGTTTAGTTACAACGGTGCGGCATTCCGAAAAAAATAAAACTAAACCTCCAAAATTTATACCATACGAACCATATCCAGGTGCAACAAACCTTATGTCATGTGCGAACACCAGTGGCAGTGTAGACATATCCGTACTGAAAAAGAATAAAAATAAGTTAGATATTAATGTACTTGTAAACCAAGTACGTGCAATGCGTACGCATGAATTAGATGTTATCAATTGCAAGAAAGAGAACAATACCAGTGTAATTGATGCAAAATTTGAACAACTGTGTGATGAGCTCCGACAAACTACAGAGGAACGTAATTATTATCAAGCACAATTTAGATTTCAGACCCAAGTCAACTCAGAATTAAAGAACTTATTGGTAGCTTCTGTGGGCGAGGATATGCAAACACAAGTAAATGTGCTTACCGAGGATAAGCTTCAACTAGCACGAGCTTTGTTAGATACAGCAAAGAATTTAACTACACACACGGTAAATATTAATGCTCTTATGCTACTTAAAACAAAAATTACGCATTCTATTCGTTTAGGAGCAAATTGAATTTCTCGCAGGCCAGTGCGAAGTTTGGCGGTCCAAATTTCTTGCCAGTAGCGTTATGGTAGAAGAATTGGCACGTTGGAAAGCTGATCTCACGCAAAGAAACCAGATGCTTGATGAATCTACTAAACGCTTATTACACGCTACGCATCAGATTCGTGAAATGCAGTTGGAAATCCTGCGTAACTTGAAATTTTTGGCGAGAATACGCTATCTAAATGTTCCAGCTACTGACGTAATTAGCCTTAGTGCAGAAAATTTAAATATTCTACAGCAGATGGTTCTTCATTCCGGCGTTGGAATCCCCGCAGACGGCATGGATATTTTAAGTTCTAGTAAAAATCCACTATGTGATGCGGAAACATATGCAGTCCAGTCTTTAGAATTTGTTAGTCAACCTTTAATGGCTACTGATGAAGCAATAAAAGCTCTGTTTGGACAAGCTAAGCGGCCACATGGATTGGATTCAAAGGGGCCCGAAACATTTGCTACTGACAGCAATGAAACATTTTTGACGTAAATATTTCCACAATATTGGAGTTGAGCTAAATATACATCTCTGAACATATTAAATATATAGGTAGTTATGTTTCTTTATACACATGCGAAGAGTATATTCATAAAAAAATATGGTGGCAGGGTATTCCATTTTAAGTCACAATAATTGTTAATGTTATACAAAGTTTTACTATTCGATTGCACTAAAACAAAAAGAATATTTCTGGCTGGTGCAGTACAGAGATATAAAAGTGAGAGGGTGTTTCAAGTTTTCTGAGTTTCTTTTAATAGGTCCTAATACAGAACCTATTCTATGCGGATAATATTAATATACGTTGTTTTCGTGCTAAGAAAACTTGAACACAAATTCTTTGAACGTAGGCTTACAAGAGCTAAACGTCTTTACCTAGTCGCTTGCACAGGGCAAACATTAATAAAAGCAAGAGAGTGTCCCTTGTGCATTGCCCAAAGTTGCATTAATAAAAACTTTGGATCTTTTAAAGCTGGTTCTAACTACAAACTTTTTTAATTATTTACCGTCATAATGGCCTACAATACATCCAGTAATTAACAATTTTCATAAAAATTACGTATGTATACGCATTTTGTCACAGATTATTTAAACTTACATATGTGCAAACAATTGTGAAATTAAATAAATATCATTATTTAAATACAGGTACTCTAAAGAACCCAACTATTATTTTAAAAATGTATAACTATTTGAAGGATGCAGATCTTCTTCGTCGCATAACATATTTGTCTGGTCGGAAAGGACTAGATTCCGAACCAGTTATACTGTGGGGCCGGCCTGCTTGGGCAGATGGAAAAGACTAGTTTATGCCTCACCCCACCGATCAAGCAATATGCTTTAAATTAGTTATGCTTTCTCAATGTCTATATATATACATACATATACATATGTATGTATTTTGCAGTGGTGGTAAATCGACTTTTAGACTTTTGTAAGCTGTTGCAGCTTCTTATTACTTCCGTAAGTTTGGTATACATTTTTAAACCTTTATAGCACAAATCTTGCTTTACATTTTCCGTATGGCTAAATGGAAGTGTGAAATTATCCTATCTATTATTTTATAAGTGTGAGTGTCACTGCTATATTAAAAAGAAATTTCATTGTTTTACATTAAACCAATTTAAATTATTCAACATTGACAAAATGCTTGTATCGTATCGTGCGTTATGTCTCATAGCTCTATTTTGCATTTTTTAATGTTATCCTCAAGCAAAAAGCCTTTAAAGCACTTAAATAGTGTCTCACTCAGCTCGAATCTTTCAGGTTTAAATAGGAGAGTGTACTGGTCAACTTTATAAAGGCCTTCGAAAAATCGGTGTATATGAGGTTCGCTGTTTTACTGCCGATATTATGCTTTTAGTGATTGTATCTTAATTATCTTATGTCGAGTGAGAACCGCACATTTGGATTGACACACCGAAACTATGCATATATGCTAATAATGCTGTTGCACTATAAACCTCTGTTTGGACAGGCTTATCCAGATAATTGTGGAGGGACCTTCGGTTTTAATCCGACTGCGAACCATTTTCATTACAGAAAAACACTCGAGAGATAAGCCATTGCCGGCCGCTTTTAGAAAAATCAACTTATATGATTTAGATTTTGCGTCCCGTTCTGAGATTTGATCCCTGAACTCTTCTGTATTGGAAAGCGAAATCAAGCCCAAAGAATGCACTCCTAGGCAAGTTAATACATATCACCTGAACGACTATGATAAAAAAAGAAAGTTAAGCCTGAATATATAATCCAAACATTCAGCCATCCCTTAATATACTTATGTATGTACATATTTAACGTTTAACCGGCAGTGGGTTCTACGTTGCTTCAGCAGGCTTTATGCTGCTACAACAACAACAACGTTACTGGAATGATATGAATTTATGTACATACATACATATATATATCTGACCATGCATGGTCGCTTGAGCAGCATTACCAAAAAATGTATGGCGGTCTTTAAGAGGTTTCATCAACAACATATGTATGTGTTTATGGATTAGCATATCACACATTTTCTGGAAAAACTACATATTTCAAAAATCCAAATATTCCAGATTCCAAATATTGCCTTCATTGTCTTTTATATAATTTTGCTAATATATCTCGTTTTAGTCAGATATAAAATATATATATTTTTTTCAATATGCCGTTCTTCCCGTAAATACCCGTTATCTCCGCTAAATAAAGGCTGTTTTTTTTAATCTTGTGGGTTTTAAGAGGAAATAAAACGCATATTGCTTATTGCTAAGGCCAAGAATTTAGCTTTATTATAAAGATAAGGGTTTGACTTTATGTTTTAAAAATTATGTCGAGCAAGTGACCGCCGCGGCTGGCTCGAATAAATTCCAGCCGAGAGGCCTAGTGTTGCCTTATTGAAAACCACACGTCTAATAAAAACCCTGTAGAGCAAAGAAATTCATTTTTTAAGATTCTTACTAATTTGATTATTAATACCTATTTGTTCTTCTTACAGGATAAATTCAAATAAGCGGGATTCTATTCCATATGTGGAAAATTTAAGTTTATTTACTATGAAAAAAAAAACCGGTTTATAAATGTTTGTCCTATTAAATAAAGTCGACCAATATTCTAAATTTACAATTTTATGTATTCCACATTGCGATCGTAGTTACGTTTTTGTAAAGGGCAAAGGTATCTTTTTCTTTCGAATTGCTGCGGAGCGGAATGCGGGAACGTAATAGAAATGCACAACATGGCTGTATATCTGTGGTCACAAGCGATAATCGCCTAAGTCCTGTGTTAAAGCATAGGACTTAGGCGGTTAACGCTTGTGACCACAAATATATAGTTTAATTAACAATTTTTGTTGTATACAAGTCCAATCGGCGTTGTCGGGACGTGGGAATTTGGGCTCGAACTTGTTCTACCAGCGAAAAGTCTGAAATTATGAACATATGTACATACATATATAATTGTTTAACTTCAGATGTTATTATTTACCAATATCAACAGCAACTATATCTTCGCCATCAGAAGCGCATTTTAAAACTTGAGCCCACGGATCTACTACCATCGAGTGACCCCAAGCTATATATTCAGCGTCTTTATCACGAGCTGGTGAATTTGTAACAACATACAACTGATTATCGTTCGCGCGTGAACGTTGCAGTAGTTCCCAATGCAATGGTCCAGTAGTCATGTTAAATGCACCGGGATAGATTAGCATCTCACAACCTTTTATTTTAAAAGTTAAAAAGGCTTATTGTCTCGTTATTTTTTTGAATATTACCTTCGTTACGATATATTCTCGCTAACTCTTCGAAACGTATATCATAACAAATGCCAATACCAATTTTATGACCATCTACCTCTACAATCGTAAAGTTTGAACCCGCAGTAAGAGTTTCAGATTCTTTAAAACGGACCCCTCCTTTGACATCGATGTCGAAGAGATGAATTTTACGATATTTTGCAATCAACTCCCCACTCGGAGCCCACACAGTACAAGTATTGTAAATATCATCATTTTCACCCATTTCAGGTATAGTGCCTCCAACAATGAAAATACCATTAGATTTTGCTGCAGCGGATAACTGCTGTGAGGTATAACCGTCGGGTATTGTTTCCGAATATTCTCTAAAGTATTTGGTGCCATAGGGACAATTAAAACATTCGGGCAAAGTCACCAGGCGAGGTTTATAATCGCGGACGACCTCTCCAATCTTGGCAATAGCATTTTCTACATTCAAAATTTTGTTCTTGCTTACTTTTATCTGAAGCAGTACTAAACGCAAGACTTGGGTGAAAAAAAATTATTATGAAGTGCTTTGGTGTTAAAAGAATCGACTCACATTTTGGCACCTGACTCATGTTTTGGCAATTATGTATGTACTATGAACTCGAAAACTTGCAAATATATACATACATACATATATTGAATATCATATAAATAGATAACAATTAAGAACGTCAGAATACGTTCTCAAGAATGATAACAGTAGGTTTGCATGAACCAATTACTATAGATCACGCATTCAGGCAACCGTGTATTTGTAATTGATTTTGAGAAAAAATGAGTGACGTAGTGCTTTTGAAGTTTTTCGTTTTGTTTACACTTCATAATTTTTTTTAACTGATTCGTGTTGATTTTGTAGCATTTAGATTTTCGTTAAAATTTTGCTATTTATTTAAAAAAATGAAGTGTTTTGTGATTGGGTGCAATTACAAATACGAGCAAGACAAGTCGCTGCACTTGTTCGGTCTACCAAAAGACCTTAATTTGCGCAAAAAGTGGGTGGACTTTTGCGGCCAGTACGTTGAAAAAAATTCAAAATTTTGCAGTGACCACTTCCTCCCTGAAGTATAATTGGTTTATGGTAGGTTTGTTTCTGTTGATGTTCGGGCAAATGAGCATAAGATCAAAATTGTCTTTCCAAAATCACGGGAACGCAAAACCCACAATTTCTTACCCGAACTGAAACGTCAAATTGTTATGCACTGATTATATGTTATGCATTTGATTATAAAACCTATTTTAAGCGACTTGTATATTTAAACAATCAGGTAAAGTAGTATTTTGCACGTTTTCCATCATTTTGTTATAAAGTACGTTCGCGTACATGATTCAATTAAAATATATTTCAACCATGGTTCGCGTACGCAAAAAACTTGCTAAAGTAGGCTAAATTGAGCAAAGTCATGAACCAATTACTACAGATCATAGATTCCATAAGAATTTTTTGCTAATTTCCAATAATTTTTTCTCAATAAATCTTTTTATAGTTACAATAATTCATTACACTCGATCACATCACTTTTTCGATGTTCTTGTTTTGTTCTTCTCTTTAAGGGCCAGTTTTTCAGTGCAAGTTGAACTCTGTTTGTCGTTTAAACTAAGTTTAAACTCAGTATGCAGTTTTTCAGTCAACTTTAAACGGAGTTTAAACTGAGTTTAAACGGCCGATTGCGCACAGTTAAACTTAGTTTAACTTATCAGCTGCGTGCTGACTATTTCGTTTTGGTTGCAACAAATTTAATTGAGCGCAAGAAAACGAAGTTTAAATTTAAACTGAGTTTAACTAAACTTAGTTTAAACTGAGTTTAAACCAGCACTGAAAAACTGGCCCTAAGTCTGTTCGTGTAAAAGTCCAGCAAGAATTATCCAGCAACGAAATTTCTAAGAATTGTGGGGTATTCTCTCTCAAAGAGAGATGCTTGCAAATTTTTACACGAACGCAAAATTTGCAGAAACTTGCAAGTTTAACGAACAGGTGATTGAATTATTGTACGCATCCAAATATGCAAAAAGGAAAACGTTGCATTTTTGTTTTCTCGAAACATTCCACTAACGAAACTTAATCAAAAGAACTTTTACTTGCTTCTTGCATGTTTAATACCCATATTTTATAATTTTCGCTTTTAATACTCTTAGGGCCAGTTTTTCAGTGCTGGTTTAAACTCAGTTTAAACTAGGTTTAGTTAAACTCAGTTTAAATTAAAACTTAGTTTCTTTGCACTCAATAAAATTTGTTGCAACCAAAACGAAGTAGTCAGCACACAGCTGATAACTTAAACTAAGTTTAACCGAGCACAATCGGTCGTTTAAACTTAGTTTAAACTCCGTTTAAAGTTGACTGAAAAACTGCATTCTGAGTTTAAACGACAAACAGAGTTCAACTTGCACTGAAAAACTGGCCCTTAAACAAACATTTCGTGTTTATCCAAATTGCAATCAGCTGTTTTATTGCTTGCAAATTTGTTCAGCAAGAATTTGTAACTTCCCCTCAAAATGAAATGTCATTTTGCGCTCAATTTTCCCTTCCTTGCAAATTTTTTGGTCACCGCGAACGCGATTTGACAAAAATCATGATATTTCGTAACAATTATCAGCACCGCGAACACTCTTAAGGGCCGTACACATACAACTTTCCTCGCTTTACTTGACAATTCGAAATTTAACAACAAAGCATGAGGTATAGAAGGTTTGCTACATAGAACGCTTTGACAGATTCTGCGCTAGTTGTTTTGAATTGCGATTTGTGTTTATTCCGAGTATTTTATTTAATAAGAGGATAAGAAATGAGCTTTACTGATATATGTAATTAAGGAAGTAGTAGTTATGCTACTAATGTTTCAAATTCGCGAGTATAATAAATTTTATTAAGACCGCGATGTAAAAGGTCTTCTTGCAGCATCTTTCGAAAAGATAAATAAAAAACGATCCAGTTGAGTTTAAGAAAACGGGGAGGGTAATTAACAAAGATGTGTATCATTTGCTATTTGGACTTGTTTAGGAAGGATTGACGAAAGATTCGAATGGACCACCGATAGTAGCAAAATGCTGATTGTTTATCACGCTTGCAAAAGGCAAAGTAGATATTGCAATCGTAATTTTAAACGTTTATACATATGCTTTAAACAGCAGATATAAGCGCTTGATTGTAGTCAACACATCTCCTTTCACATAGGCGTCTTTTATTAAACAGGACACTGTGACGGTTAATTGCTTCAATTAATATATCCTCAATATTATTCTGTCTATGTAAAGTACATAACAATAGAATATGCAATATAAATAACAATCATAATTCATATTTATCTTTTTTCGTTTTTAAAAGTAAATATACCCGCAAAAGTTATGAAATACTAGTGAATCGGATGCATATGCGCGCATAATTAAACGGGAAATGTAAACATTTGGTTGTCAAAGTGTACAAAAGTTGAGAGTTCGCCATGATTTTGCTTCGTTTTGCTTTGCTTTACTTTTCTCGCCTTGTATTTAGCAGCACTCATATAACATCTGTACTTTAACTTATCTGTCAAAGCGAAACTCTGAAGCAAAGCAAAGCGAAAGTCTTACATATGTGTACGGCCCTTTATTGCTGGCAATCAACTTTGACAGCTTGACAGCTAAATTTTCATTTGCACGATAAGTTCGTGGCGGCAACATAATATAATAATATGAAAGCAAATATTGAGTTGCAACCAAAACGAAGTAGTCAGCACACAGCTGATAACTTAAACTAAGTTTAACCGAGCACAATCGGTCGTTTAAACTTAGTTTAAACTCCGTTTAAAGTTGACTGAAAAACTGCATTCTGAGTTTAAACGACAAACAGAGTTCAACTTGCACTGAAAAACTGGCCCTTAAACAAACATTTCGTGTTTATCCAAATTGCAATCAGCTGTTTTATTGCTTGCAAATTTGTTCAGCAAGAATTTGTAACTTCCCCTCAAAATGAAATGTCATTTTGCGCTCAATTTTCCCTTCCTTGCAAATTTTTTGGTCACCGCGAACGCGATTTGACAAAAATCATGATATTTCGTAACAATTATCAGCACCGCGAACACTCTTAAGGGCCGTACACATACAACTTTCCTCGCTTTACTTGACAATTCGAAATTTAACAACAAAGCATGAGGTATAGAAGGTTTGCTACATAGAACGCTTTGACAGATTCTGCGCTAGTTGTTTTGAATTGCGATTTGTGTTTATTCCGAGTATTTTATTTAATAAGAGGATAAGAAATGAGCTTTACTGATATATGTAATTAAGGAAGTAGTAGTTATGCTACTAATGTTTCAAATTCGCGAGTATAATAAATTTTATTAAGACCGCGATGTAAAAGGTCTTCTTGCAGCATCTTTCGAAAAGATAAATAAAAAACGATCCAGTTGAGTTTAAGAAAACGGGGAGGGTAATTAACAAAGATGTGTATCATTTGCTATTTGGACTTGTTTAGGAAGGATTGACGAAAGATTCGAATGGACCACCGATAGTAGCAAAATGCTGATTGTTTATCACGCTTGCAAAAGGCAAAGTAGATATTGCAATCGTAATTTTAAACGTTTATACATATGCTTTAAACAGCAGATATAAGCGCTTGATTGTAGTCAACACATCTCCTTTCACATAGGCGTCTTTTATTAAACAGGACACTGTGACGGTTAATTGCTTCAATTAATATATCCTCAATATTATTCTGTCTATGTAAAGTACATAACAATAGAATATGCAATATAAATAACAATCATAATTCATATTTATCTTTTTTCGTTTTTAAAAGTAAATATACCCGCAAAAGTTATGAAATACTAGTGAATCGGATGCATATGCGCGCATAATTAAACGGGAAATGTAAACATTTGGTTGTCAAAGTGTACAAAAGTTGAGAGTTCGCCATGATTTTGCTTCGTTTTGCTTTGCTTTACTTTTCTCGCCTTGTATTTAGCAGCACTCATATAACATCTGTACTTTAACTTATCTGTCAAAGCGAAACTCTGAAGCAAAGCAAAGCGAAAGTCTTACATATGTGTACGGCCCTTTATTGCTGGCAATCAACTTTGACAGCTTGACAGCTAAATTTTCATTTGCACGATAAGTTCGTGGCGGCAACATAATATAATAATATGAAAGCAAATATTGAGTTGTTTCCTATTGAATTATCTAATAGTATATACTTAAAAGAGAAATATTACATTTTCTGTAATACTTAAAGGATATTTTCGCTTTAATGCATCGAACGAACTTCTCTGACGCCATCTTACAAATGATTATGCTATGATATCAAATTGCCCACACACAAAACCTTGTAATCAAATTGCCGTTATTATCTTCAAAATGATTGTCTGCCGTTTGCTTATGGAGACGTGGGGTAAATTAGAAATTAGAAATATGCAAAATGTAAACAAAGTTTTTTTTTTCCTTTTTTAAAAAGTAAATAACTAGTAGTAAAATGTTATTGATTTTTTTAAATAAAAATTTCGAAGGCATTTCATTTAAATTAAGAAATACAATACACTTACAAAACATAATTATGTACTTATTGGTAAATTTTTTTTTTAATTTTTGACCAGCGAATAAATTTTCAATTTACTTGCCCCATGAACTAAACGACAAATAATTTCGATTGATCATAAAACATTATTTTGAAATATTTAATTTATTTATTTGCTTTATTCCTTTTATTTACATATATACCATTGACATCTGGATTATTCTTAATATTATGACGAACCCTGGAGAGAACGAGATTCTTTATATATTACAAGAAAAATGAATCAAACTTAATAACTCAAAAATTTAGTTCATTTCTAAGAAGCAACACGGTTTGGATGCAAAGGGAGCCGTTTGACAAAAAGTAAGGGAGCTAGCTGCTAAGTTACCAAACCTTTAATAATTGAATTTATTCGCTAGTCAAAATAAAAAAAAAAAATCCAGAAAAGTAAACAAAGAATATGAAGGGGAAATAAAGTAATTCTGATTTGCAGTGTTAGATGTGTTTTAATCTCGTAAAATTGTTAAAATTAAAGTTGTAGACAACGGTTTTATTAATAAATTACCATTCCTTATTTACTTTTCTTGAGAATTGTCGAAATCGGCAAAACCAAAGTAGGGGTACCTCAAACTTTTAAAATTTGCTTCATTATAATTTTATATATTTATTCCAGACATATTGCGTTTATTTCAGCTATTACTCTAGACAGATTATGCAAAAAGTTTGTAAGAAAAAAAATTCCACTGGAATTGAATCAATAGCACTAATGAACACAAGTTGCTTGTTGAGTAGTTGAAAAGAAATCATAACAATTGGAATTTACAATTGTTTCAGCTCAGTGGTAAATTTTAGTTAATTCTAGAGTAAGGTTCATAGGCTATCAGCGGTTGTCATCAGCGGATATGATACAGACAGTTATTCGTCACCGCCTCCCTCCTCGTCCTCATCGAATTCTCCCTCTTCATCTGCGGTCGCTTCTTGATACTGTTGGTATTCTGAAACCAGATCATTCATATTGCTCTCTGCCTCGGTAAACTCCATCTCGTCCATGCCTTCTCCCGTGTACCAATGCAAGAATGCTTTGCGCCTGAACATTGCTGTAAATTGTTCGGAAACTCTTTTAAAAAGTTCCTGAATAGCTGTTGAATTACCAATGAATGTAGCGGACATCTTGAGACCACGTGGAGGAATGTCACACACCGCAGTTTTGCAATTGTTCGGAATCCATTCTACGAAAAAACTACTATTCTTGTTTTGGATATTAAGCATTTGCTCATCCACTTCCTTCATAGACATACGTCCTCGAAAAATAGCTGCCACTGTTAAATATCGACCGTGGCGTGGGTCACAAGCAGCCATCATATTCTTAGCATCGAACATTTGTTGTGTCAATTCGGGCACGGTAAGCGCACGATACTGTTGCGAACCGCGTGAAGTTAATGGTGCAAATCCAGGCATGAAGAAATGTAAACGTGGAAACGGCACCATATTTACAGCCAGCTTACGAAGATCCGCGTTGAGCTGGCCAGGGAAGCGAAGACATGTCGTAACACCAGACATTGTTGCCGAAACCAAGTGATTCAGATCACCGTACGTTGGAGTAGTTAGTTTGAGTGTGCGAAAGCAGATGTCATAAAGCGCTTCGTTGTCAATGCAGTATGTTTCATCAGTATTTTCAACCAGCTGATGTACACTCAGTGTGGCGTTATACGGCTCGACGACTGTATCAGACACTTTGGGCGAGGGAACTACTGAAAATGTGTTCATAATCCGATCTGGGTATTCTTCCCGAATTTTCGAAATCAACAATGTGCCCATACCGGAACCAGTACCGCCACCAAGGGAATGAGTTAACTGAAAACCCTAAGAAAAATAACGAATAGTGAACTTAGGAATACTTTCATTAATGGGATATCAAGGCGAATTCGTTTTATTTCAACTCCTTTTTGTGTGCAATGCAACAAAAACCACAAAGAAGTACAAACCTGTAGACAATCACATCCTTCGGACTCTTTCCTTACAACATCGAGAACGGAATCGACCAATTCAGCACCTTCTGTATAATGGCCCTTGGCCCAGTTGTTGCCAGCACCCGATTGACCAAACACAAAGTTATCTGGTCGAAAAATCTGTCCGAAGGCGCCAGAGCGTACCGAGTCCATGGTGCCCGGCTCCAAGTCGACAAGGATGGCTCGAGGTACATATTTGGCACCTGTCGCCTCGTTATAGTATACGTTAATACGTTCAAGCTGCAAATCGCTATCGCCATAATAGGTGCCTGTGGCATCGATGCAATGTTCATCAGATATCACTTCCCAAAATTTTCCGCCAATCTGATTGCCACATTGACCAGCCTGAATATGTACAATTTCTCGCATATTTGTTGCCGCTTAAGCTCACCGCTCGTTAATTACAGACTCTTATTACAATGCCAGTACCTAAGCTCCTTTACAATTTTCTACTTTTTAGGATCGAGTGTACGTTAAATAACGTTAATTCGTTGCTGCTCTAATCGGTCGTTTAGAAAATGAAAGTAGTTAAAAAATTTAACGCAAATAACCGTGATATTAAATCGTAGCGTTTGTCGCTGAGATTATTTAGGACATTCAGAACACACTTGCAAAATTACAATTAATTATTTATCTTCAGACAGGTTTTTTGCAATTTAAAAAACTAATTTTTAATACGCCTTCGTCTGACTAAAATATTTTCGAAATACATATGTTAAATGTGAAAAAATTCTGAAATATACACTTTTCTGATTGATTTCTCAGAACTACATATGTTACTGCGACAAATTAGCAGACACGAAATGAGAGTGCTTCGAGTCCAAAGTAAGAATCGTTTCATTTATAATCTTACAAATTGCACACCTAAGTATGTATACTTGCACGCATAGCTTTTTTAAAAAACATGACTCCGTTGGTTTCGTTACAAGTTTTTAAAATTTTTACTGATCTACAATATATATGTATCCTACCAATATCTGTGGAAAAATAAGTTTCGAAAAGTGTTACTTGGGACCTTTCTAAATTGAGGTAACGTTATATATATACATACATACACATATGTGGTATCCCGACATAACCGAAAAAGTCACTCACTGCTGTTTTCGAGAAAACGCGCCCTAAAATTTGAAACTGTTTGAAAAATGCAGTTATTCAATTCAGATGTCAAATTTTAGATTAACTCGATTTTGCCAAAAAAAAAAGTGACTTTCGGTTACGCCGGGAAGCCACAGATATGTTTGCCGCAGTATAACGTCTACAAATACATAAGCTGTCTAAAAATAATTTATTTACTCCGAATTATCTGAAATTCGTTAAATTCTCAATTTCACTTAGGAAAGATGATTAACCTTTATATTAAGCGCCGGTTTCAGTTAGAATTGTCAACTCTCCATAAGAAGCCCACAGGAACTTTACCACAAAACTCTGGTAGAATCCTAGACAATGTGCTCATAGTTCATATTTTAATACGATTTTTTAAGAAATGTATAGTATTAAGTATTTTTTTTTTTTAAACTGCGCATTTTGTCAAATTTAAGAATTTAAACGTACTTAGTGGAATTTACTAAACTTGCTGTTGTATATAGAGTGCCGAAAAGAAGCGAAACGGCCTCACGCAGAATTTCTTTCCGATTAGCACACATTTTCATGTTTTGTGTTTTGTTTTATCTAATTTCTGGTTTTGTTTTGGCAAAACTTTTGAACCATCAGGAATCAGAACTCCCAACTTTGGCAGAAGTCCAATAAAACTTTTCTTTCGGAATAAACAACATACAATTTTCCCCACCTACTTGCCTTTCGGCGTTCGTCAATCGAAACTTAGTATTTGTTGCGATCGTTTCCTTTTCTTTAGTTATTGATTTTGTGTCGACGGATTAAAAAAATATCTACTGAACATGTAAAAAGAAGGTACACACTTACATACATGCATACCATGTTCTTGTGGCCTCAATTGCAGTATATCAATCTGACTGACATTTTGTTTCGGCAGGACGGCCTCACCTGCCGAACCGCGCATTAAACAATCGATTCATTTAAGCATAGGCTTCCAGACCCCGAAATCGCCTACCATTGGGCTTGTTGAAAATCCTGATATGAGCTAATAAACCACAAATTATGACTAAAGGTTTAAATCGTCATTGGTATCGAGGGGATGAAGCTATATCTTTCCTAAAATGTTATCGAGAATTCTATGAATAGATTGAGATTATGTGATGAGACCTGCAAACTATTTTCTAGATCCCTAGCTTTGTTCTAAATTAGAAGATTACTTCTCCTTATATGTACGAATCAGTAATCGCTTAAAAACTTGCGTTTTGTTTACATTAAATTGTGCTACTTTATTGAGACCCCATTTATATACAAAGCTACATATACACATATTTTTTTAGCTGAAATTTTCTGAATGAACGGCACGTGCAAAAAAAGCTTAACACAGGGATTAGGCGTATATAGTTCCCGAAAATATAAGTTCTAGCAAAAATCGGAGCAAAAGAACTGAATTTAAATAGTCCCAAAAATAAAAATATTTCTACACCCCTTGTTACTTATGTTAAAAAAGGCACAAGTAAGATATGAAAACTGACCTGCACTTCAGTACAAGCCGAAGTATACATATGTATATGTACATACATATGTATATAGAATAAAATCACGGCTAAATACTGCGTTTCTTTATTTTCCTTACTCTTGCAAGTCCAATTTTGTATGTATGCATGTATGTATGTATGTATATATGTATGTGTATAGACCTTACTTGCCTGAGTATATGTGTTTATATAGCCTTACAAGCTTTTTAGGCATTCTGAGAAGCATTATTTTCCCACTCCCTGGCGTTGCGCGTATATCAAACCGATGCCCGCTTCAGACTCAAAGTACTCTCAATGATATCAGTAGGACGAAAATCTGGGTCTGCAAATGTCTCATGATTAAGGCATCTTGTACCGCCTAGGCAAGTGCATGAGCAGACTGATACGGTTTCATCATATTCCGTTGTATAATTTGAATTTGGCAACAATTTGCCATGCATATTGAAATTGCTGGATTGGACATCGTAAGCGAGCGGTTGATTGGAGACGGCGGCAGCTGCAGCCGCGGCTTGTTGGGCATCCTGTTCGTTACGCTTGGCGTCTTCGGCTTGCCTGAAAATTAAGTGGTTAAATTTTTATATCAACATAATGGGGCGTAGCCAGGTTAGGGAAAAGGGAAGGCGGGTATCGAGCCATCAAACCCTTCCCCCCTTTTACTTTCTTATTTCTTTCTTTGATTATAAAAATAATTCGCAAGAGTCCACTTGCAGAACATGCGAAGCTCAATATTTAACTTTAGAGCTCAGATATCCAGAGTTATATATGTATGTATTTATTTTTTTAATCAAGAGATTGTGTTGTGATATTCAAAATTTATTCGTATATATTTTTTTAAATATTTGCGCGAATTTCGCTCCAATTGATAAGTACTTAGAACTAAGAATTTGGTGGCTGGGTACTCTTCGAACGTGGTCATATAAAACTGTTTCAGAAAAAGGTGGTGGTTGACTACTTTTAAACCTTAACTAAGTGCATTGCATAAGTTTACAAAGAATCAGTAAGGAGTATAAAAAATGCAAGCGTTTATTGTGTTAAATGTGTGTATTAGTTAGGCAAAACTCATATATTTAAATGGTCCATAGGGATCAACCGTGAGAGAAGAAAATATAATCTAAGGACGAAATTGTTCCCATGAAATCGATTTGCCAAAATTGTTTGTCGCAACTCTTAATCAGCATGTTGCAGTTATAATTTAAGTTTCATTTACAAATAACATATGCTCATACGTATTTACATACACATATAAAATAATACAGTTGATCTCTTTTTAATGCGGTTCACCGGGACAGAAATTTGTTCGCGTAAAAAAACCGTGTAAAAATAACCACATTTCAGTTCAAATTTTCTTATTAGTTCCTAACTAGCGAAAAATCGGCGTAAAAACAAATTCCGCGTTAAAATAACCAAGTTTCCACCTGAAACCCAAGTTTGAGAAAAAAAAAAAAAGCTGTGCTTTGATACATATAAAGAGCCCTCTGTTTTACAGGATTTTGACAGAAAATCATATTGAGATCACCTATGTATAACTTAAATTATATTAAACGACGAATAAATCCATACCATTCCTAAAATAATCTGTTAATAAGCGCTGATGTTTCTGTTTCTGCATGCCATTATATACATACATCCCGGCAGCACTCCATAGCATTTTTAAAATCACGATGAAATTTCAAAATAAAACAAAAAGAACAAAATCAGAATGAATCGCGAACCGGGTTAAAAAAGCAACCGGGGATTGTGGAATAATCAGTGATCAAAAACCGGCGTTAAAAAGTAAAACAGTGTAAAGAGACAATGGGGGATTGTAGAAAACTCCGCGTTAAAAAAAATCGCGTTAAAAATAACCTCGCTAAAAGGAGATCGACTGTATTTTTTTATGAAAACCCCGGCATTATTCGGTTTAGGTAAACGGTTTCCTTCTTAAAATTATTACCCTTTCCTTTGATGGAACATGGCAAGAAAATTTTATTGCTCAGTTCATCCAATTAAAACGCCTTTAGCTCATTTAAACAAATAATGAAATAAATAAACAGGTCAAAAAACAACATAAAACGCCAATAATTTTGTCATAATCTAAAAACATAATTTGTTTAATGCAACCGATCGTAACACCAGGCATCAGCATGTCAAAGCCTCTGAACCTCGGATACCTACGGGACACAGTTTTACGAATCGAAATGTCTGACCGGGGGGGCTATTTCGGAAATCGTCCTAACAAGTTCGCTTTTATAAATATACATACAAAGTTAACCCTCCTAAAATGCAATGTTAAATATTAAAGAATTTAACCCTGGACAAACGCCTTCCTGAGTGAACAAGTTCTGATTTAAAAGTTCACCCGGTGTTCTGTAAGCACATATGTATGTACATATGTACATATGTAATGACAAACAATAGCCTTAAGCTATACCAAAAGAATTTTCAGTAATAACACCGTGTGACATTAAAAAAATATACTTTTCGAAAGACATATGCAGCTGAAGTTGCAGGTATAATCAAGCAGAAAGTCTGCATACTCAGAATTTTGATTTCCATTTTTGATAGGTTAACTTCGTAAAATGAATTTTAATTTTAAGCAATCGTTGGTGATCTCCAAGTGGATATGAACATCTTGGGTAATAACATTTTTTAAGCCCATACACAGCATAATATCGTTTAATTATGCATAATTTTTTGAGCTGATAGATATTAACATACATAGATATTAACATACTATTTATTTATTCATTCTTTAATTCATCACCGTTTAATTCAATTCAATTCAATTCAATTTTTTCATTTCATGTTATAATTTCGCTATTCCTTGGTTTTTAATTTATTGTTTCCAACTTTCATATTTTTCTTTATTTCTTAATATCTTAATATCTTCATTTCTTTATTTCATAACTTTCTTATAAAAATGCATTGTCAGCCAAAGTGTTGTATTTTTAATTAATTTTTTTAATTGAAAATCAAGGCGAATTCGATACGGTGAAGCCAATGGCGTTAGGCAAACAAATTTTGTGTTGGTCTAATGTGTATTTTTTTTTTGATTTTACAGCGTTGATAGTAAAAATTTCAAAAGCAAAAACAAAACCGTGGAAATGAATTTCTTGAAGTGGATCGTAATAAAGTGTTGCCGAAGAATCAAGGCGAATTCATAGAAGGCGGTATATTCCCATTAGCTGGTTGCTTGTTGCACGTTTGTTTTTTGTGCCCAACTTGGAATTTCGACCATTTGTTTATTTTTGTTTCTCTAAGTTTCTTTGACATTTTCATCGCAAAATAAACAAAATTTTTACTTATATGTGGAGTATACCACCTTGAATGAATTCGCCTTACCTAAGAATATATAGTACTTAAATAAAATAGCGTAAGTAAAAAAATCAGCGAAACCTCAACAGAAACATAGCGCGCCACAGTCGAAGATTGAAAGGCCAAATTTTCCATTCTTGTTCATTCGAGTAGAAAAAAGTTACGAGTATTTAGGTTAAGCCTATCGAAAATGGGTTTAAGCTGGGACGATAATCATTATTAATCAGCATTTAATTTTTGTACTGTAATTTTTCATTACGAACAAGAATAATGATTATGTTTGATTTTAAATTTTTTCGCTCAAGAATAATTATCATGCTTTGATTTTTATATTTTCGCTCATATTTAACACTCAAGAAAAATACTCAGTATCAGATAAAACTAAATTTTTAACATTAATTTTAATTTTTATTGTAAAAACTGGGATAATAAAAATCAGTGTAGATTATGGTTAAATATCTTAAAACATCTAATTGTGTGTATTTAAAAAGTCTAATGCGACGTTTAAAACGTAATTATTTTTTTGATTGAAATTTGAAAAATAATGATTATTTTTCGTCCCTGGTCCTAAGTTCTATTTTTTCTGATGGATCAGGCCTACAACACTTGCGAACTTCGAAAAAAGTATTTTCATTTTTTTATTTTGTCACACAGTATTATTGTTATATATATACTATATATACATACATACATATACATATCCGTTCTGGCTACGCCCTTCACAACTAATTGCATGTAATGCGTATGGACTGTAACATGATACATGCATGCCGTCATTACAAATTATCAACGTAACTGCCGATATTAATAACGATGTGCAAGTGTCGCTGTACAGGTTCACCACGTCATTGAGATGTGGTGGCATATGCGTGGGACTTTTTTCTATTACATTGTCATAAAGCGCAAAACCAGCAGGTTGATACTGGCTGCGACTACTGCCAGTCCAAATAGTATAAACACCAAACTCAGCGCCACATAGCCGGGTTTATTGATCAGCGCCTGATCGTTTTGCAACGCCACATAGTCACCGAATCCGATGGTTGTGAGCGTCACAAAGCAGTAATAGAAACTGTCGAAATAACTCCAGCCCTCGTAGCGTGAAAAGACAGCTGCGCCAGTAGTAATTATGATGGACGATAACATGCCCGTCGCCAACATAAGATTCATTTCCGTTGCCTCTGTTTGGGTGCAGTGCATATAACGTTTCGCACGACGTATTATTACCGATGCGAATTTATTCAGACGTTCTCCGATTGACTGGAACATTACGAGGCCCAACGGGATACCCACCTGAAACGATACTACTTTAAAACAGGCTACCTTTGTTGTTATATTACATACATATGTATGTATTTATATACATATTTATTTATTTATTTATGATATATCGTTTAATTTAATTATAATAAGGCACCTGAGGTTATATTCCTTAATTGTGATTTTTAAAATGTCCACTCTAATAGTGCCTGCACACATTGATGTGTTCGTATGCCGTGTCCGTTTGTCGTGAGTAACACAAAATTGAGCAACAGTGGTAAACAGTTGACGTCAGACTTTCTTTGCACTTTGTGAAGTATAATCACGACTATGTTTCATATGCAATGTTTATCTATGTAGGGTAAGCATAGCTGAGTCTTAGGGCCAGTTTTTCAGTGCAAGTTGAACTCTGTTTGTTGTTTAAACTAAGTTTCAACTCATTTGTAGTTTTTAAGTCAACTTTAAACGGAGTTTAAACTAAGTTTAAACGTCCGTTCGCGCACGGTTAAAATTAGTTTAACTTATCAGCTGTTTGCTGACTACTTCGTTTTGATTCCAACAAATTAAATTGAGCGTAAGGAAACTAAGTTTAAATTTGAACTGAGCTTAACTAAACTGAGTTTAAACCAGCACGGAAAAACTGGCCCTTAATGCCCTTACGGCAACTCCTTAATTTTGCAACACTATAGGGGTATTCGGGTTCTGTTGTATTTGCCATTGTATTTTGTATTCGTGGTTTCTGTGGTTTTCAAAGCAAATGTAGTAAAAATCCAACAATAAAATATACATCAAATACAACAGTCCAAGCAAATACTGCTGTAAATGTGGTTTTTCTTTTGTACATTTCTCACAGCTGATGAACGTGTAAGTTTTTATCTACAAATACGTTGGTCGAATAAATATAAATTAATTAATGTGTATTAAAGTTTATCGTTTACCTCAGCAATTTGATTTCCACAATTATCAGTAGACTGCGGATGTTTATGCAAAATACGTAAAATCTTTTTTTGGGTGTTTTATTCATTCACAACCATATATTAACATTCCAAACCAACTTTTCTTCCACTGTTTACAATAAGCAAAGAATATGCAAGTTATGTACGAGTATATGTATGCAGGTAATATGCATGTTGTATGTAAATTAAAAAAAAAAACACAATTTACACTAAGCCAAGCAGCTGCAAATCAAATACATGTAAGCAGCCCATGGCGTTTCGGATTTTATGGATACAAAATACGTAAATTCAGTTGTAGTTAAGACCACAGTATTAGATTGATTGAGGGAGGAATGCACTGCGACCGATGGATCTATTGTGCCCTCCACGGCTCTGATCATAGCACCTCCGTCAGCCTCAGCACCTCCAGGAAATCCAGAATGGTTGCCGAGGACAGAGAGTGTATGAATTGCTCCTGCGGCCATGGCCGTCCTAGGGCGATCCCCCTTCTGCGAGCCACTGCATCACACTCTAAGAGTAGATGCTGTGGTGTTTCTCTCCCTGCGTCGCAGAAGCGACAAAAGTCACCTGACCAGATTCCCAGTCTATGCAGGTGGCCTCTTAGTTTGCAATATGTAAGATATGCAGAAATAAATGTGCGAATTTATAGTTTTTTATTAACAACAAACATTTTTCTCTTAGGAACCATATCGCTATCTCTTTTCCTTTAAAATATGCAATTGCATAAACATCCGCAGTCTAATTATCCGTAATAAAATCTAATGTTTTCGTTTTTTCGCGGCATATTTATTACCCACTTCTGTTTATTTGTTTGTGGCACATACTCGTATGTACATACATACATGTACATATATACATACATATGTACTCGTAGATCAGCCGTTGTGCTCGCGATTTACTTGTGTAAATCCAAATTCGTTGTAAAAATAGTAAATATTACTAAGAATACAACAGATCCTGAATACCCCTTAGATATTACCAAGTGTTTTTATACATTTGGGTGCATGTACATACATAGATAAAAGTATGTACATATACATACTTATAATTTATTTTTTTCCTAACTTCATACTTAAGCGCCAAATACACGACACGAACATTTCCGCGAACATTCCCGTTATGTCATGTTTCTGCGAACTTTTCTGTCGTGTATGGTGGTGTTTGCCAGTTCGCGCAAATGTTCGCCAAAAATCAAAATATTTTAATTTTTGGCGAACATTTGCGCGAACTGTTCGTGCGTGTATGGCGAAATAGCTCATAATCGTAGTAATTTCTGAACGGAACAGACGTGCGCGGAAAAGTAAAAAGGACAATAAAAAATTTCTGAGTGAATTTATTGAAATGTGTAAATCTTTGCCATCATTGTGGTAAGTAAAAAGTAAAGATTATTGTAATAGAATTAAAAAGAATAATGATTATGCGACTTTAGTCGAAAAATTAGAAGAAGTAGTAGTTGTAGTAGTTGTCCGTATTCATCGCTGTCTGAAAGAGAACTAATGTTCGGCCAAAAGTTCGTATGGTGTATGGCCAAAGCTGCGAAGAAGATTGCGGAATGTTCGCGGAAATGTTCGTGTCGTGTATTTGGCGCTTTATATGAATGCGAACAACAGAAAGGAACGTTCGTGAACGGTTATAAACGCGCGATGTTTGCTTGTTTTACACATACTCGTTCGTAACCGAACTGGATTTGATTTCTTGTTCCCGTTTTCGAACGAGAACGTGTACTAAATTTTCGCGTGTAAATTCGTAAATGCACATGTACGTTCTTGTATGAACATATGAACCCTGATATTTTTGCATTATTGAAAAAATATTTTGGTGAAAATATGATTTACTGTGACATTATATTGTTTTCGCGCTGATCTTTTAAGTTAAAGATTGCGCTCTCATAGAGCAAATAAATTCGTATCATCTTATCTTTGAAATAAATTTAGCTACTGAGTCAGAATTTTTTGGGAGGTGGTTCTAAGCCTACGGCATAATTCTGGAAGTCAGCTCGACAATTCAACTGAGTGTTACGGAACCCACCTCTAATGGAAATCATGAACAAATTCTCATCACTTAACTGCTTTTCAACCCAAGAATGATAGATATTAGAGATTGCGACATTCGTGGTGTTGTCAATCCTCTCTTCGTAGTTTTGACAATGGATGGCACTATCAATGGCATCGATAGTTTTAACTTTATGAAATTTTAGATGGATTTTAGTGACTATCGATAGTATTCTAATTGTAACTCAATATTTAAGCTTACAAAATTCAGTTCTCAAAAAAATCGAGAAATTCTTATAAAATGACGCTCAAAAAATGAAAAAGAAATTATCTTCTATAAAACTTTCTCAAATCAGTTTGAAGCTGACCAAGGCGAATTGATGTAAGGTGGTAGCGATTGTAAAAATGCAACCCTTTGGTGGGTTATTGTCAAACTTTTTCTCCTTTATATTTAACTTTCGCAAAATAATATTTAAACTATTAGAGTCACCGCAAAAAGTTATAGGGAACCATATCTTGAAATTTCCTGTAGTTAAAAAAAAACAATTTATTATTTGCTACTAAACAATTGATCTTGACAACCAACCACCAATCAGCTGATTGATTAACACCACCTTTTATGAATTCGCCTTGAAGCTGACGAAAAAAATTAAAAAAAAAAAAAATTTACAGCAACGGCAAAGGTATTTTTCAAGCAATAGAAATATTGAAAAATATTTCTAGTGACTTATTTTTAGAGCAGCATTTTAAGCTTTCATTGCATATGTATCTGTATCGCTTAACATAAGTAAAGAATTAAAATAAATTGCGAACATTCATTTTATTGAACAAAAAAAAAACAGTATTTTATCGGCGCTTGAAACCTTATCTTTGGGCCTAATATAAAATGGGCTATAAAATCGTTAAAAACTTTTATAAAAAAATAATATGTAAATTTAATTTTAAACAAATAAATACATACATTTATTAAATAAATTAGAATTCAATTGAAAAAACTCGTCGATTATATTATTTTATCGCCGGGAATATATCCTAAGTAAATTTAATTTAATATTAATTTTCTTCTATATAAAATAATAATAATAAATAAAATTTATGTTATATGTTTTATTATTATTTTTTATGTACATACATACATATATTATATATTATTATTATATATGTATACCCACCATAGCGTATGCCATACAAAACGCCTTGCCGCCAATAGTAACAGGTGTCGAATGTCCATAGCCGATCATAGCCAGAACCACAGTGGCAAAATAAAATGCACCGGCGAATTTCCACTGCGGTCCCGCTTTGTGTGGTTTGTTCTCGATAATCACTATTTCCATCATGCGGTAGTCTTCGGCGGTGACATTGTACTTTCTCACAAAATTGTTTTTCACCGCTACATTTGCAAGCGTAAGCATGAATGTGTGTGTGTAGGTCGAAAAATGTGAGTGTGTGCAGTATGTCGCATGCGGAAGTGATGATCGTATAAATGTTTTGATTTGTTTTGTTAACATTGAGCAGTTGTTCAATTGAAGTTTATTTATGTACAAAGGTATGTTGTTTTTTGACAGTGTTTTTGATTTAAAATTTGAAAAAAATTGGTAGAAATTTGGCACAAAATTACATAATTGGTATTTATAACTTTTTTTTTTCTAAAATAGTATATGTTTATATTATTCAGCATGCGAATCGGCCGCGACCAATTTTCTAACAGTTATTGTTTAAAAAATTTTATTACCGGAGAAAAAAATATAAATATTTTATATTTGTGTCGTCGAGTGGGTAGCGGTGCGTGCTGTTACCCGATATGCCGCTAGGTTCGAGGCAAGTAAAATATAAATCATAGAAAAAGATTTTTTCTAATAGCGGTCACCCCACGGCAGGCAATGGTAAACCTCCGAGGAATGAAAAAGCTTCTCAAAAAATATATCTGCCGTTCGGAGTCGGCACAAAACTGTGGTATAAAGAAAGACGCACACCACAAGTAGTAAGAGAAGCTCGGTTAAACACAGAGCTGTAACCAAGCTGCGGTAAACCATTATTATTTTTTTATTTTATATTAGCTCCTAAGGCATTAAAAAGAAGCAAATAATATACATATAAGAATTGCGAACTTGTCGGTCAATAGTTAGTGTACAACAGCTAATTTTAAACGTATAATCTATTTTTTAACTCATCAATGCAAGAGCTTTCACTGCGATACATATACATCTACATATATACATCAAAAAAGTCGCCAACGCACCATCAAAAAATACTCAAATATGACTCCAAAAAGAAATGCTCAAATAAGACTCCACAAATACCAAAAAGAGCTCATTTATGAAGGAAATGCTCCGATATAAGAAGGTTTTCTGCTCATAAAAGAGTCTTTTAGGATGCTTTTTGTTAGCCGGGTGCGAACTCGATTTTTTTATATGTGCACATTTTCATGTATGGGTAAGCAGTCAAGCTTGTATGTACGAAGGTGATAGTCACTGGGCTCTTAGCAGTGATTGTAATATGATGCGTTTGGTGACCTATACAATGGACACGCATGACTGTAAAGTTACTAGGTAAAATTACCGGGACTGTTCTTACTGGGTTAAGTACCTACTTAATTTCTTTTCGCTTCTACGTATGTAAGTATGTATGTACATATGTATGTATGTATGTACATTGGTACTACATAACTTATTTTATTATAAATCTGCAAAAAATGTGATTAGCCTAGGATGAGGCCGGGAATAATCGCAAGTGAACATGCGACTAATACAACTTCTGATCTCTTTATATGGAATGAACTGTTCTCTTTTGTTCGAGCATGTCCTATGAAGATACTAATTGTCTCCTTTTATACCCTAATCTAAAAAAAATATCGATAACTGTTTTACACCAAATTTTAGAAATCAAGGTTGCGCATTCCGTCGAGTAACACGTCTTAATGAGAAACAAAACAATCAAGGCTAATTTCATAGAAGGTGGTATATTCCCATCAGCTGGTTTCTTGTTCTACCTTCGCCTTGCGCGGTGAAAGTGTCAAAATTACTATTTTGTTTACATTTTCCATTTCTATTTACATTCGTGATAGGAAATTCCATGCGTTTGCACAAGGCGAATTCATTACCAGGTGGTAGTAGCCAAGCAGGTGATTGGTGGGCGATTGTCAAATTAATAATTTTGTTTATGCTTGTTTTCCTCTTCATCTTCATATTTATTTTATGACAAGAATCATGAAAAAAAAAATTGTTTTAAAATATGTGTGCTGAAACATTGGAATTTCAAGTTTCGAGCGAGGAACTAAAGCAAATGATGTGGAGCACAACCGCTGCCCTTACGAAATCTAACTTCCTCCACTTTGGAAAAAGTTCTTTAAATGATATAAAAAATATATATGTACTTATGAATCTATGCAAAGCCCTCAACAGAAGATCACCGCGCTTGATAAGTACGTAGCGTTTACAATTTATGCTAATACGGCAATACAACCCCTGCATTGCGTGTCATATTCTTCATATACCTACAGTTATTAAATATATTACTAATGCGTATTTACAAATGAATATTGGCTTTATTGAATTTATAGATATTGGGGAAATTAACAATTTGGTTAATTAATTGTTCAAGGATATATACATACATGCATACATATGTATGTACATACATATGTATAACCAACCCAGAAACACATTAAATTTTGTTTTTTGATTTTGTACCTATTGCTTATTGCTTTAACACTCCTTGATGCTCCAAGAAGCACTTATCCACTTTCGTTTTCAAATACAGTTCACGATACAAACGATGGTAAGCAAAGTAATCCAGTAAAATAAGCTTCAGTATCATATGTTTCCAATCAATGTTTCCAACATAGCACGCACTACAAAAAGTTACATGAGCAAAGGGTCCGGCATTTGAATATTACTCTTGGTTCAATATTGTATTTTTAACTTCTTTATGCAGCGGCTCACGCGATTTTAGTTGAACAAAGTCCTGCACCCGGGAGGACATTTACAAATTTATACAAACGAGAATATTAAAATCAAAACGGTTACCGACAACTTATAAAAAATTTGAAAACTATTTTTGTTTTTGATTTTATGAAATGAGTTTGTTTTGAATTTATCAATCAAATGATTTTGACAAGCACCCACCAAGAGCAAAAACAATTTTCTGTGGTTGTTGGTGTTGCTCTATTACCACCACCTTAAATGAATTCGCCTTGGCGTTTGCATAATATTACAAAGACATTCAATTGAAAATTTTTACCATAAATCCTTAGTACATTTGCTTTTTGTGCCAAACTTGGAATTCCGACTATTTGTTTATTTTTGTTTTTCTAAGTTGCTCTGACATTTTCACCGCAAAATAAACAAAATTTTTACTTATATGTGGAATATACAACCTTGAATGAATTAGCCTTAAAAACAATGAATAATGAGAAGTCGTAATTAACTCAGTAATCATGTTGAGAAAGTATGACAAGTTTAATATTTTTCGGAAGAGCTTTTTAAAAGGTGGTCTAAGCGACTATAAAACATACGTAGTTATACGAATTAAAATGGAAGAAGAATTTTTTATGTTATACGAAATTTTTAGATCGAACAAAGAGAATTATGAATATAGTACGAGAATGTCGATATCAACTCACGACTAAACATTAAAAAATAGTTGGCCATAGTTAAAATAATATTACATAAATTTTTCTAACTAAGAAATTACTCATGGAGTGAAATAAAGAGTGGATTTAAGGTAATTAAAAATTTAACAAATATTTGTTAAAAATCAAACTTTTTTATAAGAAATCTTATTTATTTGTATATGTGAATTCTCTGTCACGAACACGACTGAATATAAAGAAAAGAACTGTCAAAATCAAACGAAAAATCTGTTGTTATCGTTTAAGCCGCTAAAATGGATAGTTAAAACAAAAAAAGCAAGAAATAATGGAAAAATAAACATTAATTATATTAAATTTAATTGTTTAATATATTTTACAGTGATCATTGGTTGAAAAATTGATCCTGCACTTAGGTTTCTTTTTTCTCGGTCCTACAGATGCTTACACAAAAATGCTCCTCAAAAATGTTTAAGTATTCCGCTATAACTTTTCCAACCGTCGACTGACCCACTGCTGAGACACTTCTGTTACCCACTGACTTTTGGTAGCTTCCAGTGGCAAGAATACGTACAAACATGGACAGTTTCAATTGTGGTGGCAGGTGAGTATTGAGGTAGGTGTCCGTCATATGGATACTCACTTCAGTTAGAAGTTTGTCCAAATACTTCTTTGTTGATTCGAAAGTTTTTAACAAACCTTAAACCAAATGAATACATAACACTACAACTATCTGGAAAGCCTTAAAATATACGTTAGCGCAATCTCGCAATCTCCGCCTTTGAATCTGCAATTCCTCTTTATCGGATTGCTTGCGAGAAATTTTATTGCCTTATACATTTCTTTCAATAGTTTTTTAAGTTTCTCTTTTTTTCAACTTTTATACAGTATAAACAAACGAATTTTGACAGGTTCGTTCGAGACGAACGTAAGAACGTAAGGATGGACGATAATTTTCAATCGAAATAGAGACTTCCAAATTCAGACGATTTCGTTCGGGCACGAACCGTTCTTCTGGCCTTTCGTTCGAGTTAGAGAATCAGGCTGTTAATCGTGTAATTTGATTGATAATAATCACTTGTTGGCAGCCGCTGTGGTCGAGTGTGTAGCAGTGCGTGCTATAACTCGATATGCCACTGTATTCGAGAGAATCTTAACAAGAGAATGTAAGATCAAAAATAAGAGAAAACATCAAATAGCGGTCGCAGACAGGCAGTGGCAAACTTTCGAGGGTATTTCCGCCATTAAATAGCTTCTCATAAAATTCATTTGCAGTTCGAAATCGGCATAAAACTGTAGGTCTCTCAATTCGTAGTACAACATACAGACGCATCTACAAATGGTAGGAGAAGATTGGCCAAACATTAAGCTATATTCATAGTGCAAGCCCAAATTATTATCTACTATACTAATTTGTTAAAAAGTTTTCCTCCAAAAAGTATAAGCCAAAGCACATACATATGTAAGTATAACCGAACGGAACACTGTCGGATAGCAAGCTAATAACGATATGTGTGCAGACTGATATTGAAACATATGTGCCGAAATCGTAACTATGATTGTACGACAAATATACGGAAGTTCAAATATGAAGTATGTTCTCGTTGCGCCATAAACTAGAGTTACAGGTTTCGTTTTTATGAACTCTTAAACGTTCACTTTGAGGTTTTTAAAAACTCAGAATTTAGTTTGACGTTTGTTTGCTTACTTTCTCTTATGTGAACTGTCAAAACAGTCAAAAATTCGAAAAGATTTTTAGCAGTTCAGCCAAATACCGAAACAGTGAAGTCACAATTTTCAATACTGCCAAATTCAGTCCCAAAAAGTTTGCGTGTCCATAAACACAATATAAAAATGGTGTTTATAGAGAGTTAAGCGAAATATATTTGTTTGCCTAGGTAGAGGGAGTTTCCTGGATCAGCTCATGAAAGAAGAGGCAGCGCTGTTCATCGATCACGCCAAAGACGACGTGGGGCCCAGTTTGCCGGCTCGGAATGCGTAGCAGCCCAGCTACTCAAATGCCCTCAAAGATGTTCGGGAGCTTTGTTACCTCGCGACTATCCAGCCGCCGCTCTAGGCCCGGAGAACCTGACCCGGCTGCAAAACACTATCATGTTCGCGGTGGCCAGGGGCAGGGTGCATCCGCTGGCGTTCTGTAAGGTGCACTTCAAGTCAGGCATGCTCCCAAGGATGAAGGTACCGCTGCTTGGCTGGCAGACAGAATCACACAGCTGGACGACAGGGAGGGACGTTATGTACCCGAAGGGGTGATGATATCCCTCCGGTGCATAACGTCACGGTTTTCCTCCACAGAACCTGCGTGGAGCACACAGGGCTTGCCATGGCCCTACTCCGGGCACAAAATGCAGGTTTTCACACCTCCGCCTGGAGGGTGATGTTCAAAAGTGCGGTTGAGAACGGGCTTTCTGATTGTTCAAGAACCGTGGACCTACAAAGGCCAGGTAAGGTTGGGGATCTCTCCTAAGAGAGGCCCAGAGAATGTGTACTGCTTAGAGCAGGTATTAACCACTTTTGCATTACAGAGTACTTAACAAAGGACCTAGTGGCAGTGCAGGCAACCATGATAGTTTCCTGCACAGAGATTTAATTTGCCCTCTCGTCTGCTTATTTTCCGGGGAACAACGCAAGTGTGCCGCCCCTAGAAGTACAACAGCTTGTGGAGCATTGCACTCGTTCTTGGATGTGATGGAATGGGGTAGTACTGACACAAACCCCAGGGGTGAGTGCCTCCTAGAATTTATAAGTAGCGTAGACCTAAGTATACACAATGTCGGAAACACTCCACAAAGAAGTATTGGATATCACTATCAGCAATGGATTGGCTAGCCCTCAGATCACTCGATGGCAGGTCTCATCAGAGCCGTCATTGTGAGATCATAAGATTATCCGATTCGAACTGGCAGTGGGGATCCAGATAGGATGTCCAAGTAGGAACCCCAGAAGAGCAAACTGGGCGAAGTGTGTAGAGACACTCGAGTCCAATCTATCTAGAGTAGAATCTGGTCACAATAGAGGTGGTTGTATAGAGTTAGACGTTAGAGTAAACAGGCTCAATGAAGTTGTAACTGATGCCTTTAACTTTAGCCGTTCTGAGACTGCGTGGTGGTCTAGAAATATTTCTAAGCTTAGGAAGGAGGTGCACAGGCTTTTCAACCAAGCCAACCGCACGGGGCAATGGAGTGAGTACGCGGGTAGTCTAACTACATACAGCAAGGAAATTATAAAAGCTAAGCGCGATAGCTTCAGAAGCGGTACGGTACGTATTCGAGTGATGAGAGAGAGGTCACAGGCGCTGTTGGTAGATCACTTCCCCAGTGCTGTCCCAGTACCACGGGGCCTTATTTTCCGGAAGTTTAGCCAGAATGCAGAAGACCTTAAGAAGCCTTCGACAACACCACTCATTCAAGTGTGGATCGGGCGCTGCTAGGACAAGGTGTGCAGCCAACTATCCGCAGGTGGATAGCTGAGATGCTACAGGCCAGAATTGCTGAAACTGACACTGGTAACGGTGTGGTTCAGTTTAAAACAGTCAAGGAGTTTTTTTCCCCTGTTGTGGAGCCTTGTGGTAGATGAACTATTGCAGATATTCACATCAAAAGGTATCCGCTGACAAGGTTATGCGGATGACATAGTGATTATCGCACATCCTTCACAGAGGGCTCCAACTAGCAAACAGATGGTGCACTGATGTAGGGCAAAACATCGACCCGTCTAAGACAATTATAGTTCCTTTTACCAGAAAAAGAAAGTTAGAGGGTAGGAGAAACTTAGCTGTGGGAAGGGTCCCGGCCATGGCTGCCACTGAGGTAAAGTATCTAGGTGTAATCCTGGATTCTAAGCTTCTATGGAAGAGTCATGTGAATGCGACCATCTCCGAAGCTAGCCAAACTGCAACGCCTGGGGTGTGTGTGTATTAAGGGGGCGATGCGCACGTGTCCCCGCTTGAGGTGGACGTGGAGCTCGAGCCGCTCCATACTCATATAGCTCAGGCAGCTAAACGTTCCATGTTGAAAGATGTAAGAGATTTCGGCAAATGCAAGGTTCTATCGTCCGAAAGCGGGGAGAGGCTCCCTCTAGCTCTTTTTCCGAGAGCCGATATGAACAAGGTAATAATTTTTGAAGTTGTTCAAAGTACACATATTAAGTAACAAAGTGTCTTTGAATCCTTCTATTTTAGAGTACTGGGATCGGCAAAGTAGACTGCAGTGGTATACTGATGGCTCTAAGGCCTCGGAGGGCATTGGCGCAGGCGTTTTTGTCCCCAGAACCATAATGTCGCAGCCAATGGGAGCTTGTTTGAAGCGGCATATACCTATATCAGCGTTTGTGCCGAATTAAATCTGCACAGGAACTATCGGGGGATAAAATTCTTATTCTCACTGATAGCCATGCGTCTCTCAAGGCCCTGTCATCCTTCGAGGTAAAATCCTCATTGGTCTTGGAGTGCATTAATAGATTCAATGTCCTGGCAAAGAGAAATGACAACCGTCTTTTGTGGGTGCCAGGTCATCCAGGTGATAAGGGCATTGAGGTGGCAGACCACCTGGCCAGATTGGCGGCCATCTCTTACCCTGTTGGACCCGAGCCTTTCTTCCCAATAGGTCCGAGTTATATAAAGCAAGCACTCAGGAAGGTGACAAATCGGCTCAGGGACCAGCAATGGAAGGACATGCAAGGCCTTGTTCAAGTAAAGAAATTATTGAGAGGTTATAACAACACAAGATCTAAACTACTCATAAACCTCCCAAAGACAAAACTTAGAATTCTATCTTAAAATGTATAGATACCCTCGGACTAGGAGAGGTGTTGGAAGGTACTGAGGGCACAATAGATCTACAGGTCGCAGTGCGATCCTCATAGTTAAATCTAATCTAAGTATATATTGAGTAATAAATTTAATTTTAATAGTCAAAATAGATATATCAAATATATGTAAGTATATACATATAAGAATGCAAAAAATGGTCGGAACTCACTTAACGGCATGCCCAAGCTCTGTTCCATTTGGATATTAAAATAAGATCCGACCATACATACATACATACATAAGTATGTATGTACATACGAATGTAGGTTACCCAACTCACGTAAACGCAAAATTTGTTTAAATTAGAAATTAGAAATATACAAAATGTAAACAAAGTTTTTTTTGTTTGTTTTGAAAATAAAAGTTTGCTTTGTAAACAAAAGGTGCGTTCGTTTACAATCTCCATTAGCAAAATTACGGGGAAATGTCTTTTGTTCTCTCACAAAAGAAAAATATAAAAAATAGTACGCGAACGCTAAAGGCTGATAGTTTTGAAAACATTCAATTATTATCCGTACGCGAACTTACCTAAAGTTTGACTTGCTATGGACCAAATAGATGAAAAAACTCCAATCAGCTGATAACATTATTACTACCTGTTTATTGTACCATGGACTTTTTTTTTGAGACTAGAGGCTTTATTTTGAAACTAATGAATGACAAAAAAGGTCACAATTTTAGACCAGTTGCCATTCATTAGATTAAAAATAAAGCCTCTAGTCTCAAAATAAAGTCTCAAAATTGTGCCCTGGTGATGAGCAGGTCACAAAAAATTTAAATAAAAACAAAAGAATAAAACGTGAAAGCGAGGAAAAGCATTAATCTCTAGCTCATTTTGAGACTTGAGATGATACGAAGTTACTGAATTCGGACATGAGACTGCTTACTGAATTTGGGGGTTAGTGTCACTCGTAACTAAAATGTGTTTTAACACCGGGAAAATTCATCATTAACCATATAAATTAAGTCGAAATTTATAATTTATCTACCAGAAATACGTATCATATCGTAAAATGCACTGATTTTAGATTTTACTGCCCGTAAGTGTCTGAATCGCGTTTGTTTTAACCCTTAAAACAAGATAAGTTCCTTGCTGTAAGCAGGGAGGAGTGTCGTATCATATCATCTTTTACCGCATTCAGAACTTTGATGGACAAATTTTATCCAAATTATACAAGGTGAAAAAATCTGCTTCTTTATAATGTAAATCTATACATGTTCATATGTTTATAAAAAGTTACAAAAGTAAAACAATGCTCTTCAATAAAGTACAGTCGATCTCTTTTTAATTATGTTTAATGGGACAGAAATTATACCACGTTAAAAAGAACCGCGTTAAAAGAAGATTGAATGTATTATTTTGAAATTGCCAATAAAATTGTTGATCCTGTCTTCCGAAATAAACCACAGAGAGAAATATTTCACTTAATAATTTAATAAATAATTTTTTATTATACAAAAATGTTAAATTTTTAACAAAAACTTATTCACATTTTCGCAATCAGAAAACTAATTGCCAACAAATAAGTAAAAACAATGCAAAATGCCAAAGCAAATAATAGTCCCTTATCTAAGTGCCACATGAAAAATTAAATTTTCTGCTACAATTCAAACATTTTCTTACAAAACTGGTAAAAAAAATTTTAGCAAAGATGGCAGATTTAGAGCGAGAAGTTGTCAACGTCCAACAACTTTCATTATTGCATCATGATCTGTACCAAGAATGATAAATTAGAAGATTGCGACATTTCTACGTCATAGCGTACGGAATATGAAGCGTTTATACAAGTGTTGTGTTCTATGCTCGCCAACAACCAAATATCAGCATTTCAAAATATAGAAATTTTCTCCTTTACCCCTCCCTAACACTTACCCTATTAGTTTGCACCAAAAAAAAAAGTATACTACTAAAATCAGTAAAAATGGACCACGCCCACTTTTTTCTTTTTTCTAGCTCAACGGTCCGTATTCATTACTTGTTCCCTAACACATTGTGCTATCAGCTTTGACTGTTTTTAGAAACTAAAACTATTTAAATACCTTGCATTTCTTAAATAAAAAGTTGCATTTTTAAGCCTCGCACAAAATACTAAAATTCTTGCCAAATGCATCTGCCAACAGCGAGCGAAGGAGAAACAAAACGAAAATTGATATAACCCAGTAAGCTAAAAGTACGCGGAAAGGAGTTCTGAGATACGTTTCAAAAGTATATACACCACAATTATATACATATATTGAAAATTTGTAATTAAAGATCGCGCGATTTTTCATTACAAATTTTTGTCTGTCGCGCTTTTCATTAATAAATAAATATTTCGTAATATATTGAAAATTTGTTATTCAAAATCGCGCAATTTAACATATGTAATGAATTCATATTTTGCCTGCGGCGCTTTTCACTAATAAATATATATGTATGTATTTCGCTATATATTGAAAATTTCTAATTAAAAGTCGCGCGATTTTTTGTTACAAATTTTATCCTGCGGCGCTTTTCATTAATAAATAAATGTTTCGTAATATATTGAAAATTTGTTATTCAAAATCGCGCAATTTAACATACATATGTAATGAACTCACATTTTGTCTGGAGTTTAACAAAAAATGTTTACTGGGTAACTTTGTCTCCCTTTTGTATGGAAAAATTTGTTATCAGAATATATCAAATTGTTTTTGTTTGATTTCCAAGGATATATGAAATAAAATTTTAGTACTTCATCAGCACACTTTAGTTTGTATAAGTAAACATCGCCAAAAAGGGTTCAAGCACCGCCCCCTCTTCCCACCCAGAGTAAAATAATCCTCTTTGAGATTATTTCTGGTGCTATTGCATATACATACATACATACATATGTCAAATTTGATTGCATGTGTTTATCAGAAATATTCACCTGCGCATGAGCACAATCTACATTTGTACTAATACTAATATATGTTTTATATACATGTTTTTATATAAGAAAAACGCTTCAAAAACTCAAATATGGTAACAATTTAAACAACGCAAAAAAATGTCATCAACAATTCACTTCCTAACGCGCTGTCAAAATCGGATTTTCCAACCGCTCGGCGTTGCCGCCGCGTTATTTCGGTCGGCTTTATACAAATTGTATGGGCATGAGGAATTTTTATCTTGTTTAGGTTGCTCTGTAAAGCAAACGACTAGGGATGGGTAACTCTACAAATTTACAGGAGTTGACTCAATGACTCCAACTCAATTTAAGGAGTCAGCTCATTCAACTAACTCTTTGTATGCTACACTCATTCGAGAAATATACACTTTTTAAATGCGACTCATATTTTGAAACTTGATGACAGGGTTGTAATTTGTGTCGAAAATTAAAGGAAATTGTTTAATAATCTTATTTTTTTTGGAGGAGAAGGAGAATAATAATTATATGAATTGTAAAAAAAAAAACGAATAGGTAATAAATAAATATAATCATAGTTATATATTTTTTAAATTTAATATACAAGACATCTTGGATTTTCTGTTCGTTGAAAAAAATTTTATCTAAAAATTATTTTTGTTAATTTAATTAAACCATAGAAACTTTAAAAAACATATGTATATATTTCTTCGACACCAACAATGATTTACATTGTCGTATTTAAAACTATCGAGGGGTGACACGACATAAAATGTCTATGCAAATTGAGTTACATTGAGTTACGATGTTGCACTGAAGCAGCTAGTATGAGAGAGTTATATGGAGAAAAATGAGCCACCGTTATTCAATTGAATCATGAGTGCTGTGGGACATAACAGAGTTAATGAGTTACATTTTTTGGAGATGGGAGTCTGAGGGCCGGTATTACAACGCATTTTTAAGTCGAACTTAAGTCTAGTTTAAGATTTTGCGTTTCACCAATAAAATCTTAAGCTCGACTTAAGTTGAACTTAAGTCGCCGAATTTCTCGTCTTAAACTGATCTTATCTTTGCGAACAGCTGATCATTGCTAGTCAAATAAAATTATAAAGACTTAAATACAAATATTTGAAAAAATCTAAAGAATTTTCGAAATATGGAATTTGATTGGGGTAGTGATGAAGACATTAACTTAGATTACGAGGAAGTTATAATTATTGCATTAAGGAGAACTAAAGTAATTTCAATTGTCGATGAGAAAGATTTTCGCCACCGATTTTATTTCAATAATGCTTGAAATGTCCTTAAATTGATAATATCGAATTAAAGCATAAGACTATCAGTTATGAGTATCCTTTATTATTTCCAAAGAAATATAAACTACTTTAATTTGTCTCAGGAACCATGATTTGTGTCTGGAAAGTATATAAGCTCCTGTCTCACGAGCCATAACATACGAGTTCACGTCACACCCTATAGCATTGTTGAGTGAAAATTTATAAAACTTCGACAAAGAGAAAAAGGGACAGCGTCAAAATTTAGTTTGCCCCTAGATTACCCACCAAGTCAATCTAATTCGGATCGAAATTGCTTCTTCCCTTTGTATTTTAAATTTTGTTTAAATTAAATAAATCTATTTCTGTAATATTTGAACTTGAAAATACTTTTTTAACTAACCGCATACAAATCTATTTATATGAGTTATTTTATATTTGAACAAATTTCAAAACATGGAAAAACAAAGCAAATGCTTCTGGTGCTACCATATTTCTGAATTAAATATTTTCCATACTTAAGTCTCCATTGTAAAACGCAAATGTGTGCAAAATCTTAAACTGATCTTAGCTAAGATTTGTCTTAACTAGAACTTAAGTTCAACTTAAGATTGGATTGTAAAACCGGCCCTGAGTTACCGATTCCCTGACGGGAATCAACTCAATAACTCAACTCTGAGTTGAGTTACCTACCTCTACAAACGACGTAGTACAGTTATAGAAGGATATATACAGTTATAACAGTGCAGTATGTTAACTTGCGGTCTTCACCTGCTTTCAACGCTCGCTTACTTCTGAAGACAGTTGATTTTATGCTTCGTCTAGCAAACCGATCGGTAAGCGAGCGCTCGCTTGCTTTCAACTGGTTTGACAGCCATTTTCGCATTTCGTAGCATCTTTCATTGTGGCAACATCGTTTATCATAGGCTCTTCGAGCACAAAAAAAGCCTTTTAATAAGATATATTGATAAAATCGAGTGTCGCGTTACTGAACTTTGTAAATTAATTAATTTATACCGACAATATGAATGGGTTTGGAGTTTGAATAGCACGCAGGGCACGAACCTTCTTGCTCTACGACATGTTGCAAATGAAAAAGTATGCTTTCAACATGCCCAGTGAACAAATCTCTCTCGCTTGCGACGACAAGAAGCAGAAAGCAACCTAGCATTGAAAGCAGGTGAAGACCGCCCGTAAAGTGAAGTCAGGGATTATCAAGCAAACAGACAGAACGCTATTGCGGCATTAAAGCAAACAACATACCTACAGAAATTCATTAAAGAAGCCTAATAAACATTTAACCAGACTTAAAAATCCGAATAAGTTATGGCAATATACATAACTTCACAAGAAGTGGGGCCAAGTTAGTCTCTCATACACAGTGTGAGAGCAACCTAAATCATCAATCAATCAATCTTTAACAGAAGCCATGTAAATAAAAGTTTCAAAGTTTATATGAAATTCGCAAAAATTAAACAAATTTCATCAAAATTTTAACTTTTTAATTAGGATTTTTAGGAAAACAATCAACTTTCAGTTGACTAAAAACTACGATTAATTTATTAGCATTCTTTTTTGTCAAGGGTGTTGCGCATTTTCTTCCATATAAAATAAGATTTTGATGATCCATGTAATAAAATTTTGGGTTAAAATCGTCGTTTGTTCGTTGGTGGTAGGCTGAAGTCGCAGGCCATAAAACGAACAACCCAGCCTGAATATTAATCTGCACGATATATGTTTTATACCTTTGTGACACCAAGAAAGCTGTTCTATTGGCCATCTCACATAAAGTAAAATTCTGGTATTAGAGGGTGGAGATCCTGATTTTTTTGCTCTACGGCGCTGCTTTGGCTTAAGGATTGGAAGGGAGTTTTTTCTAAAGCAGGGATTTCACCCAGGACCCTTCCTCCCTTCGAACTACACTGTACCTGGATGCCACTATATGTACATACATTAATATTGTGGATTCCGCTAATTGGTATCCAAATCTTTCAATAGCACACGACTTTACCTTGCAAGAATTCCCACCGATTCGCTTCAGTCCGCGACTCGAGGGAGTCGAAGACTGCCGCACCAATGAGCAAATAAGTGAATGTACAGACGACCAACGATAGAGTCCGAACGTTCTGACGCTTCATACTTGTGAAGAGGAAGTTAGAAGTTCTGATTGACTTAGAACAGAATTTTTATAGCTCAAATATACACTAGATACTTTTCAATAATATAATTATTTTCCACTAACAAATCCGCGACGAAAATTCCCTTTGAAATTACAAACTGACAAATCAATAGTAGTTTGGATGCAAAAAATGTATCAATGTGGATTCGAGTTTCGATACAAACATACCAAATCGATTTTTGGTTCGATACCGATATTTTTGGGAATTGAGTACACTTTAATTCAATTTCCCCTAGACTGTGTTCAGACTCGGAAAGTTTTATTGCTCGTTTTCGGCAACTTCTCTATTGGTGTTGTTTGTGCTTCGCGTTCATAAGCCTGCCAGGTAGAATACGTTGAGTCCGCTCCAACGAGGCATTCAACTGACAAGGCGTACGAAACGCAGGGGTACGCCACATTAAAAGGCCTGCCAGATAGAATACGTTGAGTCCGCTCCACCGAGGCATTCAATTGACAAGGCGTAAGAAACGCAAAGGTACGCCACATTAAAAGCGTTGTCGGATGTAAACAAATTAGTTGTTTTGTATTGGTGGTTAATTTTTTTTTTGTATGCAAATCAAATATATCTTAAAGTTGTGCTGATATTTACTTTTGTGTAAAGGTTATAAAAAAAAATGTAAATAATTGAAAAAAACCAATCAGCTAACACTAGCGACGGATTTGAATGCGTCAAAAGTAGAGTTGGGCTACTGTTGTACGTTGCGGCATCGCATGCGTTGCGAATGTGGCATTCTGCATTCAACTACATATGATATACTTAGCTGTCAGTCGAATGCTTCGCCGGAACGCACGTACCGTGCTCTATCTGGCAGGCCTTTTAAAGCGTTGTCGCATGTAAACAAATTAGTTGTTTTGTATTGGCGGTTAATTTTTTTTGTATGCAAATCAAATATATCTTAAAGTTGTGCTGTAAAGACTTAGACAAAAATACTGTTGTACGTTGCGGCATAGCATGCGTTGCGAATGTGGCATTCTCCATTCAAATACATATAATATACTTAGCTGTCAGTCGAATGCTTCGCCGGAACGCACGTAACGTGCTCTATCTGGCAGGCCTTTCACACAAAGCAACTTCGTCTAGGCAATTTTCTGACATTTTATTTTATATTATTTTCGCAAATTCCTGTAAGCTTCGCTCAAGCGGCTCTTACAAATTCTGATAAACTTTTGATTACAAGTATTATTATAAAATACTCATAATAATAAGCATTTATATTGATGTATGCATGTATATGTTATTCTAATTCAATTTACCTCTTTACTATGAATTCATACATAACTGAAACCACTGAAAGAAGTTGTAAATGAAAAGCAATGTCAAATTTCTTAGGAGCCAACTGAGACGAATAAAAACACAAAGCGTGTTGCCCGTGCACGAGCAACTCGGTGCCAATCGCCTTTCCTCATCGTTCTCTCTTCTACAAACTTCGAGTTGCGCAACAAAACTTTCCGTGTGTGAACCCAGTCCTACAAGACACGTTTAATACGGAAAAAATTAAAAATGATATGTCAATTTTTATGTGTGGGCAGTTTAATGTCTTGACATAAACATTTGTAAGATGGCGTCAAGCAAGTACTTTCGTTTAATAAAGCGCAAATATGCTAGAATAATACAAGAAATATGTTTTCTTTCCTCCCAAATACGTTAACATTAATAAATGCAATTGAAAACCACTCTGTTTTGCTTCGGAATGAAAATATATTCGATGTTCACCCCACGAAATTTGCAGCCAAATGAAAAATTAGCTGTCAAAGTAACAAAGTGAAATGAAGAAATAAGCGGTCTCCATTGACAATATATTTTCTGACATCTATTTTAGGACATCAGCTATTTTCTGTGCAGATGTCAGGTAACATACTTTTGCCTCTTCATTCACTATAACCCCCCAATTCAGTATGCAGTCTTAGTCTCTAATAGAGATAAAATTCACAATTTTGGATCAGTTGGCATTCATTAGTTTCAAAATAAAGCCTCTAGTCTCAAAAAATTAAAATAATAGCCGAAGAAAAAAACGCGAAAGCGAGGAAAAGCAATAATCTCTAAGTCATTTTGAGACTTGAGATGATACCAAGTTACTGAATTCGGGCATACATGTAGCCAACAACGTCTTCAACATAATTGTTTCTTGTTGTTGTTATAAGCTTTAAGGCCTATTGTATTTAGATAAAAGCGAAAGTCAAGAAGAAAGAAGTCTATAAGTACTATAACTTCTACCGTTGTTTCTTGTTTGCTTAGTTATCAAGTATGTGTTTTGGCAGCTATTTTAAATAAGTTTCCGATCAAAGTTAGAAACGGCATCGAAGACCTTACAGAGAAAAATCGACACAAACAGTCTTCATTCATCTTTCCATCAATTTCAAGGCTGATTTTGGAAGCACAAAAAACTACAACAACTACATACAAATAAATTTTTAAGGAGAGAAAATAACTGATTTTTTAAAGTACTAGATTGGTTTTTAACTTGCATACTTTTTCCGTAACAATTCATTGCGAACACTTCTAAAAGCCTAACCTAATAGTCGTCATCTTTTGTAAGCGACTATCAAAATAACGTCCAACTCGCTTATAATCAACCATTGTGTACACAATGTAATCAACTCTCTTATATTTTGAATACTCTTTTCAGCACTAGTCTTTCAAAATTAATTGTCGTTTGTAAAATTTGCTACCAAAACAAAACAAAATGAGTAATTCTTATAAGAGGCGATTTACTTGCGTCCTCTATCTTGGGTTTTTACTTTCCAATGATTATTCACAATAGCACTACTTTCTCACTTTCCAAAACTTTCAATGAGGTCGGCTATTTTTTAAGCGAGTTTATTGCAACCCGCTTATTTCAAATCTACTCGCTTATTTTTGTTGTTGCTTTCCACGCTATACAACTTGTATGCAAGCAACCGAAATTGGACGGCCTGTGACAAAAGCTAACTCAACTTTCATTTTGTCTACCATTACAATTTGACGTTAATCCCACCGTTGAGGGTGTTGCGCATTGTCTTCAATATAACGAATACTAATTTTTTTGTTTGAATTAGCCAAATAATTATCAAAAAGCTTTGAATGAAAACTTTTTTTAATTTTGTACATATTTTGAAACTTGGGATTTCGGTTTTTATAATTATTATTGCTTCTATAATATAAAACAGGAAACATATCAATTGCCAAACTTGGTAATATGTCTCTGTGCTGAGGCGTTGCATATAAATCAAGATTATATTTAATATTTAAATAAAAATTATTCTGTTACATAAGGTAAAGCAAATCTTTAAACAAAATAAATAAATTGAAACAACGCTGAAAACTTCTACCTTGTATCAGGGCAGTGTGCAGGACTCAGCCCACGGGTGAGGTTCTGGATTGAAATTTCATTTACGAATAAAATTTGATGAATATGATTACATTTTTGTCATATACGTTAATTTGCCCACGGGGTGGTTTCAACCCCCAAAACCCCTCCTCCGTGCACACGAGCTTGCCTGGTACTGGGTAAAACAGGGCAGTGTATTGCAACATCTGACGGTTGCCAATGTTAGTTCCAAGGTCTCAAAAAACGTAAGCTTCTCACCCCCTCTCTTCTCAGTCGGAACAGAATGATAGAATAGTTGAATAAGGTAAAAGCAGACTTTCAAGTTTCGTTGTTTGCTCTTGCTATCTTCTCTTTTTTCCTCATATTTGTTGTTGTAAGAAAACAGAAAAGGCAAGAGTTGAATTAATGCGTTAAAAGTAGAGAGTTGGGCTACTGTTGTACGTTGCGGCATCGCATGCGTTGCGAATGTGGCATTCTGCATTCAACTACATATGATATACTTAGCTGTCAGTCGAATGCTTCGCCGGAACGCACGTACCGTGCTCTATCTGGCAGGCCTTTTAAAGCGTTGTCGCATGTAAACAAATTAGTTGTTTTGTATTGGCGGTTAATTTTTTTTGTATGCAAATCAAATATATCTTAAAGTTGTGCTGTAAAGACTTAGACAAAAATACTGTTGTACGTTGCGGCATAGCATGCGTTGCGAATGTGGCATTCTCCATTCAAATACATATAATATACTTAGCTGTCAGTCGAATGCTTCGCCGGAACGCACGTAACGTGCTCTATCTGGCAGGCCTTTCACACAAAGCAACTTCGTCTAGGCAATTTTCTGACATTTTATTTTATATTATTTTCGCAAATTCCTGTAAGCTTCGCTCAAGCGGCTCTTACAAATTCTGATAAACTTTTGATTACAAGTATTATTATAAAATACTCATAATAATAAGCATTTATATTGATGTATGCATGTATATGTTATTCTAATTCAATTTACCTCTTTACTATGAATTCATACATAACTGAAACCACTGAAAGAAGTTGTAAATGAAAAGTAATGTCAAATTTCTTAGGAGCCAACTGAGACGAATAAAAACACAAAGCGTGTTGCCCGTGCACGAGCAACTCGGTGCCAATCGCCTTTCCTCATCGTTCTCTCTTCTACAAACTTCGAGTTGCGCAACAAAACTTTCCGTGTGTGAACCCAGTCCTACAAGACACGTTTAATACGGAAAAAATTAAAAATGATATGTCAATTTTTATGTGTGGGCAGTTTAATGTCTTGACATAAACATTTGTAAGATGGCGTCAAGCAAGTACTTTCGTTTAATAAAGCGCAAATATGCTAGAATAATACAAGAAATATGTTTTCTTTCCTCCCAAATACGTTAACATTAATAAATGCAATTGAAAACCACTCTGTTTTGCTTCGGAATGAAAATATATTCGATGTTCACCCCACGAAATTTGCAGCCAAATGAAAAATTAGCTGTCAAAGTAACAAAGTGAAATGAAGAAATAAGCGGTCTCCATTGACAATATATTTTCTGACATCTATTTTAGGACATCAGCTATTTTCTGTGCAGATGTCAGGTAACATACTTTTGCCTCTTCATTCACTATAACCCCCCAATTCAGTATGCAGTCTTAGTCTCTAATAGAGATAAAATTCACAATTTTGGATCAGTTGGCATTCATTAGTTTCAAAATAAAGCCTCTAGTCTCAAAAAATTAAAATAATAGCCGAAGAAAAAAACGCGAAAGCGAGGAAAAGCAATAATCTCTAAGTCATTTTGAGACTTGAGATGATACCAAGTTACTGAATTCGGGCATACATGTAGCCAACAACGTCTTCAACATAATTGTTTCTTGTTGTTGTTATAAGCTTTAAGGCCTATTGTATTTAGATAAAAGCGAAAGTCAAGAAGAAAGAAGTCTATAAGTACTATAACTTCTACCGTTGTTTCTTGTTTGCTTAGTTATCAAGTATGTGTTTTGGCAGCTATTTTAAATAAGTTTCCGATCAAAGTTAGAAACGGCATCGAAGACCTTACAGAGAAAAATCGACACAAACAGTCTTCATTCATCTTTCCATCAATTTCAAGGCTGATTTTGGAAGCACAAAAAACTACAACAACTACATACAAATAAATTTTTAAGGAGAGAAAATAACTGATTTTTTAAAGTACTAGATTGGTTTTTAACTTGCATACTTTTTCCGTAACAATTCATTGCGAACACTTCTAAAAGCCTAACCTAATAGTCGTCATCTTTTGTAAGCGACTATCAAAATAACGTCCAACTCGCTTATAATCAACCATTGTGTACACAATGTAATCAACTCTCTTATATTTTGAATACTCTTTTCAGCACTAGTCTTTCAAAATTAATTGTCGTTTGTAAAATTTGCTACCAAAACAAAACAAAATGAGTAATTCTTATAAGAGGCGATTTACTTGCGTCCTCTATCTTGGGTTTTTACTTTCCAATGATTATTCACAATAGCACTACTTTCTCACTTTCCAAAACTTTCAATGAGGTCGGCTATTTTTTAAGCGAGTTTATTGCAACCCGCTTATTTCAAATCTACTCGCTTATTTTTGTTGTTGCTTTCCACGCTATACAACTTGTATGCAAGCAACCGAAATTGGACGGCCTGTGACAAAAGCTAACTCAACTTTCATTTTGTCTACCATTACAATTTGACGTTAATCCCACCGTTGAGGGTGTTGCGCATTGTCTTCAATATAACGAATACTAATTTTTTTGTTTGAATTAGCCAAATAATTATCAAAAAGCTTTGAATGAAAACTTTTTTTAATTTTGTACATATTTTGAAACTTGGGATTTCGGTTTTTATAATTATTATTGCTTCTATAATATAAAACAGGAAACATATCAATTGCCAAACTTGGTAATATGTCTCTGTGCTGAAGCGTTGCATATAAATCAAGATTATATTTAATATTTAAATAAAAATTATTCTGTTACATAAGGTAAAGCAAATCTTTAAACAAAATAAATAAATTGAAACAACGCTGAAAACTTCTACCTTGTATCAGGGCAGTGTGCAGGACTCAGCCCACGGGTGAGGTTCTGGATTGAAATTTCATTTACGAATAAAATTTGATGAATATGATTACATTTTTGTCATATACGTTAATTTGCCCACGGGGTGGTTTCAACCCCCAAAACCCCTCCTCCGTGCACACGAGCTTGCCTGGTACTGGGTAAAACAGGGCAGTGTATTGCAACATCTGACGGTTGCCAATGTTAGTTCCAAGGTCTCAAAAAACGTAAGCTTCTCACCCCCTCTCTTCTCAGTCGGAACAGAATGATAGAATAGTTGAATAAGGTAAAAGCAGACTTTCAAGTTTCGTTGTTTGCTCTTGCTATCTTCTCTTTTTTCCTCATATTTGTTGTTGTAAGAAAACAGAAAAGGCAAGAGTTGAATTAATGCGTCAAAAGTAGAGAGTTGGGCTACTGTTGTACGTTGCGGCATCGCATGCGTTGCGAATGTGGCATTCTGCATTCAACTACATATGATATACTTAGCTGTCAGTCGAATGCTTCGCCGGAACGCACGTACCGTGCTCTATCTGGCAGGCCTTTTAAAGCGTTGTCGCATGTAAACAAATTAGTTGTTTTGTATTGGCGGTTAATTTTTTTTGTATGCAAATCAAATATATCTTAAAGTTGTGCTGTAAAGACTTAGACAAAAATACTGTTGTACGTTGCGGCATAGCATGCGTTGCGAATGTGGCATTCTCCATTCAAATACATATAATATACTTAGCTGTCAGTCGAATGCTTCGCCGGAACGCACGTAACGTGCTCTATCTGGCAGGCCTTTCACACAAAGCAACTTCGTCTAGGCAATTTTCTGACATTTTATTTTATATTATTTTCGCAAATTCCTGTAAGCTTCGCTCAAGCGGCTCTTACAAATTCTGATAAACTTTTGATTACAAGTATTATTATAAAATACTCATAATAATAAGCATTTATATTGATGTATGCATGTATATGTTATTCTAATTCAATTTACCTCTTTACTATGAATTCATACATAACTGAAACCACTGAAAGAAGTTGTAAATGAAAAGCAATGTCAAATTTCTTAGGAGCCAACTGAGACGAATAAAAACACAAAGCGTGTTGCCCGTGCACGAGCAACTCGGTGCCAATCGCCTTTCCTCATCGTTCTCTCTTCTACAAACTTCGAGTTGCGCAACAAAACTTTCCGTGTGTGAACCCAGTCCTACAAGACACGTTTAATACGGAAAAAATTAAAAATGATATGTCAATTTTTATGTGTGGGCAGTTTAATGTCTTGACATAAACATTTGTAAGATGGCGTCAAGCAAGTACTTTCGTTTAATAAAGCGCAAATATGCTAGAATAATACAAGAAATATGTTTTCTTTCCTCCCAAATACGTTAACATTAATAAATGCAATTGAAAACCACTCTGTTTTGCTTCGGAATGAAAATATATTCGATGTTCACCCCACGAAATTTGCAGCCAAATGAAAAATTAGCTGTCAAAGTAACAAAGTGAAATGAAGAAATAAGCGGTCTCCATTGACAATATATTTTCTGACATCTATTTTAGGACATCAGCTATTTTCTGTGCAGATGTCAGGTAACATACTTTTGCCTCTTCATTCACTATAACCCCCCAATTCAGTATGCAGTCTTAGTCTCTAATAGAGATAAAATTCACAATTTTGGATCAGTTGGCATTCATTAGTTTCAAAATAAAGCCTCTAGTCTCAAAAAATTAAAATAATAGCCGAAGAAAAAACGCGAAAGCGAGGAAAAGCAATAATCTCTAAGTCATTTTGAGACTTGAGATGATACCAAGTTACTGAATTCGGGCATACATGTAGCCAACAACGTCTTCAACATAATTGTTTCTTGTTGTTGTTATAAGCTTTAAGGCCTATTGTATTTTGATAAAAGCGAAAGTCAAGAAGAAAGAAGTCTATAAGTACTATAACTTCTACCGTTGTTTCTTGTTTGCTTAGTTATCAAGTATGTGTTTTGGCAGCTATTTTAAATAAGTTTCCGATCAAAGTTAGAAACGGCATCGAAGACCTTACAGAGAAAAATCGACACAAACAGTCTTCATTCATCTTTCCATCAATTTCAAGGCTGATTTTGGAAGCACAAAAAACTACAACAACTACATACAAATAAATTTTTAAGGAGAGAAAATAACTGATTTTTTAAAGTACTAGATTGGTTTTTAACTTGCATACTTTTTCCGTAACAATTCATTGCGAACACTTCTAAAAGCCTAACCTAATAGTCGTCATCTTTTGTAAGCGACTATCAAAATAACGTCCAACTCGCTTATAATCAACCATTGTGTACACAATGTAATCAACTCTCTTATATTTTGAATACTCTTTTCAGCACTAGTCTTTCAAAATTAATTGTCGTTTGTAAAATTTGCTACCAAAACAAAACAAAATGAGTAATTCTTATAAGAGGCGATTTACTTGCGTCCTCTATCTTGGGTTTTTACTTTCCAATGATTATTCACAATAGCACTACTTTCTCACTTTCCAAAACTTTCAATGAGGTCGGCTATTTTTTAAGCGAGTTTATTGCAACCCGCTTATTTCAAATCTACTCGCTTATTTTTGTTGTTGCTTTCCACGCTATACAACTTGTATGCAAGCAACCGAAATTGGACGGCCTGTGACAAAAGCTAACTCAACTTTCATTTTGTCTACCATTACAATTTGACGTTAATCCCACCGTTGAGGGTGTTGCGCATTGTCTTCAATATAACGAATACTAATTTTTTTGTTTGAATTAGCCAAATAATTATCAAAAAGCTTTGAATGAAAACTTTTTTTAATTTTGTACATATTTTGAAACTTGGGATTTCGGTTTTTATAATTATTACTGCTTCTATAATATAAAACAGGAAACATATCAATTGCCAAACTTGGTAATATGTCTCTGTGCTGAAGCGTTGCATATAAATCAAGATTATATTTAATATTTAAATAAAAATTATTCTGTTACATAAGGTAAAGCAAATCTTTAAACAAAATAAATAAATTGAAACAACGCTGAAAACTTCTACCTTGTATCAGGGCAGTGTGCAGGACTCAGCCCACGGGTGAGGTTCTGGATTGAAATTTCATTTACGAATAAAATTTGATGAATATGATTACATTTTTGTCATATACGTTAATTTGCCCACGGGGTGGTTTCAACCCCCAAAACCCCTCCTCCGTGCACACGAGCTTGCCTGGTACTGGGTAAAACAGGGCAGTGTATTGCAACATCTGACGGTTGCCAATGTTAGTTCCAAGGTCTCAAAAAACGTAAGCTTCTCACCCCCTCTCTTCTCAGTCGGAACAGAATGATAGAATAGTTGAATAAGGTAAAAGCAGACTTTCAAGTTTCGTTGTTTGCTCTTGCTATCTTCTCTTTTTCCCTCATATTTGTTGTTGTAAGAAAACAGAAAAGGCAAGAGTTGAATTAAATTCAGATGAAGCGTTTAAAAACCAAATAGAAATCACAAAAGGGAAGAGCAAGAATTGAATAATGTAAATCGCGACTAAGCAAAGCTTTTTAAAAATTCGCACGGACAAGTAAAATGGATCAATATATTCTAAGATGGACAGCGCAATTAGGTACCCTCAAAAGTACAAAAGCTATTTGGAAGGAAAAAATTCATTAAAATGCGTTAAAATAGAAAAAAATTTGATGAACTCGTGGCGCAATAATAATTAAACCTTATGAACTGAACTTGGAATGGCCCCCTTTATTGTCTAGAAAAGAAAGGGAAATTTTTTCGTGCTTAACCCATTTTACTCAACCCAATATCGGTGTTGGGTCCAAATCGGAAAAAGTCGATATATCGATTTCAAAATCATTTTTTCGCAACTCTAGCCATTTACAAGCCATTGAATATCGAAAATAAAGCAGATGCTTGAAATTTTATTTATTTACAAAGACCGCTGAAACTTTCATTAGCAAAATTATATTTCTTCTGAATTATCTCGATATATTATGTGAAACGTGTACTTCGGAGCCTATGTATTGTATAGCCAAAAGTTGTCTTGAAGTTTATTTTTCAAACCGTCCGAAGCGTTTATCCAGAAGTTTTATGTTTGTGTATAGATAGATATGCAAAATAATCAGGGAAAATACGAGTCGCATAATTTATAGACCTAAAATTGACGCTAAGTGGTTAAAAGTAAGACATATCCACCGAAGAAGGATAAAGCTAAGCAGTGCTAGCGCTCTTATAGATATAACATAAGTATTATATTTTGGCAGCTGTTGAGAATTCCATAAAAGTATTTTCATTGATCATGGAGTGGACAAGGGAGAAAACACTGGCCCTCATAAATGAATATCGAAAACGGCGAGGTCTATGGGATATGACCCACGATGACTATAGGAAAAAAGATGTAAAACAAAATCTCTTGCTTGAGGTTAGTAGTAGTCTAGGCGGTAACATACCTGTTGGGGAAATCGAGAAAAAATTCCACACCTTACGTACCCAATACCACCGAGAAATAAATCGAATGAAACGAAAGGAACCTTACAACTCCAAATGGTTTGGTTTCAAGAATTTGCAATTTTTAAGTTCGCCAATGGCACGACGCTTGTCCAGAGGACGTATTAAAAATGAAATCACTGAAGAAGGTACTGTCACTACTAAATATATTATGAAAGACTCTACAGTACAACATGAGAGTAGCGGCAGTTCTGCGAACTCGAGCAATAACATTAACGACGAATTTTTAACTATACATCAAAAACCCACATTAACCATAGAAACTATAGGAAACAGTGCGAAACGTCGAAATACGAGCCGATCTCGTGCTTTAGAAAAGTTGATCGAAGAAACTACCAAAGATGTTGAAGATATAGACGACAAGCCAAAAATGTCTATTTCCCTGAGCCATCAGGCTTACAATGGTGAAATGCATACAGAGGGAGAAACTCAGAGTCATAGAAATCATTCAGAAAATCAGACGTTGGATGATGAAGATCCTATAGAATCATTACATTTACAAGGGCAAGAGGAAGAGGAAATTGCATATCCGTCGTCGGCTGGCGCAGACGTAGGCGATGCTGGAGCGCAAAGTCAACAAACTCTTCATCATGGGCCGATTCCCACCCGTATTATTAAAATCCACCGGCATGATGTATGTAATGAATCTGAGTTTTATGAGGACGAGACGGAACAACAGCTTGAAAACAAGCGTATTTTCTACGACAGTAATGGGCTTCAACATTGTGCGACTATAGTTACATCAACACCATCGGCCGCCTCGAATCCAACAAATAATCCAAAAGTCAAAATACGCCAGCAAAATCGACAGCTTCAGTTAGCAAGGCCAAATTTGGAGGAAAACTCAAAAGGAACATCAGTAACAAAAGTTTTACATACCTCTGGAGTAGTGCGCGATGAATTCACAACATATGGAGAGTATGTTTCTAATGAAATGCGTAACATAACGAATCGTGAGGTGCTCTTGGGTCTCAAGCATAAAATAAATACAGCTCTTTTTGAAGCACAAATGGCTGAATTACAGAAGTAAAAGGACCATGTACATATGTATGTTTTAATCAAATGCACTTAATAGCCACATTATTCGTTAGAATAAATTAAAATTTCTAGTTGTATTTTATTTTTCTAATAAGATAAGATGGTATGGGTTTTGTCTTAACTTCAAAGAGTTGCCGACGTATCTAAAGTTTAATCTACTTAAAATACCGTAAGACAAGTCAAATTGATTGTATTGCACAATCATTATATTTCACATTTCTCGAATATGGTAGTATTAAATATTGCCCATACATTTTTTGGGGAATGATGCTAAATCCCATGTAAAATGATCTTAAAATAATGTAGCGATTGACCGGTTGGTTCTAAATAACGCAGGTCCAAGTTGGTCGCCTGGAACTACCAGGACATAGAGGACGAAATGACAGACATCAGTTAACGCCGCAATCCGAACAGTGACCGGTTGCCTCCTGATGTCAACTGAGGAATATCTTCATCAAGAAGCTAACGTGCTGCTGGTTAGAGAGCACAACTTTGTGCCCTCTAGTGTTACTGCTAGGTTGCCACTGCGATTGACAAACGAGGCCCAGACTTACATCCGGCAGCCACTGGACCCGACGATGTCATTCACAGGAAATCCGTTTCCAACTTGATGGACACCCGTTCTTTGAATGGCGACTTGGGAGTCCAATCTTCATCTGTAGCAACGCAAGACCTCCAGCTGAATCGCGAGTCACGCGTTACTCTGGCCAATTAAGATCTGGACACTATAGTGGGCAAACCCCTGCATATCCAGAATAAACCCCGACATCCCCGACATTTACTAACATGCGTATAGTTCCGCACAACACCAAACACCTATTCGTATTAGGGCTGCGACATCGACATCGATGTCTTAGTGCCGATGTTTTTCCAACATCGATGTTTTGTATCGATGTTTGCATCGATGTTTATGCTTTCGGACTGGTTGTGAGCCGAGGCAAAATTAAATTGTCGGCTTCGCATGTGTTTCATTTGAGAACCTATTTTTTATTTTTTTTAGTCACAAACTCATCGGCGGCGTGAGCGAAAACATCGATGTTTTTGACCGATGTTACATCGATTCAATAGCGCGGCTGAAGTAACAAACGATCTGCGTAGAAGTTTTTACCGACATCGATGTTTACAAAACGATATACAAAACTTTATTTATACTGGAGTTATTTTATGTATACTGGAGTTATTTTATGCTTAAAATATTCAAAAACATCGATGTTTTTGGGGAAGTCTTAATTTTGCAGAAATGAAATGAGAAACATCGATGTTTTTTATTAAAGTTTTTTAGCAATAAAAATAAAAAAGCAATACTAATCAACTTTTGTATGTTTTTGCTTAATATCGTCGACATGACATATATAAAACAGCACTTCAGGGAAAACAAAACACGCAGAAACATTTGTAACCGATGTTGGATCAACATCGATGTTTCTCACTTGACGACCTTTTGTTAATGTCAGAGGGAAAAGAATACGTGCGCAGAAACATCGATGTTTGGAAACATCGATGTTTTTAACCGATGTTTTATCGACATCGATGTTTCTCATGTCGCAGCCCTAATTCGTATGCCCTGTAGAGTTGCGAAACTATAGATGTATGTAGATTATCGAAGACTCAAAAGATTTATAAAACTATCGAAGACCATCGATGGTTACAGTATGTACTATCGATAGTTTGAAAACTATGCTGCATTGACTTAAAATATTTTTTACAAAAAGTTATAGAGAACCATATAATTTAATTACTGGTTGTTAAACGGAACAATTGATTTTGACAACCAAACACCAATCAGCTGATTGATTAACACCACCATTTATGATTTCGCCTTGATCAACCAAATAAAAAAGCTAAAACGGTGTTTTAATGACAAGTGAATCACATGTTTAACTATTTGAATTACGACTGGCTAATTAAATTTTTACTTATTTGTTTAATTTTTGTGTTGTTTTGATATTTATATGTACTTTGGCAGATATTTTGATACATTTCCATTAGAGACGGCTTCGATTTTTAAAATTTAAAGAAAATGCAACCCCAAGGTATATTTTTTTATTTGTTGTGGTCCATCTCCCTTCAAAATAAATATATCAAATTTGACGAGTTTGATAATTCTAAATGTAAACAAAATTCACGTGATTCTACATTTTGCTTGAAAAATACATTTGTTACCAACGCAAACAGTGCAAGACGCATCATACTACAACGGATCCTCAGGAAATATTGTTCCTAGTCACAAAATTTGGAAAATACTCTCGTGGTATCCCTTCAAATATGCAAAAAATGGTCGGAACTCACCCAACCGTTTGCAGAAATCGGCTTGCCGAAGTTCTGTTCCAATTGGATATGAAAAGCAAGTTCGACCTTTTCCCGTCTTTTAGAACACAATGTCTCCTTTTTGAGTATGTACTTATGTTTTCCAAATGGCGTTAATGAAAAATTTTTATAAATTAGAAACTATAAATATACAAAATGTAAACAAATATTGTTTTGTAAACAAGGTTGTTTTTTTTTTGTTTAAGATAAAAATTTGTTTTGCAAACAAAGATTGATTGGTTATGAACCACTTATAAAAAAAAACTCCAATCAGCTGCTAACATTATATTACCTGTTTATTGTACCATGGATTGACCCTCAAATTTACCCCCGAATTCAGTAAGAAGTTTTTCAGAGCTGGTTTAAACTAAGATTAGTTACACTCAGTTTAAATTTAAACTTAGTTTCCTTGCGCTCAATTAAATTTGTTGCAACCAAAACGAAGTAGTCAGCAAACAGCTGATAAGTTAAACTAAGTTTAACCGTGCACGATCGGTCGTTTAAACTTATTTTAAACTCTGTTTAAAGCTTACTGAAAAACTGCATACTGAGTTTAAACTTAGTTTAAACGACAAACAGAGTTTAACTTGCACTGAAAAACTGGCCCTAAGTCTTCAATAAAACAAAACCACAAAATATGACCAGTGGCATCCATTATACTCAAAATAATGGTTCGTAGTGAAAAACTGCATACTGAGTTTAAACTTAGTTTAAACGACAAACAGAGTTCAACTTGCACTGAAAAACTGGCCCTAAGTCTTCAATAAAACAAAACCACAAAATATGACCAGTTGGCATCCATTATACTCAAAATCGTGGTCCGTAGTCATATTCCCGAATTCAGTAACATCGTATAATCTGAAGTCTTAAAATGAGCTAGAGTTTATTGCTTTTCCTCCCTTTCACGTTTTTTCTTTTGTTTGTATTTTAATTTTTTGTGACCTGCTCATCTCCAGGTCACTATTTAGAGACTTTATTTTAAGACTAGAGGCTTTATTTTGAAACTAATCAATGCCAACTGGTCTAAAATTGTGAATTTTGTCTCTATTAGCCACTGAGACTGCTTACTGTATTCGGGGGATGGTCAAGTTAAAGTCGACTCTAAAGTTAGTAGCAGATTTTTGACATATGTACTTTTCGATGAGATATCTGTTAAAAAAGCTGATGATAACTTTAGAGTGGACTTTAAATTGACTATGACTACGTGCCAAAGTGTCTAATCCAAGGCGAATTTAGTAATGTGGCCTTACTAAACAGCTGATTGATTTGTTTTTTCTATCGCCGTGGTACAGCAAATGTCAAAATCATTTATTTGTTGGTTGGTTTTGACATTCGCTGTATCGAAAGCAACAACGAAATACATGTACTTTTTTTCTTAAACATTTGCTCAAAATTGTGTCCTGGTGATGAGCAGGTCACAAAAAATTAAATTAGAAACAAAAGAAAAAAACGTGAAAGCGAGGAAAAGCAATAATCTCTAGCTCATTTTGAGACTTGAGATGAGACTGAGTTACTGAAAACGGACAACACAGCCATTTTCTTTTCAGTTTTTTTTTTGATTTATTAAATAAAGCGCTGTACCTTACATTTTATCAAGTTACCGAAATAAATACACGTTTTTCAACTAGAAGTTATCTATATATATGTTTGTCTTTATCATACTTTTTATTTACTTGTACTTGAGATATGACATCAGTCGCGGGAATGCACATTCTTGTTTTCTATTGCGAAATATCATAAAAGGAGTGGCAACCATGTTAGGGACAATTCTGCTTTTGCCCCTTAGCATTTTCTTATATTCACAGTGTACTTCTCTAGAAGTGATAGAACAAACAATTTTGGTGATTGTGTGCCGTATTTTTCCTTCGGGTAAATTTTTCCATGTTAGATGAAAAATAAAGTGAATTGCCCGCGTACATACGTACTTACGTTGAGTGTTCGAAACGTTTTTGTAATTTTATAGTTTTTGCGTTGACAGTCTGTTTAGGAAGCAATAGTCAATATAAGCGATGGCGCAACTCCCTCCTCGAAAAAACCCCACACCAACAAGAATTTCAAAGCAACGCCTAACACCTTTGCAGACTTTGTTACAAATGGGCTTTACTAAACATCGTGCGTAAGTAAAAGTGGATGAAATTCATATGGTGAAAATAAATTTTTGCGAAACTGATTATTTGCACCAAAAACTAAGCAACTTGATTAAAGTTGGTAGTTTCGATCCCTAGAATTAGGCTTGGCAGGTTTGTTGATTTGTTGCATGAATCAATAAGAATAATTTATTTATTATTACGGCTTTCTAAGCCTAAAACTTACAACTATATAATCACTTAATTCATTTCATGGCATAAGTGAAGAATACCGCCCGTTCAGCTAGAAGAATATAAAAAATTGGGCTTGGTCCCCCTCCTTACACTGATTATGACGGTGTAATTTATTTTTGGTGCAAATGAATAGGGTTGTGTTAGGGAGGGGTAAAGGGGGAAATTTGAATATTTTGGAAAGCTGATATTTCTAAAACTATGTGTTCTATCTTCACAATATCGTTAAAAAGGTAATTAAATGACCGGAGTTTTTCCGGCCATTTCCTTGGAGTTCGAATGACAATTAGCAAAAATGAAATAAAACTGTTATATACATATATCTTTTTTCAATTTATTTCTATTTCGTAGTCATCTTCATAGTCATATGAGAAATATGAATATAGCCTTCATAAAAATTTTATTTAAATTTTATATATTTTTTTTATAATGTTTGTTCATTTTTCTGTTGGCCTAGTAAAATGTTAATATATTATAATTTTATTGAGCTCAAGGCCAGTTTATGGAAGATTTGTTTGTGAAAAAACAACAACAGTTTTTAATGGTTGAAGTTATAGTACTATTTCGGAAATCACCACATTTCCTCATCAGACTTCTTTTTTGATTATTAAATTAAATTATTTTTAATTTAATTTTCATAACCACTTCTCTCAGGCTTTGAACCCAGGAGCTCGGAGTTGCAGAGCCAATACGCTACCTATTGTGCTACGCTAGCCGAGTTGGCTGTTTCAAACAAACAAATCTTCCATAAACTGGCCTTGAGCTCAATAAAATTATAAAATATTATTTTTTTTATATATTTGTTACCTTCCAGAAGTCGGATACTATAATTGTACCCGGAAGAATCCAATATTTTATTATTTCTAATAATGTTGTCCTGTCTCGGCTTTCTACTAGAACCAAAAAGCACCGATTTGATCCCCTCTCCACCCCTCCAAAAACCCATTGCCCATCGACAGCATGCCCTTTATGGTATTTTCTTCTTCCAAATTTACTTTGGCTTTGCCAGCGCCTCCAATTTTCGTTTTGTTTAAAATAAATTTTTCATAAACTACCTCACGGCAGAAATTGCTTCCTTCATAATGGCGTCTTGTGGGAAGTTTAACACCCACATGTGTGCGAATACTATTATTTGCATAAAATACAGCTTCGCCTTGCATAGAAAGGTGCCTTTTCTAATCGAAATTTTGACATCGCAATTTAAAGGTTTTTTGCCACATATTTTTTTACGGCATCTACAAGTTATAAACAAAGTTTTAAATTTCATTTTCATGCCAGGTTTTTAATATACATACATATATTACCTCCACATATGTACATACATAAGTATATCCATCAATACTTTAAAGTGATTGTAAAAGCTGCAAAGTGTGTCCATTTGGACATAAATACTCACCCTCTTTTGGAATCAATTGCCAATCCGTTAACTTTGTTAAAATTTCTGGATTTAATTTTAATTCATCACTAAAATTAAATAATTTAAAAATTTTACACAAATTATACTCGGCCATCGCAACTTGTTTATTTCACTTTCTAAAATGACAATAAAATTCAATTATATGCGTTCTGTTATTATTAGCAGTTATATACGGAGAATTTAAAGATAGGTATCTGGTTGCCAACTTACCCTAAAACATCGTGTATCAAAGTTTTTTTTATATAATATTATACATCAAATTAAAGGTAATTTTATGGACTTTTTGACAGATTCATTTCTACATATAGTTAATAACGTATTTTTTTAAGAAAAAAATAGTTTTTATTAAAAAAATGTGCAATATTTCAGTTTATTTTATTTTACTCAAAATGTATATATGTATATGTAATTCAAATATAATTTAATTTAAGACATATGCATATCAAATGAAAGGTCATTTAATTACCTTTTTATAACATTATTGTGAAGATCGGACAAATAGTTTTTGAAACTATTAACTATTAACTAGTTAAATTTGCGTCTTTCATTATTTAGTAATCTTGATATGATCATAAAATTAGTTTTGCTAACATTCAGTTTTAATTTATTTTTACAAAGCCACCTGTAAAGTGAATTTAAATCCTGTTGCATTTTGTCCCTAATTGAATCATGGATTTGTTATTTTTTCGAGGACTTCATTAATTTGTATTCTTTGTAACTTGAAATATTCTGCAGTATGAACGAATGACAATGTACGTATTTATTTAGTGTTATTCAAAAATCGTTCAAGTATCGAAAGTATATGTATGTCACAAACCTTTTTTTTTTAAATAAGAATAGGCGCACTCATAAGATATTGCTATTGGTTCAAAACCTACGATATAGTGAATATGCCGCCAGTGTCAATGCCAATGTGATAAATGCGTTCCAGGTGCTTTCAGCTTTACCTTTTACACGTGTCACAACGTTTGCAATAAAACCTGTAAAATCAATAGGTCCGTACTTTTCCACTAAGAACGGTGCAGTTAAGAAATTTTTCAGAATTTCCGAACATTTGCTCCCAGAAACAAAAGTATTTCAGAAAATAGCAAGTGTCACGAAGAGCTGTTGTAAGTTCTTGTCTCTACAAGTATGTATGTATGTATGTATGAGTATTTACTTGCTTACTTAATGTTTATTTAATCATATTTTAAAATTTTCGGGGAAACAACTTATATCTTGATCAATTGTTTTGAAAATATATATCAGAATCACTACATTTTTTATAGCTCTGTGAAGTAAGCAAATGATGATAAACACAAAAAGCTGATCGTATAACACATACAAATAACACACTAAACATACCATTCAGAGTTGTATTGAAATACGAAAATTTAACATGTGAAACAATAACAACAAGTTTAAACTAGCTTATTCTAATAAGCGATACGACGAAATACGAGATACGACAGTGCTTGTGAACTCCCTAATTGAAATATACCCTGCTAAGTAGTAAAAAGAAATATAAAAGAAATAGGCAAAAAACGATTATGCAACGATTTTAAATTGATTAATTGACAACGCGAAAAATAAAAAGGAATAGGCTCAAAGAAGTTCAGCGAACGCAATGCATAACGAATAAACACCCGTTGAACTGATTCGAGCCTATTAATATGTACTTGGTAATAAGGTCTCCAAATATAGGCAGCATACTCTAATCTTAAACGAACAAATGCAGGCATTAAAAATGAGTTCGCTACCACATACATAATTATTATGCGTGACAAAAGTGAATTTGGAATAAAAAACAAACCACCAAGGTCCTTGACCCCGTTGACAGAGACCAAGCGAGTATCTGAAACACAGTAGGTCGTCAAAAGTGGTACACGTTGTTTTTAAAAGCTTATTTTTTTATATATTTATTTATTTATTTATTTATTTATTGAGTCTATTGAACATATAAAAGTTTCCTTACAGACTATTAACAATATTATGCTTAATAACTAAGAAAAGAAAATTTCAAAATCTAAAAAGTTCAATCCAAAAGATTTTTCAAAACATTTTTTGAATAAGAAAAATCTAATAATACCTTGTTCGATATCATATTAAATTCACCAATGGCACGGGCAATAGATTTCGTGAACTTCGCTGAGGATCTTCTAGAATCCAACGATTTCAAATTTATTAAAAGTAGGCGTGAACTATACGAAGGCACTGGTTCCGAAAAATTTAAAGAGCGTAAAGCAAACTTAAGGAATACTTTTTGGACACGTTCAATTCTGTTTATTAAATTGGCATGGTATGGCCTCCAAATGATCGTTGCATATTCTAAGTTAGAGCGTACAAAAGACGTATATAATAATTTCTGAGGGATCAGAAAATTTCGTGCTATTACGCCTCACAAAACCTAACATCGCATAAGACTGCAACAATATGAGAAATATGACTGTTAAAATTAAAATTAGAAGAAAAAATTACGCCAAAATCCTTGATTTCATTGAGTGATTCTAAGACTGATGAAGCAATACTATAACACGTAGGCACAATATTGTGAATTTTAGCAAAAGTGACTTTAAAGCATTTGCTGATATTTAAAGGAAGGCGGGATTTAATGCACTAGCATTGCAGCTTGTCTAATAGCCAGTTTTGCAAGTTGAACTCTGTTTGTCGTTTAATCTAAGTTTAAACTCAGTATGCAGTTTTTCAGTCAACTTTAAACGGAGTTTAAACTGTGTTTAAACGGCCGATTGCGCACACTTAAACTTAGTTTAACTTATCAGCTGCGTGCTGACTATTTTGTTTTGGTTGCAACAAATTTAATTGAGCGCAAGAAAAAAATTTAAACTGAGTTTAACTAAACTTAGTTTAAACTGAGTTTAAACCAGCACTGAAAAACTGACCCTAAATCAGCCTGAAGCTTAACTGCATCAGCTGAGCTTTTTTTAACCGAAAATACTTTTAAATTATCAGCATACAGCAGAAAATTAGCAAATGTGAAGCAATTGATGACATTTATTAATGTTAAGCATAACATACGATTCCGAATACACCAAAGAAAGTGTCTAGATCGACTTGAGTCGAGTCATTAATAGATCTGATAAGGGAATATAATTTCAGATCATCAGCATACAAAAGATATTAAGCAGTAGAAAAGTAGAACCCAATGTCATTTATAATAATAAAAATAACAAAGGGCCCAATATACTACCATGCGGAACTCCGGAAGCGAGTGAAGTGTATTTCGAATAAATCCCGTCCAGAAAAACAGAGCTAGTTCTGTGCGATCAATAGGACATTATCCATTGGAGGAAGGTCGAATAAAACACAAGCTTCGAAAGTTTACGTACTAAAATTTTATGCGAAATTCTTTCAAATGCCTTTGAAAAGTCCGGATACTATATACCACTTGAAACCTGTTTTGGAAAATATTTAGACAGTCTTCTGTAAAAACAGCGAGATTAGTTACCGTAGATCTACCTGAAACAAAATCATGTTGCTGGGGACAAATTACGTGCACTAGATTATAAAATAGGCTATTTTTGATAATTTATTCTAAATGTGAAGAGGCTGTAGTTAACTTAGAAATAGGGCGGTAGTTATTAACATCACTCTTATTTCTACTTTTAAAAATAGGATAATTAGACGTGTGCTTCCAGTCGTCAACGAATATCACCGAAGATAGTGATTTATTAAAGCTGTATTTTAAGGTTTCTACTAAATAAACGCAATTCTTTGGAATGTTTGAGGTTTATAATACCAGTCACAATATCTACATCTGTGAGAATTAGAGAGCCTACATTGAATGAAGCACATCCTTCACGCCTATCATTGGAAGCAGCGACGTCTACACAATCCGCAATTAATACGTCATCAGCCCAGACACAATTTGAGGCAAAGAAGTCGGTAAAAAGATTAGCTGCATCGCTTAATGAGGAAGCAGTGGCCTCTTTGTAGAAAACAGAATTGGGAATGCTATAAAATATTAATATTTATAAATAAATAAAATAAATAAAAGATATATGGAACCAAGACCAGGGATAGAAAAAGATGATAAAAACCTGTATCAATAGTTTACCCAGTCGAATCTAGGCAGTTTTAAAATGAAGAGGTGGACATACAAAGTATTAACTATTGCATATGGAATATATAAGAATTCTGTAACATTTTTTTAACAAATAAAATATCTTAAAAGCTTTAATTGAGGCTTAAAGTCAATATTTTGAAATTTTCACTTCAGTCCAAGGCACATCAAATAGGTAGCCGCAGCAAACTTTTTTTTTTGAACTTTTTTCATATTTTATTTTAATTTGAATTGTCAAATTTTGAATTTCGTTGTGATAAGAATGCTTTCAGTACAATTCAAGGTAGTTGATAAAATATTTTTGAAATTTTAGATTTTAAAAGCAAAAACAAAATATACAGAGCTCAAATTTTTTTTTTTCAAATTTTCTACTGCTGCTACCTATTGAATGTGCCTTGCTTCAGTCGTAATTCGTTGAGCAGTATAGAATATGTTTTTATTCTATTTAAAATATTTTATTTTTTACAACTTTTATTTTATACATCCAGAAAATTAATTATTAAAAAATCAAATTGAAAAATATTGAAAGACAAATTTATATATGAAAATAAAAATATTAAAACAAGTTTAAATTAATAAAGTAGATACATATATTATAAACCCTACATATACTCCCCCTCCAATTAAAAAAAAAATTAATTAATATTAAATGTAATTTTTTTGGTTTTCTTTGGAAGTGTTAGTGAACTGGAATTAGAAATTGTATGTGCAGGTTTTAATAAGTCTATGGAAATTGTTTTGATTAAGTTACCTTTTTGAATTTTGAATACTTTATTGTGTTTAGAGATAACTTTAAATGGACCTTCATAAGGTGGTTGTAGATTTGACCTATGAATAACTTTAACAAACACATATTCGCAAGTATCCAAATTTTTGGGAACAAAAAAATCTTCTTTATTATGATGTACGATTTTTGAACGAACGTGTGAAAAATGTTCTCTCAGTTTGGAAAGTGTTTCCATTGTATTATCAAATTCATTATTGTTATTATTATTTGAAACGATTAATTCTCCAGGTAATCTAAGTGTTTGGCCGTAAACTAATTCTGCAGAAGAACATTTTAAATCATCTTTAATAGATATACGAAGTCCCAATAAAATCCAAGGAAGAATTTCAGACCAGTGAATTGAATCGTTTGATGCTGTAATAGCAGTTTTTAAGGTTCTATGAAATCTTTCAATCATTCCATTTGATTGAGGATGATAAGGAGATGTATGAATTTTGTGAGATCCTAATAATTTTGTTAATTCAGTAAATAATTTTGATGTAAATTGTGATCCTTGATCTACTGTTATATTAAGTGGAACGCCGAAACGGGGAATATAATTTTGTACAAATGTTTTGGCAATTGTATTCGCTGAAATATCTTTAAGTGGATAAGCTTCTGGCCAACGTGTATGTCTGTCAATTATAGTTAAAATGTAACGATTTTCTTTTGAAACAGGTAATGGTCCAACAAGATCCATATGTATGTGTTCAAATCGTCCAGATGGTATATTAATTTTTTGTACTGGTGTTTTAGTATATTTAGAAATTTTTGATTTCTGGCAGTTAATACATGCGGAAGTCCAACTATTAATTTCTTTACGCATGTTAGGCCAAAAATATTTTGATTGAATTAAACGTCTAGTAGTACGAACACTAGGATGTGATAAAGAATGGATTTTATCAAAAATTATATTCTTCATAGAATTTGGAACAAAAGGTCTAAAAGGTTGTTGAGAAATATCACACCAAATATTGAGATTAAGAACTGGAATATTAATTTCTTTTAAATTATTGTTACAATTTTTGTCAGAAATTAAGTCATGAAGAGTTTGGTCTTTTTGTTGTTCTTTATACAAAGTTTGAAAATTAATATCTTGAGTTAAAATTGTGTTAATATCTGAAATACGTGAAAGTGTGTCAGCAACAATGTTTTCTTTTCCAGAAATGTATTGAATATCATTTGTAAATTGTGCAATGTACTCAAGATGTCTAATTTGTCGAGGTGATCTATCTGTTTTTGAATTTAGAACATGTGTTAAAGGTTTATGATCAGTGTATATTGTGAAAATTCTACCTTCAAGAAAATGTTTAAAATGTTTAATTGAATTGTATATGGCTAAAAGTTCTCTGTCAAATGTTGAGTAATTCATTTCTGTAGAAGATAATTTTCGTGAAAAATAAGCAAGTGGTTCTAAAGTGTTGTTACTAAATTGTTGTAAAACTGCACCAATTGCTACATTTGATGCATCTACAGCAAGTGATAATTTACCATTTTTATTTGTTGAGCAAAGAGTTGTTTAACGTTTTCAAAAGCAGTGGTTGTCTTTTCTGTCCAAATAAGCTGTTTGAGTTTTTGTTTAGTTGCAAATGTTAACATTTCATGTAGTGGACTAAGTTCTGCTGCTAACATTTTCACATATCTATGGTAATAATTTACCATACCTAAGAACTTTTGTAATTTATTTATTGAAAGTGGTTTTTCAAAATTTGTAATGGTTTCAATTCGATCGGAAGATGGTCTAATGCCTTCATTAGAAATTTCATAACTGAGAAAATCTAGTTTATTAGTTCCGAAAATGCATTTAGAAGGTTTAATATTTAAATTATATTTCTCAAGTCTTTTAAATATTAGTTTTAAATGTTCTAAATGTTGTTCTTCATTATCACTAGCAACAAGAATATCATCAATATAAACAAATACAAATTCTAAACCGGAAAATACTTCGTTGATAAAACGTTGAAATGTTTGGGCACTGTTTCGTAAACCAAAAGGCATCCGTACGAACTCAAACATTCCAAAAGGTGTGGTTATTGCTGTTTTATGAATGTCTTCTTCAGCCATTGGAATTTGGTGATATGCACGAACAAGATCAATTTTCGAAAATATTTGTTTATTATGTAAATTTATAGCTAAATCATGAATATGTGGTAATGGATAACGATCAGGTATCGTTATAAAATTGAGTCTTCTGTAATCGCCACAAGGTCTCCAATCATTTGGTTCTTTTTTTGGAACTAAATGTAAAGGAGATGCAATGTGAGAGTTTGAAGGTCTGCATATACCAGTTTTTATTAAAAATTCGAATTCAGTTTTTGCTATTTTAAATTTAATTTGATCTAGACGACGAGGTTTTGAAAAAGGTAGAACTCCTTTGGTTTCAATCCTGTGAACCGTATGGTGTTGCACTGGTTTAGTGTAATCTGGTTCACAGGTTATTAAAGGAAAATTATTTAAAAGGGTTGTAAATTTATTTTCAGAAATTGGTATTTTGAGTGAAAATATATCGCAAAATCCAGAAGATCCAGAAACTTTTAATTTTGTTGTTAAATCAGTAATTTCTTTATTTCTGATATCCACTAATATCCCGAATTTCTCTAAAAAGTTAGTACCTATAATTGGAGTTGAAATATCTGTTAAAATGAAAGGGAATTCGAAATCACGTCTAAGACCTAAATCAATTTTTAAAAGTTTGGTACCAAATGTTTTAATAGAGGAACCGTTAGCTGCAGTCAAATTAAGATCGGAATTTCTTTTAAATGATTTGAATTTGGAAGAAGGAATTACAGAAACTATAGCGCCAGTATCTATTAAAAAATTTAGTTTATTTAATTTCTCATAAATAAATAGGCGGCGTGATGATTTAATGTTATTTCCATTATTAGCCACCGTCATAATGGAACGTTTCAGTTTAAACAGTTTTGATTTGATTGTTTTTCATTTGTATTAAAACTACAGGGTTTAATACATTTTAAAGCATTATTTTTAAATTTTCTATGATACCAACAAATGGTTTGAAAAATATTATCTTTTGATCTAGAAAATCTTCTTGAATTAGAATTACTTCTATTTCTATTTCTAGATCTTGATCTAATTTGTAATTCATTAATATCAGAAGTAATTTTGTTTAAATTTTGATAAATTGCAGTAGTTAATTCTGTTAAATTTTTAATACATTGTTCGAGGATGTTATTTTCAACACTTGCTATTGACAAAGATTTAGAAGATTGAGATTGATTTAATAAATCAAAAAGTTTATCTGCAAGAATAACATTTTCATCTTTATTTTGATTATTACTTGATGTTAAATGAATTTGTATCTGTTGTGGTAATTTTCGGATCCACAATTTGAAAAGTAATTCCTTACTGACGATAGAATCAGAACCTATTAGAGACTTCATATATCTAAAAAGTTCTGATGGAGAACGATCGCCTAGTTCTGTATTTGAAAATAACTTTTCTAATCTTTTTTCTTCGCTAAGAGAAAATCTTTCACACAACGCTTTCTTAATAGTAGCGTACTTATTCATAAAATGAGGTGGATTGATAACATCCAAAATTTTGGAAATTGTTTCACGTTGTAAAACAATAAGTATGTTTTGAAATTTTATATTATCGTCTTGAATATTATTGATTTCAAATTGTCCTTCAACAAGAAGAAACCAAGCTTCAGGACATTCTTCCCAAAATGGAGGTAATTTAATTGATTTTGAAAAATTTGTTCTTAAGTTATTAGTGTTTTGAGTTAAATTATCATTGTGTATATTTTGTGTAGTGTTTAAGTCTGAAGTGTAAGTTGGATTGTTATTTTGGTTTTCCATTGTTGTGAAGTTGCGTGTACGTATAGGTGAACGTGATAGTGGTATATAAAAAAAAAAAAAATAATTGGAGAGAAAGTTTACAAAAGTAAATTAAATATAAGTAATAATAATAATTTAAATAATATTAATATTAAGAATTAATATTTAATATTTGTAATAATTTTATTTTAATAAAAAATTTAAGATACGAACTTGATTGCACACAAAATGTTCAGCAAAAAATGATTGTAGTATTTGTAATTATAAAAGAGATTATAGATGATCTGGAGTGTTATTGCGTTGTTGTAGACACTATGATGGTTGTAGCGACGTTAAATGTGAATATTTGAAGTGATGTTGTGCGGATTGTTGGTGCTTAATTTGATGTTGAATGTTGAGATTGTTTATTTTGCAATGTTTTAATTCAGGAAAGTAGTCAAATTTATAACAAATCGCACAGAAGGACGTCTTTGTTTTTATTTCACAAGTATGGTTTGTGCTTTCGGTATTCGAGTATTCGCACTCTTGGTTTGTTTGCAACGTTCGGAAATGCTAACTTTGTGAGTGCACAAAATGTCCTGGGTTAATGTTAAGCCAGCTTCTAACAATTAATAACACGTTGAATCGATGATTTCTCTTTATTACAAATTCTTGTGAAATATTACTGCAAGATATGGTGCGTCGGTTTGTAGCGTTATATGTAAAAACGGGAGTAAGTGACCAAAGTGAAAACACGAACGGGTTCACAATTGTTATTATTGTTTCAATGATGGTTATTGATGAATTTTTAAAATGAGTACTTATAAATGCAGGATCGCCAATATAGAATATGTTTTTATTCTATTTAAAATATTTTATTTTTTACAACTTTTATTTTATACATCCAGAAAATTAATTATTAAAAAATCAAATTGAAAAATATTGAAAGACAAATTTATATATGAAAATAAAAATATTAAAACAAGTTTAAATTAATAAAGTAGATACATATATTATAAACCCTACAAGCAGGTACTGTATATTCACAGTTTCGTATAGCATACTTGGTTTGTTTTTGACAGATAAAAAGGTTAGACGTGTTTTGTTGGGCTCGGCGATTTTCTATTACAATAAAAAATTAATCAAAGGATTGCATACAATTATGTGTGAAAAATGGAATCAAGTGCTCTAAAACACTTGAAATGTTGACAGTGGCGTACGGTGAGTCCGCTCAAAGTAAATAATAAATGTTTGCAAGTGGTACAAATTCTTCCAAGATGGCCGAGAATATGCCGGCGACGAACCTTGCTCTGAACGCCCCAGCACATCAAGAACAGAATATATTTTCGAAGCTGTGAAGAAAATTGTTTTAGAAAATCGTCGAATTACCATATGAGTTGCTGAGGATGTTGACAAATCAGTCGTACGGTCAATAAGGAGTATAACTTTGAAGTTATACGCGGTTTGCGAGAAGCAATATGAAAAATACGTACGGAATTGTGGAAAAATAATTCATGGGTTTTGCATCACGATAATGCACCTGCTCATTCATCGTTGCTGGTTAGAGATTTGGCAAAAAAAAAAATACGACAATCATGCCTGAGCCACCATATTCACCGGATTTTGCCCCCTGCAACTTTTTCCTGTTCCCAAAACATAAAAGACCTATGGGCGGTGATTAGCACCGATTTATGAGAAAAAAACTGCATCGCTGGAGGAGCTCAAAGCTATACTAAAACGTGCTTATGATAAGTGCTTTGAGGATTGGAAAAAGCGTCGGCACAAGTGAATTGTATCTGAGGGGGGTTACTTTGAATGGGGCAATATAAATATTGATGCATAAATAGATATTTTTTATTAAAATATAAACATAGCTGTCACGGATAATTCAGCGACACACTTAGGCCATAATTAGAGGCCCATTGTGATACTACCAGCCTAGCGTTCAGTCCCCTTCGCTGAACCATTTAAAGCTCTTGACGAATCCTGTCAAGCATCTAGGGTTTATTACACCTCACTCTCGGAGAACGATATGTAGCACAGTTTCCTCCTCTTCATAATTTTTGCAGCTTCCACAGCATCTGTTTGTGCCCAGTTGTCATTTGCACGAGCAAATTCTTTTAAAAGCAGCTTGCAAGTACCAAAGGGTATAGCAATGCGTTCTTTACCAGGAAGAATCTGCAATGTGGCCTGGAACCCAAATGAGGTTAAGTCTGTTCTGCTTAGCCATCACCTGTAGAGATCAGCGGCAATCCAGTACAAATCCAGTAAAAATATCTTTGCCTTTTAAAACGGTTTGTAATATGACCATAGCCTCTTTAATGGCTGAAACCTCAGCTTGAAAAACGCTACAGTGATCCGGCAACCGAAAAGAACATCTCAGATATAGGTACCGCGAGAAAACCCCTCCTCCCACTCTGCCATTCAGCTTTGAACCATCTGTAAAAACCTTAAGACTCAGGTGGAGTACAGACATTTTTTGACCACTCCTCAGGACCACTGACCGGTCCATAGTATCGATGTAGCGATCTGTGCAGTCCGGTAGTGAGCTATACTAACTCAGTATGCATGACTTCCTCTGATATGTCTCTCGAAGCGCGGCAAGAGCCGCCACCTGCTGACCCACTAAGTCTAGTGGTAGAAATTATGTAATTTTGAATTTGGTTGCAAATGATATGACCGCATCCGTATGTACATATGTACATAACTACGTGTTGAAATCTCGAAATTAAGAGCTAAATATGATATTATAGTGATAAAAAAGCACACGAATTAAACTTTACTTTCAAATATTGTGTTTTTTTTTTAAAACATGTCAGTAAAACAATTTTTTTAAAGTGAGCAGGTATAATATTGCATTAAAAAAAAACATATAGTTCTGATAAATAGCATCAGACCAACTACCCATTGTCATCGTGTACGACTGATCTGCTGACTAAAATAGTGTCCGCGGACCGTTCGACATAAGTCAACTTTAAAAAGGCTGACCGGCGAAGAGCGACGTCCGGTACAAAATTTACACTGCATCCTTCGGCGGACAGGATCAAACGTGTCGTGACCAGAAGGCTGCTCAATCTGAAATACAACGCACGGATTGTCTTCTTTAGCAACGAGGTGAAGGAGGCCATCGGGAAAGTCTGGACTGCGAATAACCTAAGTGGCCGTTAGGAGTCGGTAAGCTTTCAAGGCGCGACATCGAAACCGAGAAGGGTTAAACAAGGTGTACCACAGGCTGGCGTCCTATCACCGCTTCTGTTTTATTGTTATATATTGAAGCTCCGTTCTCCGCCAGAAGTAGTTATAATAGTCCCGTATGCTGACGACTGCATGATATTGGCTACCGGCAATAAAATCTACGACAGCTGCATATCTCCCCGAACTTGCCAACGCAACTTGACGCTTTCTCATGTTTAATACATGGCGACCCTCTTTACATCTTGAACAAAGGTGGTCGGAACCTGGACATACATATCGACGGTTAATCACCCGAAGATTCTGGGGGTCTTCTTCGACAGCATGGTCTCCTTCTTGGCGCACACTACCGCAATCTTCAACAAGGAACAGAGCAGTAAGAAAGTTCTTAAGTCGCTCGCCGGCAGCACTTAGGCAAAGACAAAGAAACGTTGTTGGTAACATATGAGTCGAATGGCTGGTCGGTTTTAAATTACTCAGTGCCAATTTTGTACGGCAGCCACTGGACTGGGTGACATCCACAGGAATTAAATTTTAGGCATGTTGTTGATCCCGGGACTTTCGAGATCTGAAAACGAAATTTCTGGACGATCCTGCGATCCCGAATTTCACGAAGTTTTGATTTTTAATTTTTAATTTGCCAAAAAATTTAACACGGCTGTAATCGTTGCATTATAGAATTGTACAAAATAACATTAATATAACAAAGAAGGACGATTTGTTGTAAATTAGGTACATATGTACATATGTATATATTTATTGGTCTTTTCAAGAAATAAAAGGCAATAAACGTAAAATTTGACACACATACAAAATAATTTATACTTCAAGTAAAAACCACATGTTTTGTACAGAAGCAAATGCACCTACATAAAGTAAACTTATTTTTAATCACTCTTTGAGACCAATATTATATATTAATATGTATCTATTCAATAAAAAAATAAATACATCACCCATTCCTTTTTGAACGAGGCAGAATTATTCCTTATTTTGATCAAAATGCAATCTCAAAGAAATAAAAGCCTTAAGTGTGTTATCCTTCAAACTTGACCTAAATTTGTTATGCCCTTTTTTGGCGATGTTTACTTATACAAACTAAAATGTGCTGAAGGAAAATTAAAATTTTATTTCATAGCTACTTGGAAATCAAAAAAAAAAAAGTTTGTAAATGTTTTTTTTCATATGCATATTCAAAAATTTCAATTTTTTACATACATATATGTAATACTTACATATGTATATATTGGCAGTATGTGCAAGTGCAGTCACCAAACATTGCAGTACAGATATATCAAATTAGAAAAGGAAAACCAAGTAAACGTAAGTCAAAATTCGCACTTGAATTCAAAAGTTAATCCAGTGGCGGTACGCTTACAATGTTGTATTTTGTAAAATTAGATTAGCAACGACTGTCCTGAAGTAATAAATAGCCTGGAGATTCTTAAGAACCTAGAGGATATTGGCACTGAAATTGATACTCCCTTTCGAGGTGACAGCGCCCAGAATGCTAATACTCATGTCCAGGACAGTTACCACCAAGAATGCCATTAAACCAATTATTCCTTTTAGTACACTAGGTGGTTATATCTATTCCTTCTATTTCTTTTGTCTCTTTATTTTTATATACAAATATTGTAAATTGCTGAATGATTTGTTAATATCAAAATGTAGTGCAAATTGCTCACTGGCCTTTTTTTATAATGGTGAGCTTACATTATAAATACGCGAGTTCCTAAGACTGCTGATTTACCTTGCTGTGTATACTCAGCAAACAAGCTACCGGAATGAAAGTGGTTCATCTTAATGCGCAAAGTTTATATAAAAAACTTGACGAGTTAAGATATGTATTTCTCTAAAGGTTCCGATAATGATGTCTATTGTATTTCCGAGACCTGGTTTTTGCCATACCACAGTAAAGACCTTGTGAAAGTAAATGGTGGTGGTGTTGCTTTATATGTACATTAAAAATAGTTTGTCCTGCAGATTGTGATGTGTTTTCGGATAATGATAATAAACTCCTTATCGGCTGTGCATATAGGCCAAATCGTCAAGTTAACTATTCGGATTTTATTGAATATCTTCAACTGCTACTCATAAACTATGAAAACATTATTATTGCCGGAGATTTCAACAATAACTTGCTAGTAGATACCAGTTTAAAATTATGCATGGAATCTCTGGGACTTTTCCCCACAAATACTACAGCACCAACACATTTTACTAGGTCTAACAATTCATTGTCAGATATATGAGGGGAACTACTTATGTATTTAGAAACTATAAGAAAGAAACAAGTTTTTTCATTCTAATCGCATTTATTGCTTTTCAAAATATTCGCCATTAAGATTTATATTTTCGAAACACTTGTCAGTCCGAAGAGGATACCTCAGAAACATGGTTTTTGAACGCTTCAACCGCTTCTTCAGACGATGAAAATCGTTGACCACGCAGTTTATTTTTAATTGTTGGAAGCAGGAAGAAGTCATTGGGTGCCAAATCGGGGCTGTACGGCGGATCACCCATCGATTCGATCTTTTGAGTGTCCAAATACGCTTTTGTTTCACGTGATGTGTGTGAGCTCGCATTGTCGTGGTGCAAAATGATTCGTCGTTTTTGATTGGAATCTCGCAATTTACCGAAAACTTCTGGCAAACAAATGGTCGTATACCAAGCTGAGTTGACGAGCTTTTGATTTTTAAGAGCCACAGTTGCCACATGACCAGTTTTCGAAAAGAAACACGCCACCATCTGCTTCGCAGTGCTTCGCGCTCGCACCACTGTCGTTGGTGCGTCTTCGAATTAAACGATCCAAATAGTTGATTGGTTTTTGGTTTCGGGTTCAAACCCATAAATCCACGAATTATCACCTGTGACGATGTAGGAGAGACTTTTGGAAGCACCGTCGTCGAATTTTCTAATCATTTCTCCGGCACCAATCGACGCGAGTCTTTTTTTGAGTTGTCAATTTATGTGGAATCCAACGCGCACACAGCTTCCGCACACAAAATATAGGTGTGAAAAATCTTATGTATGCTAGTCGCCGATATGCGTTGCCTTTATCTCGAGATATGTCACTTGACGATCTTGCTCAATCAGTTTTCTCACCGCATCGATGTTCTCTGGTACAACAACCGATTGTGGACGACCTGGTTTCACATCGTCTTTGAGCGAATGTCGTCCGCGCTTGAATTCATTGTACCAGTTGTTAACACTTGCTTTGGATGATGCTTCATCGCCAAAAGTTGAATGAAGTTGTTCGAAACACTGTTGTTTAGTTAGCACCTTTTGGAAGTCGTAAAAAATCATGGCACGAAAATTTTTACGAGATAATTTCATTTTTTCAATGAATTGAATTTTTCAATGTTGACAAAAAACAATGTTTAATGAGAATTGACAGAAGTTTACTGAAGAGACTTATGCTAAAAAATGTCAAACTTTTCGAATATCATGTCGGTTTGCATCTCGCAATACTAGTAGTACCATTTTATAAATACATATGTATGTAAGTAGTTCCCCTCGTATTTTTCGTAAATGACTTGTAAAAGACGCTTCACTACAACCAATTATCTGCATCCAGTTTCTCAAAGCACGACCTGATATTTCTAACGTACGACTTCCAAACGTCCAGGAGATCAGTCTTATTTACATACCGGGACTTTAAGAGCATTGATTATAACAACATTGCTAGATATGTATATGGGCTGGGGAAACTTGAATACGTATCAGCATATGCCGAGAGGTTTCTTAACGTTTGATAATTTGTTAAAGGTCCGAACGCTATCGACCCTACATAAAATAATAATTACAAAATAACCTCTTTATCTTTATCAAAGGCTCCATTTTTCCAATCATCGAGGCCAGTACTTCTGACGCATACCAAGAAATTAGGTATTTATGTATCTCAATAAGTGTATTAGTTATCGTCACAAAATTTGGTTGACATATTTTCCTTGACATCGCTATTATTATCGTAGAAAATTTTGAAATCGGATCATAACCAAACTTCATGATTTCGGTATTATTACAGCAAATTGAGAGAAATTCGGTATTCGGAGCGAAATGGGCGGTTCTATGCCCACTTAGGAAAAAATGTATCGTCACAAAATTTCTTGAACAAATTTTGCTCAATATCGCTGTTATCATCGTTATAAATTTTTGAAATCGGACCATAACCTCGCCCACCTCCATATAACGGAAATTTCGAAAAATGCAAAAATTTCGTTTTTTCTTTATCTATTGGAACATATTAATTAAAATTTGATATTTAGAGAGATAGTTAATTAAGAAACTTGATTTTTATGAAATTTTGAAAAATAGGCGTTACCTCGCCCACATATTGTCCTTGATACCATTAGCATTAACGTCAATAATTTTTGAAATCGGACCATAACCGCGCCCAACTTCCATATAACGGAAATTTTGAAAATGGAAAAAACTTCGTTTTTCAGTACTTATTGGAAGAAATTGTAAAGTAAAGTAAAGTTTAATACTAGCTGCGATTTGAAACAAAGAAATTGTTGTTGTTGATTTTGACATTTGCTGTACCACGGCGATAAAAAAAAAACAATCAATCAGCTGTTTACTAAGGCCACCTTACTGAATTCGCCTGGTTTGCTGACAGCACTTGTCGATACTGCCAATATATGAGTATTATATATACATATGTATGACTCTAAAGACTTTGATTTGCCCTTGAAAAGGAAATTTTTAAGAATGATACAAAATTTAAAAAATTAATAGCTATTAAATTCACTGTTTTCTACAATTCCAATATTTGAATAGACTTATCCCGGGATATTCGGGAGTTAAAAAAGACCGGGATTTCGGGATTCCGGGACTGATATGCCTATTTCATACGAAAGCAAAAATGCCCGTGTTGGAATACGTATTGAATTTTTGATACCTCAATTGTATGTACATACATACATACATATCACTGGAAAAATGTGTGATGGGGTACTGGAATTTGCTACGGGGTATAATAAATCAAACGCATGATTGTGGAGAATTTATTAAAACAGTGGCCGTGGCAATTTCCATAGATAGTGAATTTTTGAATCGCGGGGTAAAATCGCGCGTGTATAAGCTATTAGGAAACCAAACAATTTTAATTTTCTATAAGCTCTTATAATATTTATTATAAAAAATCTTTTCTTCTACCATTTCAATGATAATCGACAATTTTTAAAACAGTTATAATTCCCAAGTATAAGAGTAAAAAAGTTTTTGTATGTATTTTTTTCCCCGCCAGTTCGATTTTAACTGCGGCAAACTGGTGTATTTATAGTAGTATATAACAAATACACATTGATGGATGCTACATGTTCCATATTTATCGCGACAGTATTTATATACTTTGTAAGCTGTGTGGTTCGTAATGGAACACGAAAATACAAAACTTGCGAGCTTAACAATATTTCTGGCATTTTCATTAAAAAAATTAACAAAGAGAACGAACCATATTAGTCGTGAGACGCCAGTATTGACAGTATTCCGATCTACATATATAGATGGATTTTAAAATTTCTAAATATTTTACGATCCATCAATATGGGATGGACACTGTCATACTATCAGAATTTATTGACGTGTTGTAAGTATCGCGATATTTATTGACCATGTAGCATGCAGAATTGATGGATCGTGATACGGATCGCAAAATATTTCGAAATTTTGAAATCCATCAATATTGAGCGTGTAGCATATCTCTTTCGCGATACGTCAATATGCATTGTATTTTCGCTCTTGATACCATTTTCTACTCCAGTAACTTCTCTTTACTTCTTTTTTTTTTCAAAGAAAATGCCATTAATATAACTAAACATGCATCTTTTGTATATTTTTGTTACATATTTTTTTATATTTCGAACCACACAGCAACAAAGTACGTAATTACTGACGCAATAAATATTGAACTTGTAGCACTCGTGCGCGATCCATCAATCCATCAATATGGATCAAGATCCAAATATCGTGATATATATTGACCGTGTAACATCGACCAGTGCTTTACACAAAATGATGGATAATCACCCTTATCATAAGTTTCGTTTTCGCCCATATATATTTCGTGCCGAAATTTTCCACTTTCGAACATTGTTTCCCCTTATCGGCAACACTTATTTCGGTAGAAAATATATGGCGGATAAAATAAATTGGTTCACTATTTTTTGGGAGGCAATTTATTTCGGCCGAAACTCGCAATAGGCGTATTCAATCCGGGCGAATGAAAAAATTTCGGGTGAATTTGTTTTCTGTCGAAACTCACCATAAGGGTGAATATCTCACACTTTTTTGACATAGATTTTGAACTTTTTTTCAAAAGTGTAAGAATTATTTTGAGTATGCATTTTTATAGCCCATTTAATTTTAGTCTAAAAATGTGAGAATTTCAAGCAGCTAGGAATTCTTGTTGATTTTTTAAATCATGCGCATAACGTACATTTGTCTCAAAACGATCTCCCTTTGATTGCTGAATCCTAACACATTGCGCATATAGGTTACTGCCAATATTTACATAAGTATTATATATATATAATATTATTAAGTATTATATATATATAATATTATTAAGTATTATATATATATAATATTATTAAGTATTATATATATGCCTCTTAGTATGCATGCAGTCTTTAAAATAATTGATATCTATGCATGTATGTGTATTTACTTTCATGCAGAGAAAAAGCCCTGGCCGCCACGGGTAATCGAGGAGTTCAAATCGCTTCTGATTGGTTGCTTGCCCACGTTAATGACTCGACTTTAGACGAAACTAATCCTCGTGAATACATTTTGTATGCATGTCCCACTGGTCCCTTTCTGCAACAACTGGAGGAATTCTGGAGTAAGACGCGCATGGTGTGCGGTTTGAATGGTGCTCATAACTACGTACCACATATCACATTGGTTTCATTTTTCAAGGTACATATGTACATAAATAATTCTTAAATATTTAAAGGTTCATTAAGAAAGCTCGACTATATGCTTGTGTATGGTCCATATACCGGCAGTAGGTCCTGGGTTTCATCTCCACCTGAAATATTAAACACGGTAATGATAAAAAACTTGTTTATTTATTGTTTTCTATGAAGGCACCTGATGATAGTTCGTTGCAACTATCCAAAGCTCTCAAACTAGTGGTTGACATGAGTGGAGCACTTCTAGATCGTCCGTTAAAGTTGGAGCCTTATATGAGTCAGAATTTTATGGGTTTCTTTGTAGCCGAAGAGGACGCGAACTACTTAAAACGGCTATCCCTGCAATACGTTAAGGAGGTGTCCAATTCAAGTATGACACTGTTATTATAAAAGATTTTTGGTAATTTTTTATTTACCATGTAAAAAAGTTATGAACGTGATTGTCTTGAGAGTGGTGGAACTATATATTTTACTAAATGTAAATGGACAATTTTTGGTATTCTTTTATACACTTTTTAAAAACGCTTTCACTGGAATATGCTATGTAACGCTTGAACTGTAAACATGTGTTGGGCTATGACAATTGAACTACTTGTGTTAACAGTCATAAGCGACACGTATGAGCAGCTCGATGCAATAGTCGCTTGCTTCCCATGGTGCGGTGCTGTTTCGTCCGGTACACGTTGTATACCGCGTAGTAGTCGATGTAAGAAAAATAACTTTCATGTTGAATTAAAGTTGCAATTGGTTTTGCTTTTTTCACATGCTATTTATATTTATGTCTACTTATGGTTGTATACAAATTTTAGTATGTAGGAAGTAAGGATCCGCCGGACACTACATTGATTTTGTTGAGTTATTTGCATATGTACATACATCCTGTCAGCGTAAATTTCAGTATAAAAAAATAAAATTTTTTTCAAATCAATTTTCATTTACAAATGATTAGATATTGTTCTTACAAAAAATTAACTACTACAACAAAAACAACACAAACAAAACCAAATATACTCAGTATTTCACGCGTCAAAACAAAGTGTACAAAAAAAGTAGTAGGCCTCGCATGTTAATTTTACGCAAATAAATGTACCGTTATCAATATTTTTTCATTGTAACTGCTTCATTCTAATGTTATTTAGTATCCTTGTGCCGATTGGATAATATTTGCTTTTGGAAATTAGCGGAGTGCACATCAATTGTACAATGGGCAGGCAAACTTCACCTGATGTAAGAAAAATAGTGATAAAATTTAAGAAGGAAGGAAAATCGTTACGTGAAATTGCTTTAATAATTCAGAGAAGTTGTAATAGAGTGAAAAAAATTATTGATAAGCAAACAAAGTTTGGTAAAATAGAAGATCGACCACGTTCGGGTAGGCCAAAACGGCTTAGTGACACAGAAATACGGTCAATTGTGAGACCTGCGGAGATAGATCCAACTGTCAGTGCCGTCAAAATGTCTGAAGAAGTGTCCAGAACATCCGGACTGAACGTTAGTGCCAGCACGATCAGGCGAGCATTGCATGCTAATTGTCTGTATGGCCGGGTACAGAGGAAAGACCGGACATCTCTACACAGAACCAAAAACGACGATTGGAATTTGCAGAAAAATGTAAAACTAAAGACAAATTGTTCTGGAATAATGTTTTTTTTTCTGATGAAAGCAAGTTCGAAAAAAATCAGGAGTTTAAACAGAAAGCCATTACATCCACTGTAAAGTATGGTGGGGGTTCGGTAAAGGTTTGGGGGTGCATGGCGGCAAGTGGAGTGGGAAGGCTGGTGTTAATTGATAGCACAATGAACAAAACAGATTACCCAAACATTTTAAAAGAAAATTTTGCTTCACAGCGTTGAGAAATTGGGCTTAGGTCAACCCTGGATCTTCCAACAGGATAACGATCCTAAGCATGCGGCAAGAATCGTAAAGGAATGGTTGCTCTACTGTACACCTAAACAGCTGGATCACTCCCCACAATCACCGGACCTCAACCCCATTGAACATCTGTGGGAACATTTGGACCGGCAAATAAGAAAAAGAGTTATACGTAACTAGAAAATTTTCTCTGAAGGATATTTTACAAGAGGAGTGGACCAAAATTTCCCCGGAAGTAGTGTCCAACTTAGTGGAATCAATGCCAATGAAGTTGGAAGTAGTTATCAGAGCAAAGGGAAGGCAGACGTATTAGCTTTTTTTTTATTCGCAAACTGTACACTTTGTTTTGACGAGTGAAATACTGAGTATATTTAGTTTTGTTTGTGTTGTTTTTGTTGTTGTAGAGTTTTTTGGATTACTGTTAATTTTTTGTAAGAACAATATCTAATCATTTGTAAATGAAAATTGATTTGAAAAAATTTTTATTTTTTTATACTGAAATAAAGAGTGGGAAAAAGGTGTACACTTTATTTTGACGCTGGCAGTATATGTATATTTATGTAGATATTAATTTTCATACATTTTTAATTCATAGCATTTATTAAATCGACAAATTTTGTTTAAATACATGTCTCCAGTGGGTTCACAAAACCCAGTAGTGGCATAAATATAGTCAAATCGCCGATCGAATTTCGTCGGACGGAGTTGGGAGAGATATAGACGTACAAAACATATTGCTTCTAAAATAAGAACGAAAGATAAAGAAAATCAATATAAACATTTATATTCGGAATTTATTTTACTCTTTTAAAACTCAAAGCTGTACGGATGTCGCGTTCTTGACGATGGAAATGCCCAAATTCTTTATTTTCCCATGACACCTAGACACCAGATAGAAAAAATGACAAAGAAGACTGAAATGGTTCTTTTTGGAAGAATTTGAAATGAAAATGTACAAAAACGAATACTAAGAAGTAGCTACTTGATTTTTTTTATGTCACGGAAGATATACATTAACCACAACAGTTGGGGAATATTGATTTATTGACCGACTTTGGCCGAATGCAAATCCGGTTCGCAAAAAAAAACCTGCAACTGTAGTGGGTACCTTCATATTTATGATTACTGACAATTAGTTATTTTACACACATAAGTATGTTCTGGCTTTTAACAAAATAATTTAATTATTTTTCTGACTTATAAAGAGTCCAAATATAAATAAATTATCTTAAGTATACTTTTACTATGTTGACGTTCTTAACTGTAAATATGAATACGTAATGGCTTACAATTAATGCTAGGTCGATATAAACTCGTTTGTCAAATGTACACAGAAATATTTAAAAATGTAAATTTATATACAAATGTACATATGTACATATGTATGTATATTACTGCTTCAAAAAGTTGTCCCGTGAAAACATTATTAGAGTATTAGTAGTTATGGGCACAAATACATACAGATATCTAAAACATGTGCGTTATTAAAAGTACTGTATGTACTAAAAATATTATGAATAATTATTATATAGTATGTAAAATACATATGTTCTGCGTATTGTATGTATGTATATGCTTATGTATGTATATTTTTTTTAGCTATATCTTTGGAGCCGCATGTAAAATCATTGCACCTAACTTTAGCGTATCAGTTTCCGCAGAACCAGTTTAATGCATTGAAAACCTTGGTGGAATCGCTTGATGCATCTTGCGCCTCCAGTTGGGAGCTGCGACTGTATTCGCGCGACCCTCGATTAGCCACTAAACAAGTATATTATTACATTTCCAACTGATATTTTCTCTCTCATCTTGTAATCCATAATACTTATTTCTACATACATACATACATATATACATGTGTACATATGTATGTATGTAGCCTGCCTAAACAATTTTTTGTTAATTGCTTATTTCTCTTTTATTATCGTTTCCTTTTGTATTTACTTTTCGACATATGCTGACTTCCTCGTTACACATAAATGCCGTTTTTTCCATACCATCGAACATGAATGGGTGATAAACATTTTGGGGATGTTTTTTTTTACTTTACACGCTTCTGCGAGGTGTCGGAGTAGGTGCACAAAGTTGTGTACCCCCACAGTCCTCATGAAATCGATGAACTTGAATTGCGCATCGGCGATTACATTTATTTAAATACAGATGCAGTTGACAACTCGTCTGACGGCTGGGCAGAGGGTATTTCATGGCTGACTGGTAGCTCTGGGCATTTGCCAGTAAATTACACCGAAAGAACTGCCGAATCGGATGCTTGGACACTGCATCGTGTTGTGCAGTTGTCCAAATCGATGACACCATCACTAACATCGGCTGAAGAAATTGATATGGTAGATGGGCGCAGCGTTTCCATTGAGCACGACGAACAGCATAGGGAATTACATCATCAAAGTATGTGAAGCGAAATATTTGCATAACAAAATATCTAAACTAATTGAAATAAATAAATAAATGAGAAATAATATCTTAATTTTCCACTGTTTGTAATTTTCGGGGCGATAGTTGGTCTACCACAAGAATTAATTGAGGACTCTGAAAGTATTGTGGAAAAGTATTTATGTAAAACATTGCAGCCCTGTTTGGACTTATCTTTGGTGCAAAGTCTCGTTGATCATAACACAACAAACAATAACATTAAGTCACAGGCACAACAGGTAAGCGATCAGGCAGTACAGCATTGCAGCAAACAAAAAGATACGCAGAGTTTTGAAATGAGTTCATCACACGCTATGGAGGTGGCTAAACGCAGAGGAGACATGGAGATAATGGTGGAGCCTATGGGAGTTGCAGCACCTCGTGCCGATGACACACTCAGTATGGACTCGGAACGTTCGAACGAGGCTGGAAATCTTGAGGTAGCACCGGCCAAAAGTCGTCGGATATATATAATGCGGCATGGGGAGCGTGTCGATTTCACTTTTGGCACTTGGATACCATATTGTTTCGATGAATTTAGCAACTACATGCGCAAGGATTTAAATATGCCTAAAAAGTTACCAAGAAGGTAAGTACGAAGATGAAAAATCGTTATTTCATTACTTAAGGCAGTCTTAAATATATAGCCTTCGTGACGTTCTAATGTATTTACTTTATGTTTGTAGACAAAGATGCCCTGAAGGCTGGCAAAACGACTCCCCACTAACCAATATTGGTCTTTATCAAGCGAAGTTGACTGGAGAAGCATTACTTGAATCTAACGTGTGTATCGATCATGTTTATTGTTCTCCAGCCTATCGTTGTGTCCAGACCTGCATAAGCACGCTAGAAGGTGAGCAGATGACTTGTATTGTGAATATGAATTTGAATTATTTTTATTTACTTGTGGTCGCTGTGGTCGAATGAGTGGTGGTCCAGGATATAACTCGGCCTTCCGCTGAGTTCCGAGGTTCGAACCTTTGCAGGGGCATGTAAAATCTTAAATCATATAAATTTGGTGTCTAAAAGCGACCGACCCTCGGCGGAAAATGCGAAAACCTCCCATTGTTTTTCTTTCATAAAGGTTTATATTACAAGGTTCAGTATTTGGCCGAGCTTACCTTCTACCATTGGCGCTAAATTACCACGTGGGGACTAACAAAAGTTCGCTTGGTTGGTGCCTAAACTTTTTTTATTTTGACCAGAAATACCAAGTTCTTTGCAATTGTTTAAGAACAATCGGTTAAAGCATAGACTAGAAAACGTAAAATATCTGACGATAGATCAGACGCAATTCCACTATCGACGCAAAAAGAAATTCGAACTCTTGGGTTTTCGTCGTAAGCTTAAGCCCCTACAAATATTCAATGAATGCCAAAGTACATAAGGAACGATTGCACCGTCTCTTCAGACTATTTCCAAGTGTTTCCGAAGATTCGAGACGAGTTCCAAAAAGTCGACCAAAACCTTCCACTGATGACGTCACTGTGGCTCTGGTGATGTCAAAAGTTGAAGAAGATTCACGATTGACACAAGAAATGATTTCTGATGAATTGAGCTTGAACGCCATGGCTTTATAGCGAATATTAAGTAATGAGGCTTAAAAACAGGCTTAATTGCATTTTGCTCAATTTTTCCTAAATAAATTCGAAAATGTGTAGCAACTTTAGTAAAGTCGGTACTTGTAAAGAATTTTGGTTCTCTAAGTACGATCCGGGAATTAAACAACAGTCCATGGTATGAAGCCCAACAGGAGCAAACGCACCGTAAAACCTCACCTTCACCTGATCAAAAATCGTAGGCGCTATTCCTTTGGAAAAGAGTTCGACGGTAACTGCAATATAGTATACCAAAGACTGCTTACCAAAAGTTTTCAAAAATTTGTTGAGAACAGGAAGAAAGAGGATTTGTGACGCTACATTTTACATCATGAAGAAATACGACCAACTGTAATTTTTTCCAAAAATTAAAGGAAATTTGAGGGGAAAGGTATTTAACAGCAACGCGGAGATAATTGATGCGGTTAATGTTGAGCCTGATAAACCTTAAAAGCAAAATTTTAAATAATGTTTTGAGAAGTGCATCTATAGGCTTAAGAAATGCATTGAAATGAATGGCGATTATGTTGAGAAGATAAAAAAGGCAAAGATTAAAAATAAATACCAAATGATACTTTGGTTTTTTTTTTGTTAGCCCCCTCGTTATTAGTATTATTATATACAACATACGGGTACTCCTGCTACGTGCACATGGCAGGATGAAGCCTACTCCTAAGTTAGAAACGGTTTTTTTCTAATATCTCTTAGAAAAATATGTCAAAGCTTGGCTCTAACCTCATAGTCGACTTGATCTTTATAAGTATGCGGCATTTTCTTTAAGTTTGAACGTTCGCAATGCTTCTCTACAAATCTCCTAAGTTTACCTACAAGCACAATAAACTTAACCATTGCAACCATAAAGCTTAAAATACGCTGATATTTTTGTTTATAAAACGCATATTATAAACTTACAATAAATGTTAAAAAAAAAGCTCTTCATACATGTTTTTCTAATCCTTTATTGAAATGATATTTTTTATGGATAATAGCAGCGAAGCTCGTTTTTTCTTAATAACCAGTGGCCGCTGGGGTCAAGTTGTTGTTGTTGTTTTAGCGGCTAGCTACACCCCACTGGGCTGGCGGGCAAGTTTTTTTCTAATAACGGCCACCCTTCGGCAGGCAATGGCAAACCTTCGAGGGTATTTCTTCTATGAAAAAGTTCTTCATAAAATGCATATGCCGTTCGGAGTCGGTCCCTCTATTTGTGGTAGAATATAAAAGACGCACACCAAAAATAGTAGGAGAAGCTCGGCCAAACACTGAGCTATATAGTGTAAGCGCCGAATTTTTATTATATTAACCAGTCCACAAACAGTAATGAAACAGCCGCCAATCAGCAACTTTAGGCAATGAAAAGCGAAAGCTTATAATTTTTCACTATATTAACTCTGAAATCTTTTTATAAACTCGTTCAAAAGCTCAGAGAGGCGGGGATTCACAGCAAAAAAATTGCATATCTTTCGGCAAATTGAAAAATGTTTTTATTTACAGCTTCATGTCGTTTGCATTTTACTTTTAAAGTTAAGTGATTTATAAACATTCGCCATCAAAAGATTTATTAGAAAAGCTAAGAAATAAACTTAATATGCTTGTTGGATGTATGGTGACAATTTATTTCGTTTTCTTGGTCATATTTTATTATTATTTTAATTGGTCTTTATTAAAGTTACGAATCAAGTTACTAAAATTATACTAATTTTAGGTTTGCATTTACGTCAAAAATTCAAAGTTAAATTAGAACCAGGGTTGTTTGAATGGATGGCATGGTATCCGGACGGTGTACCAGATTGGCTAAGTAAATCAGAGTTGCTGGAGGCTGACTATAATGTGGATAGTAATTATCAACCCTTCTTATCGACGAGTATGTTAAATGATTGCATCAAGGAAACAACTGAAGACTTTTACACACGTAACTTTGAAATAATGCGCAAAATTATTGATACGACAAGTAAGTTTAAAAGTTATAACACAAGTTATACTTATAACTCTACTAAAGCCTTTTGATTTCTAATTTTTAGAGGGTAACATTTTAGTTGTGGCTCATGCAACTACCCTCGATACATGCACGCGACAATTGATTGGTGCCTCACCACGTAGTACAAATGAATTGCGCCAAGTAATACACAAAATTCCATATTGCAGTCTAGGGACTGTAGAAGAGGTAGAAACTGGTGTCTGGAAACTGGTGGAACCGGAGTGCTTACCCGTAACACATTCGAAAAATCCTCGCTTTGAATGGAATGCGCTCACTGCCACATAGTGTTCGTGCTTTGATGAGATAATGGTAGCTGAAAATCGCGTTGAGAAACCTTTGTAAAGAGAAATTAGTTAAAAAATTGAATCCATGACAACGAAGTAATTAAATGTATAAAAATAATAATTGGAGTGAATCTGACTTGAATTTAGTTATGCATTTTCTTAAGCTCTATAATATAATATTTTAATCTTATTTTAGGCTGCTACACATCTTTGACGTTAGATATAAAAATGATCAACTCCTTTTAAGAAATTCGCAAGTTTTTAGTAATTCATTTAATGTGGTATGGTATGTACATGCATAAATTCAGGTTATGTTCATAAAAGATGAAATATCGGTTTTGTAAAACTTGAAATGGAGTTCTAATTTTTGTACTTGATCCAAATACATATGTACATATATACAAATGGAGAGTTTCATTATAAGCCGCAATAACTTTCTATCATTTTTGATTTCATTTGAAAATTTACGATTCATAAAAACAGAAATTCTTTATGCTATATTATCAGCCGTGCTCCCAGTTTCACATTCCCTGTGGATTCGGTTTGAAATCACATGTTTGGTGCTCCAAATTTCTCACTCACATAAATATTTGTGAATTGAATCCGAATGCTTGGTTGTATGTATGTGAAATGAAAAGTAAATGGCAAAAAGTGTTTGAATGTTTAATTATTTTCGATTGGAATAATTTTTAAAATATTCTTTGATGTTTGTAGAAGCCATTTATGTGAAACTGGAAGCACGGCTGTATATAAAAGTATATTTTTTGTACCGACTTCTAAATACATTTTTTGTGTGACCGCTACTTTCATTTTGCCGAATTCGAATAAATTTATATTGGTTTTGCAAACAAAAGTGCATTAATTACTTTTTTTCTGATTCTCCACTTCAGAAATTCGAATTGTCGCTACGATTTTGCGATCGGCGTAATCTTGTACTCTTTGGTTTGTTGCTCGCGAACACGGGGTTTTTCTGTATGTAGTTCGGTTCGATATAAAAAATTTTTGAATTCGAACGATTCAGATAATGGAATTATTAAGCTTTCGAAAAGAAAATCTTTTCAAATTCCAACAACAGAGTAACCCCACTGGTGATTAGTCGATGATTGTCAATATCAATTCCAACCGTTATACATATATAAGAAAATTATGTAAATCAACTGCAATAGGACTATTAAGGAAAATTTTTATAGTTTCAAAATTATTTCGCGCAAGTGAAAAAGCAGAATGTAGCGAATACAATATTAGCAGTAGCCTTTAGTATGTACTCATAGATATGATACTACAATTGCGTTTTGACCAATGTTAAATCCATAGTTTTCCTTTAATTGCATTAGTAGCAAAGGTGTTAAGGAATGCAGCCATTTTTAACTAAATTATTCATTTGTTTAAAGTCACAAGTGGTTGCAAAATTTTTGTTTGTTAGTACTGGCTAAAGCTAAAAATTGTTATTCTCTTCTCTGATTTATTCTCCATAAATATTTTACTTGGTAATTTTTCGTCAGACATTTAATTGCAGCCTTTGGATTATAATTCAGAAATGTTTGTAATTTTTTGTTCTTTTGTACTTGTTAATTTTTTTTGTTAAAAGTAGTTTTTTTTTACAATAAGGCTTATAAAAAAATTATACCATTACCTGAAAAATTTCGTATATGGTTTTAAAATTTATGGCTGCAGTATTTTGAAAACGATAAATTCTTCTAAATCTTCGAATAAGATTTGAATTTTTTATTCATGTATTTTGCAGTCTTCAGTCATATATGTATGTAAATATGTGATACATCGGCTACAGTAAAAGAAGCTTAGTGTTTTTTATATATGTATATAATCTGTGAACTCTTTTTTCCTTTCAACTATATTAATGCCCGTTGTCTCGATTCCCTGTTAAAGTAAGTACTGCTTTTACGGGCAGATAAATTTGAGTTGGCAGATTTAACTGTCAGTCGAAAAAACGACCTTAAGCTATCGAAGTAATACATACATACATACATATGTATCTGTGGACATTTGACAAAACAATCTCACTCAAAATTTGCTAATTTTCCGGAGAGCGAAAAAAACATATTAAATGCTTTCCACTACAAAAATTTCTTACAATGAAAAAAGTATATAAATGTTAAAATTTGACACATATCAGTAAGCAAGCGTATTTCAATCAATCGTTTTCCTTAAATTAAGGCGAATATATCAAGGTGGTGGTAAGCGTATATAAGTAGAAAGCCTCCATGTATTTTTTTGTTGCTTTGCTGGACTGAATGTCAAATTTCTGTAGGTGATTTGCATCGCCAGCCAATCAGAACGAAGCCCTTTGACGCTCAGTCCAGCAAAGCGAAAAAAGCGAAAAAAATCTGGCTCCTTAACACCACCTTGTCAAATTCGCTTTGCATGAAATTATCATGTTTTTAAATAAATAGAAATAAATAAATAAGAGGTTTTGTCAAATGTTTTTTCATACAAAAAATCATCTTAGCCCAATTCAGTTTGAGTAATGGCGTTTTCTTTTCTCGAAAAACAATTTTCCGTTTTCACATTGTAACTTTTACATTAGGCTATTTTTCATCCTGAAAAATGGCTATATTAGATGAAATTGTTACAACTTTGCTTGGTCAGAGTTCAATAAAGGGGGAAATGGGCACGCAAAGCCTTGAAAGGGCTGAGAAAAACAAACGGGGCAACATTGTTTCGAGAAAAGAATACACCATGAATAGTTTTGTTTTGCCTTGGGTCAATACAAGTTTATTTGATGAATGGAAATATCAAATTATCATTTGGCAAAACCACTTCGATCGGTTGTTATGTCAAATGCAAGTCGCGGAAATTGAAAAGGCGATAAATCTAGACCATTTCTTTCAATAAAAGTACGTAATTATTATACCGTTTGAAATTTTTTAAATTCCAACTTATGCGGTTATACATATGTTACATTTGCGAGGCATGTTCAAGGACATTAAACAGATGTATTTAATAATAATATTTTTTTTTAAATATTAATTTATTTGACAGTGACTACATTTTCTCGTCGATCTTGAAAATTGTTATGGTGCTGTTTTTGCGTTTTGTTATGGAACTCCTCATACGTATAAGCAAGCAATGTTTTACCAGTATAAGATAGTATATACAGATGAGCATACAACCATGATATGTTTTCAAAATACAGTATATACATACATACATACATACATACATACATATGTATGTATGTAGTATATACGATATGAATATGTTAAAATTTTCGTTTGCTATTACCTTTGAGAATATGTAGGCTTTTCTCATTGAACTATATTTGAAAACGCGATAATAAAGCTCTATTTGCACTCATCAAATACATACATATATACATATATATTTAAAAAAAATAAATAGAATAGTCGCAGAGTATACAAAAGAAAAACAATTGTCTGTAATAATATTACAGTTAGCAAACTCTCCAGTATTTATTATTTATTTCTGCCTGAAGTAAGAAATTACAATAACAAAAGCATAAAGGTAATAATTGAAAAATATTATAATGTTCGTCATCGAAGTCAGGTGTGAATACTTTGCTTAAAAGTGCAAATGTAGGGAAATGTTGCCTTGCACTGCAATAAAAACTAAATAAATTATATTTACATATTAAATTGCAAGTTTGAATAAAAAAATGCATTCAACTGGAGATTTGTCACAAGTGGGTAAAAAGAAGACCGATTAATAAAATTCATAAGCTAAAAAAAATTATTTTTTGCTATTTAATTTTATTTATTTGTTTCAGTATTACAAAGTAAGACTTCGGTCTTTTAATCTTTAGTATTTTCATTGTCATATAGTTTACATGGAAGATATAATAATAATAACTTAAATCTAAAAAATTTTAAATTTTCTTAATCAATAAAATATACGTTATAAGAATAAAAAGAGGAAGGAGAAAATGAAGAAATAGAAGAGTTTAAAAGTAAAGTTTAAGTTTAATGACCCGAGGCAATACAATCAGACTGATTTAAAATAGTTGTATATACATAAGTGTCTTGTAGTAAAATCTGTTTAGACCAGCTTTGACGGTTCGAGGGATCGAATTCCAGATTTAAGCTGCGTGTCTCCGCGACCTTACTGGTATCAGTTTTTTAAACAGATAAGTAGGCGTCTTCCATATAATATGCAATTTCTAGCGGACAGAGAGTTCTCAAACCAAGCAGAAAAATGATAATATCTACTGATCCTATACACATGACATGCAGCATTGTTAAACTGTACATTAATATTATAAGAAGATATCGAATTCAGCTTCAATCAATTTACGCCTGGTTTTAATTGTCGTGAATGTAGCGGCAACCCTCAATTTGCGAAGTAACGCATACACATTACCCACGACCCTGTTGATACTTGAAAGTTTTAAAAAATTTAGATGATTGTTACTCAGCAAAGCACAATGTATTACAATTTGGAACGAAAAAAGCTTATTATTGGATTATGCCTATGGTTTCATCTCGTAGGGAACTAGATTATTGGTTTTTGAATATCTCGGTATTTGCGATGCATCACTGGAGCGATGTTTGTTACTCAACAATATGTTTTGCATCGAATTGCTGTACCGGCGGTTTTGTTACTTTTAATATAAGCAGCTGAATGTGTTAAGCTTATATACATCTGAACATTTTACCTCGTTTGACTCTTGAAATAGTATTAAAATAATTACCGGCAATAAGTCAAGTATCAAAATATTAAATAAACTTTGGCCATCATATTGTTTACACAGATTTGTTTGTATGTATGTATGTATGTAGGCGTCATGAAAAATTACAAAAAAAGAGTGTGCCTGAGCAGCTGATTCCTTCCATAATAATTATACACCATATCACATCACATCACATCATGTTCCACTATATCACATGAAATGGCATCGCAACATCACATCACTATATTTCATCCTTGCATCACACCATATTAAGACATTACAATACATCATATAACATAAAATCACATAACATAAGAAAATTAATCACAAGATTGCGTCTGATTATAGACGATTATCATTGTTGCAGCTAAGCTACGAAGTGTATGAAGAGCTTGTGAGGTTGGCAGTCAGGAACTCAATACGAAAATTTTTATTAAACAATTTGGCATAAAGCAAGTGGTTTCAAGGTCAGGGCTGGTTCTTGCAAATATTAGGATCTGGTAACAGACGTCCCGAGCATACTTGGAATAATATTTAACGGGACACTAACATGGTACAATCATATTTCCAGCATAATGGGGAAAACATATGGAATGCTTAGATCATTATGAACAACACAGTATTTCACACCAGTAAAAGTTCGACTGCTGTTGACGAAAACGCTAACTGATAATAGGTAAGTTCGGGTACGGATAATTATTTAAAGTTTTCGAAAACTATAAGCTTTTAGCGTTCGCGTACGCCAAAAACTTACAAAGTAGGGGAAATTAAGAGATCAAAGTGACATTTCAATTTGAGGGGAAGCTGTTGGTTTCTGCTGGAAAAATTTTTGTCTAGCCAGCGGAGCCGCAGTTTCTTAATCCGCTGCACTATATATACGTCATTGTACAGTTCGTACAGCTAATCGTTCCATCGTACACGGTATTCGACGTCGCAAAGATGCAGAGTCCATAAATCTTTCGAAGAATCTTTCTCTCGAACACTCCAAGAGCCCTCTCATCTAATGTTGTCAACGTCCATGCTTCTGCGCCATACAATAGGACGGGCATGATGAGAGACTTATAGAGTATGGTATTTGTCCCTCGAGAGGGGACTTTACTGTAAACGAAGTCCTCTACTTTTTCAAAGTTATAGCTGTCAACAGTGATTTTAGATCCCGACGTGAATGTGCCGACTGTCTATTTGATGACAGGAGATACTTCGTCTTGCCTCGTTCACCTCCAGACCCATTCGCTTCGCTTCTCTATCCAGTTTGGAGAAGGCAGAACTAACGGCGCGGTTGATAAGGCCGATGATGTCAATGTCATCGGCGTACGCCAGCAATTGCCAGATCTGGCGTATTGTGAATATCTGGTCGGTGGTAGATTTATCCGGTCTAAAGCCACACTGATAAGGTCCAATCAGTTCGTTGACGGTGGGCTTAAGTCTTTCACACAATACACTTGACAGAACCTTATACGCGATGTTAAGAAGACTAATCCCGCGATAATTGGCACAGACTGCAGGATCACACTTTTTGTGGATTGGGCAGAACACACTTAAGTCCCAATCAGCAGGCATGCGTTCTTCCGACCATATTCTAGAGATGAGCTCGTGCATGCAATTAACCAGCTCCTCTCCGCCGTACTTAAATAACTCAGCTGGTAACCTGTCGGCCCCGGGGGCTTTGTTGGGTTTCAGCCGTGCTATCGTTTTCCGAATTTCGTCATAGTCGGGTGATGGTACATCACGTCCATCATCATTGATTGGAGATTCGGGTTCAACATCTTCTCCAACGTTGTTGTTGTTGTTGTAGCGGCTAGCTACACCCCACTGGGCTGGCGGGCTCCCTCAATCATTATCGTCAAGCTCAACTAACGAAAGGTCTAGGAAACGAGCCGTTTCAAAGGGTCGGACCATAGGGAGAGGGGTGTTAGTTGAGTAGGTTTGACCGAGCATGTGAATAGGTGATTGGTGTCGTGCGGAGACTCTCCACATGCTGGGCAAGTGTTGGGGGTGTCGGGGTTGATCCTGGATAGGTAGGAGTTTAACCTGCTACAATATCCAGATCTGAGTTGAGCCAGAGTGACGCGGGTCTCACGAGGCAGCTGGAGCTCCTCAGCTGCTATCAGAATTGTCCCCTGATGTGCCTGGGTGCCGGCTCCAGCGCGAGCAGGTCTCTATTGGGGTGCCCCGGACGGTGAGGCCTCCACGTCCTTCAGCAGAATGGAGTGGCTGACTGTGTCGAAGGCCTTCGACAAGTTCAAAGCCACGAGGATGGTTCTCTCACAGGGGCGGTTGCCGTTGAGACCACGATTAGCCTGAGTGTTTATAGCGTTAAGTGCTGTTGTAGTGCTATGCACTTTCCGGAAGCCGTGTTAATGCTTCGCCGGGCTGAGGTAGTGATTGAAATGCGGGAGCAGCAGGGCCTCAAGTGTCTTGACCACTGGAGAAAGCAAGGAGATCGGCCGGTAGGACTCGCCGGTTTCCCTGGTTTCAGCAGTGGTATCACCCTACTCGTCTTCCAGATATCTGGAATGACCAGGGTGGTTAAGGACAGATTGAGGACCTTGGTGAGATATGCTACTCCCGCGGTGCCCAATTTTTTCAGCATCAACATGCTTAACCCGTCTGGGCCAATGGATTTGGAGGCTTTCGCCTTCCCGATGGCATCCTTCACCTCTGGTGACTGACCGTTTGGTCCTGTCGGTCGAAGGATGCAGTGTTAATTGTCGACTAAAATAGTTCGCGCATCGCTTCGGGCCCGACGAGGCGTGGTCTCCAAAGGAGATTTCTGTTCGATCATCACGCCTCGTCGGGTTGGACAGGGACCTCACGGTAAATCCTCGAACCGCTCCCAATCAGCTTTTTTGAAGTTGACATCGGTGTGGCGGTCCGAGGCAACATAGTTGGCAGGTCTGTCAATCGAGATGATTATGGGTAGGTGGTCTGATGCAAGCGATAGCATAGGTCGCCACGTTATGCTATTTATCAGACCCGCGCTAGCTATTGTTAGATCTGGCGAGCTGCTGCAGCTACCCACAATCCTGGTGGGGGCTTCGTCGTTCATGGTGCAGAATGTCGAATCGTCTATCTGCTCTGCCAAAATATTTCCCCTACGATCCTTTGATAGGCTTGAGAACCAAAGATCGTGATGCGCGTTGAAGTCTCCAACTACCAAACGGTTTTCACCACTGAGGAGCGCACCTATGTCAGGGTGATATCCAGCGGGGCAGCAGGAGACAGGGGATATGTAGATATTAAATATTTCGAGCTCGACATCGCCTGACCGGACAGCAATCCCTTGACATTCTAAGGTGCTGTCCCTTGGGTCGATGTCTACATCGATGAGACGATACTGCACGGTGTTGTGTAGAATGAAGGCTAGGCCTCCACCATTATCTCGCTCGCGATCTCTGCGAAGCACGTTGAACTGCGACGTAGCTTCGTTTCTTGGACCGCAGCTATTAACAGTCCGTGCCGAGCCATGAAGGCAACCACCTCCGAGATCTTGCTCGAGAGTCCGTTGCAGTTGAACTGTAGGAGTCTCGTCTGTCTCGGTAAGGTTGTCGCGTTGAGAGGAGTGAGGGATTGGATCAGAGGGCCGGCCCGTCCCGGCTGCGCATCCCGCTGTGGTTGTGGAGGCCCAACGGTCCCTTGTGGTGCGTAGGCCAGAGCACGCCCGGAAGTGGCACCAGCCCTGGCAGGCGTTACACCTGACCGAGCAGGCATTCCGGTGCACTCTGGCCCGGCATACACAACAGATGGTGGGGGCAACCAGTAGTAGTAGCGAGAGGGGGTGGGGAGGTTAGGTGTTGCTGTGAGCTCCGGGGAGCCGTGGAAGTATGAGTAGCAACCTGCTGCTAGGTATTGCACCCAAGAGGAGATAAGATTGGGGGTGTCCGGCAGCCTTAGTGGGGTTAGGTCGCCGAAATAAGTCTTTGGTCGGATGAAATCCGAGTCACTTCGGTAACGTAGAACCGACTGTCGTGGAAGTGTTGCAGCTGCTTCCATTAAGCAGTGTGAATAAGTGCTCCCTCCATTATTTAAGCATGCTGTAGACATCAGTCACCAGGTCGCCGTGTTCATTACATTTTACAGGAATATCGCTAGATGTGTTTATGAAATATAGCATTAAAATATGCGGTAAATTGTTTGTTTTTGTAATTTGCATTCCTTATTCCTATCATCAGTCCTTTTCTATTTTCAAAAACCTTGACTCTCTTTTCCTTTTCGTTGACTTCTCCATTTTTTTTCCGGCTGTTCAACTATTTCATATCTTTAATTAATTAACTATTATTATTAATTGTAAAATAGCAAGAAAGTAAGTTATTAATATTTAAATGTAGCTGTGCTTATTCACGTAATCCTAGCATCTACATATATGTTATTATTAATTTGTGCTTTTAAAAAACAAATTCACGTCTTAAATGTGTATATTGGAACATATCACGTTATCAAATATTTCAAGGCAAATTCGTACATGCATATACTTAGGTAGTTTTCAAGAGCTTATTTTTGCTTTGTCTTCAATTTGATTTATAAAACACACTGCCAGATTTTGTCAAGAAAAATTCTTCGGGTAAACAAGAAGCGAGTTCTCCAGAAACAAATAAAAGACGAATTTCTTCGACATTATTTGTTCCGTTTTTTAATTTAGATAGCGCAAATAAATATGCGTGATTAGCTATGCGTGCTATTAATCGATATGACGCTGGGTTCGAGGTGCGAATACCAGCCAGGCAAGTAAAACAAGTACATACATATGTATGTGAGTATATAATATCTTTATTGTATGTATGTATATATATAATGACTTTATTTATATAAGGTATGATAAATAATATATAAACCAATTCAAGCTCGTTCCAAATTTCGACAAGGTATGAGTAATACCTACTGGAGCATTCAATCTGGAAGCATTTTTTTACAATCGCCGGATGTCGGGATGCAAAAGTTTGTTAAGTGTCGAGATCTAAAACTGTTCAGCTGCAGAACCAATGTTTATCAGCTGATTAGATGATAAAATATACATATGTACGTATACACTGGTTTTAATGATTATTTTTTTTACAATTTTAGCAATGCGTAAGTGTACACATATCCATAAATGTATGTATAATGCATCTTATGTTATTTTATATTATTTATTAGAAACAAGATAATTTTGCGGTTAAGGCCAGCCATATTCGAGATATCATACTTTTTCAGAAATTATTTCAGTGACACTAGCTTGTATTTTGTTGTAAATGGCAGCTGATTCTATACTTGCATAGCCCCGTGCAAAAGCACCCCAATTTCTCCGATTGCAAATTACTTAAGTTCACTTTGAATCCTAGTTTCGTTTTTCATGTCCAACTACTTAATCTTCTCTTTCACTCCAAGTCTATACCATTTCTTGATTATCTTAATCAGTAAAACTCTAGAGATCACGCGTTCTGAGATTGAATGCCTCAGTACCTTCGTTATTACATACTAAATAGGTTTGGCGGAGTTCTTCCACCAGAATAATGTCCAGCGATTAATCCCTTATTAATCATTTAAACAAAGCATCAGTAGTTCTTATGTTAGATGTTAAGGAATGCAGTAATTTTTTTTTTTCTAAACTATTAATTTCATTAAAGAAACATAAACCCACAGAATGTTTATTAGATTAGATTAAGACTAAGATAACAGCCGCTGGGGTTAAAGCTGCTTAGTCTTTTCTTCAAGAGTTAAACACATGTATATCCTTTTGCAACCCTTTTTGTACACTACTTATTAATCTTACTTCGTTTAGTGTCATACAGTTATTTTGAGCGAACGCTGGAGTTACAAGCCAGAGCCGAATTTTCCACGCACAACTGGCCAAGAGCTCCCACAAATTTGAAGCCTCACAAAATTCAAAAGAAAATTATTAAATCCTTAATTTAAAATTTGTTGAATCTCCTTTGAGAATGTATTTGGGGTGATGGTGTGTAATTGGAGTGGTGAACGGACATTTCGTCAAGAAACATCAATGACTTTGCCTTTACTTGACTGACCAATTTTCTTCTTGGTGATATGTACTGATGTGCAATTGTGATGAAAGATATTAGATTAAGACGCGATTGTGATATGATGTAGTCTCCATTGAGGGCCTCGATTTTAGTATTGCCCTGGGGCATCCATATATAAATCAGACTCTGTTAACAACATTTACCGCAACGGCGACGTTATGCTCCAAAAATCGAGTTTCGTTACCCGCTTAATTTTAGCTATTATATTATATATACGTTATAATTTTGGCGCTTACACTATATAGCTGTGTTTGGCCGAGCTTCTCCTACCATTTGAAATGTGCGTCTTTATATTCTACCACCAAATGGAGGGACCTACATTTTTGTGCCGACTCCGAACGGCAGATGCATTTTATGAGAAACTTTCATAGCAGAAATACCCTCGGAGGTTTGCCATTGCCTGCCGAGGGGTGACCGGTTTAGAAAAATCTTATTTCTTTGATTAAAATTTTGCTTGCCCTGACTGAGATTCGAACCTCGAACTCACCGGCATATCGAGTTATAGCACGTACCGCTACCAACTCGACCACAGCGGCCAGCTATTATATTGCAATTCCAAAATCTACGTCATTTTTTATTCTTCGGTCCTAATGGGTGATTTATTGCTTCAGTTGTGTTGTTAGGCAATGAATGTGACTGCAACAATTAAAAGTAAGAGTAAATACTGCATTCCTTAACACCGATTGTACAGACATATGAGAAACTCAGGATGTGTTCGGATGTATATGTTTCCGCAAAGGTTCACTCCTTAATTGCTGGTTTGGAAGGTGAATATATGATCCAAGTTTTACCTAGTATCGTTAAAAATTTATAACCATAAAAAATATTGTTTAATATACATAAATAGACCGAAGCCAGTTTTTTTTTAACGAAATCGTATTGTCTACTTTTTGTTAGCTTCTGAAATTGTTGGTGGAGTGGAACGCCCATCTAATTGATGTTGATACTGATTCACCAGTCGTTGACGTTCTAAATACATAGACACTTTTATGTTTCTAACTTGGTGATTTTGGATGAGCTTGAGTAGTGCTATTACACCGATCCCCACAGATACGGCGAAAGAACCCCATGCGCCGAACTATGTAAATTATTTTGTTAAAAGTAGCTTTGATATATATACTATTTTGTATATACCTGAGCTGTGCCCATTTCAATGTAAAAACCGGATGTGTCTATTTGATATTGGTCACCGTGTATAATACTTTGTCCAGCAGCAGTTTCACATGAGGGAAAACGTTCTGTCATACCATCACACCATACTATAAATCCTAAAGTAATCATCACTGCTGAGAGAATGGAGAAGGCAAGCATCCAAATTCCAAGTACAACGTCAATGAATAGAGAAAGAAACGAAGCCTCATCTTTCGTTCTTGCGTAACTGTTTATATAAAAATATATGGATATATGTATATGCAATGTATTAATTATAACGAACCAAGTATATAAAAAAGCATATCTACCGATATATTTGAACAATTGATATTAAGAAGAGAAAAGCTCCAGTGAATAATGGGAAATTGCAGAAACTGGTTGAGGACCATCTCACTTCAAACATTCCATCCTCTTCGCGCCACTTGCCCGTTGTAAAAAGCAGACAATGACCACTTTAAGGAGAAACAAATGTTATAAATTTACTACGCATTGGTTAATATTCATATATACAAACATATGTATAAATTTATGAACATACATACATATATAAATAACTTACTGAAATTCATTGATGCTCAAACCCAATGGGACCAGCATACATAATGACAATATAACTAATATTACATGACCAGCAATTTGGCTCAGAAGTAATATATTTGTTAAAGCCATTATATACTTTAAACGTACGGATTTAGAATAAAGTACAAAAATTAGCTCAAACTAGTGAAGAAGATATACAAGAAAAACAAATACATTTTCGATACTTTTTGTACAATATCAACTAGTCTTGATATCGATACTTCGACCACTTTGCCAGATGAAGCAAGCTAGCTGTCGACAGTGAGGACCATGAAAATATCAAAAATGATTTTCTTGCTTACCTTGCTCGTCTCCACAAGAAATAGTTGATGTCCTAAAATATGTGTCAGAAAATATATTGTCAATGGAGACCGCTTATTTCTCCATGTCAGCAATATATGTTAGAGTTTATTTCTTGGCATCTAGTCTGTTACTTTGACAGCTAATTTTTCATTTGGACATAAACTTCGATGATATTTTCATTCCGAAGCAAAAACTGAGTGGTTTTCTATTCCATTCATTAATGTTTACGTATTTGGAAGAGAAATAACATATTCCTTGTAATATATCAGCATATTTACGCTTTATTTTGACGCAATTATACAAATGCCTATGTCAAAACATAAAACAGCTATTTCTGTCGAGATGTTGGATAAGCGAGATCTAGCTCATTTCAGTAGTTTTTTTCGACTGCATTATACACTGGTCATTTTGCTGCATGATGCAGAGAACCAAAGATAGAATATTTCGCGATACTGCCACTTTGGTTTTGCCCATTTTGATATTTCAGGCAGTTTGAAAACAAACTTAAAATCGATATAACAACTAACATAGGACAATTATTTCTAGTTTTTTCTTTATTTATTAATTAAACTACTGTCTTCAACGAAAATTTAAAAATTTCTCTAAACCAAAACTAACAATCAGCATTTAATATACCCAGAAAAATATTTCCAAAAGTCGTTTAACTCGTCAAAACCTTAAAATTTTATATTTTTTTTCAATATTTATCTCCATTAAACTGTAACCACATATACATATGTATATGTACATGTCGCTCAAGAACGATAGAATACAAGATTGCGCCTTTCCAACGAAAAATCATGTAAAGCAGAGAGAATGGGATAATTCAGTCAAAGGTGTCAACAGCAATACCAAAATACAATCGTGAAATTTGCAAATTGAAAACCGTGCATATAAAGAATTTAGTGATTTTATTTATTATTATTGATTAAATACAAACAGATAATTATATAAAACGTGGTGTTTGTGCATAAAAATAAGTTTTGCATGTGAGTGCACTGAGTATTTACGTTCTAAACACGAAAATTTTGACAAAAAGTGTCTTGTATTACGAACGTAAATAAAATATAACTTACCCATATTATTTTCAACAATATTTTCAAAATCTAAAGCTGTCGCTGTTACAATTAATGACCGCACACTTCATTTTAAAACGCTTTATTTAAATAAATCCACACAAAATCACCGAAAGTAATATAAGTAAATAAATTGCCTGTGACGTGGCATAAACGGCTGATTCTGTCAAATTTACTCAGAGCGAATAGCGGTTTCCGGAAGGCGCAACCTCTGTATTCTCTAAAGGGTCAGTTAGTCAAGACTTAACTTAACTTTACTTAAGAATTAGAGACGATTTCTCAATATGTCAACGTAATTTTTAATGATTAGCTTTTGTTGCATATTGTTCTTCGAACATCTCCGTCGACACAAAGTAAAAAGCAGTCACTTGGTCAGAGGAAATGGTGGTGGCAAATCCACCCGACATTTGCGTTTCACAATGGAGACTTAGGGCCAGTTTTTCAGTGCAAGTTAAACTCTGTTTGCCGTTTAAACTAAGTTTAAACTCAGCATGCTTGTTTTTCAGTCAACTTTAAACGTAGTTTAAACTAAGTTTAAACGGCCGATCTGGCACGGTTAAACTCCGTTTAACGAATCAGCTGTTCGCCAACTACTTTATTTTGGTTGCAACAAATATTTGAGCGCAAGGTCCTCTAATTGAATTTTTATTTAAAAAAAAATGGATATTTCCTCTGGTGAAAGTGACTACAGTGACACAGAAGAAAGCCAAATACTTACAATTACTATATTAAGGAGAAAAAGAGTAATATCTACTCATCCGAATCATTTTGATATTTTTGACGAAAAGGATTATTTAGCAATGGCATCAAATTGTCAACAAACATCAGCTGTTGTCTTATCTAGATAAAGAAAAAAACAATGTTGCCATACAAAATGGCCAATGTTAACTGCGGCCTTAAACTTGCACTGAAAAACAACTGTCCAGTTTAAACTTAGTTTAAATTTAATCTGAGTTTAACTAAACTCCGTTTAAACTGAGTTTAAACCAGCACTGAAAAACTGGCCCTTAAGTATAGAAAATATTTAATTCAGAAATATGGTAGCACCACAAGAATTTGCTTTGTTTTTCCATATTTTGAAATTTGTGCAAATAGAAATTAACTCATATAAATAGTTTTGTGTGCGGTTAATTAATAAAGTATTTTCAAGTTCCAAAATTACAGAAATATGTATATTTATTTAATTTAAACAAAATTGAAAATACAAAGAGAAGAAGCAATTTCGCTACGAATTAGATTGACTTGGTGGATAATCTAGGAGCGAACATAATTTTGACACTGTCTTTTTTTTCTCTTTGTCGAAGTTTTATGAATTTTGTCTCAACAATGCTATAGGGTGTGACGTAAACTCGTATGTTATGGCTCGCGGGACAGTAACTTTGTCGAAATGTTAATAAAAACATACTCTCCAGACACAACGCATGGTTCCTGACACAAACTCAAGTAGTTTATGTTTCTTTAGAAATAATAAAGGATACACATACCTGATAGTCTTATGCTTTAATTCAATATAATCAATTTAATGACATTCAAAGCATTATTGAAATAAAATCAGTCGTAAAAATCTTTCTCATCGTACAATTAAATTACTTTAGTTCTCTTAATACAATAACATTTATTACTTTCTCGATCTCTCAGACACTGCACTGTCTTCATCACTAGTCCAATCAAATTCCATATTTCGAAAATTCTTTAGATTTTTTCAATTAATTGTATTTAGGTCTTTATTGTTCGCAGAGATAAGATCTGTTTAAGACAAGAAATTCGGCGACTTAAGTTTAAGAGCCAATTTTCATGCAAGTTTAACTCTATTTGTCGTTTAAGCTAAGTGTAAGCTTAGTATGCAGTTCTTCAGTCTGTATGGTTTATAATTAATTTATTCATTAAAACTTGTATTAATATTTTTATTTTTATATGAAAATTTGTCTTTCAATATTTTTCAATTGATTTTTTATTATTTTATATTTTCCCCAAATTTGAGGTAATTTAATATATTTTGAATAATTCGTCCTTAAGTTATTATCGGTTCGTGTTAAATTATTATTGTGTATATTTTGTGTAGTGTTTAAGTCTGAAGTTAAGTTTTATTTTAGTTTTCCATTGTTGTGAAGTTGCGTGTACGTATAGGTGAACGTGAAAGTGGCACATAAAAATTTATTTTAGAGAAAGTTTACAAAAGTAAATTAAATATAAGTAATAATAATTTAAATAATATTAGTATTAAGAATTAATATTTGTGATTATTTTATATTTAAAGAAATATTTAAAGTGCGAACTTTGTCTTGCACAGAAAATGTTCTTAGATTGATATTTATGCGTTGTAATAAGTAACGCTAAATTTAATATACAAAATGCAGCTCACTAATTTTGAAAGAATGGTATTGATATCTTTATTGATGCAAATTGCTATAGTTGTGGTTATTCACTGCGATGGTTTCAGCGACGTTAACTCCGGCAGCGATGGTAACAAAGGCGATTACACTATTAGTGGCTGCTGCAATTGTGGCTCTTCGTATGCGATCAATAGAAGGAGGTTTGAGCTGAAGTGGGAAGGACAGATGCTTGCGGATATTTGAATTGATGCTAAAAATGGTGTTGTAGTTGTTGATTGTTGCTGAATGAAGTTTGTTGCTGAGCTTTTAAATATTGATGAAATTTTTGCGGACTTAACGAGTAATATCACTATTGGTGTTCCCATTGGTGTTGTTGGGGTCGATAATGTATTTTAATTCACTACAACGTTTAGTTGGGTTCGGAAAGGTAGTGGTAGCGGAAATGGTAATTGAATTATTTGCTCTTGGCAGGATCGCCAATATAGAATTATTTTGATTATATTTTTAATATTCTATTTTTATAACTTTATCAAGTAAATTTTATAAATCAAGTCAATTAAAAATAAAAAATTAATTGAAAAATATTAAAAGACAAATTTGTATATGAAAATAAAAATATTAAAACAAGTAAATGTTTGTTTATTTTTTGTATATGAAAATAAAAATATTAAAACAAGTAAATGTTTGTTTATTTTTCTGTTGGCCTAGTAAATGCAAATTTTACGATTTTTATTGAGCTCAAGGCCAGTTAATGGAAGATTTTTGTAAAAAAGCAACTACAGTGTTTTATGGTAGACTTCTACCTCAAGGCCCCTTTGTAGAATATTTTTTTTGAAAAAACAACAACAGTTTTTTAATGGTAGAAGTCTACCAATAAACATTGTAAAATTATTAAAACAAGTTTAAATTAACAAAGTCGATTAATTATAAACCCTACACGGTTAACTCTAAACAACCGATATTGAAGGGTTGTGAACTCGAAAAAAGTGCTGGCAAACTCAGATACCGAATTATCAGGTTTCGACATCAGTTGGCACAAAGTATACAAACAAATTTGATTTAAAGAATTTATTTTTATTGCGCTATTTTGCATTATTAAATAAAAAGTGTTTTATTGTACGCCTTTCTACGCAATAGCTAAAATACAGCGGAAAACTTTTAGAGATTTCGTTTAAACAAATCAGCATTTATGAATGTGGTTGAGGTGTTAAAAAATGGCAGCTCAAATGTTCCGAGCCCGTCGTAATCAGGGACGGCTTTTTTCGTAGAATCTACGAAAATCATACTACGACGTACTCAGCGTTAGTTTATTTAAGCATTTTCTTTCTTGTTTATTGTTTTCCATTTGAGTTCAAAAATTGTATGTACATACATATATAATTTGTTATAAAAATTCTTTCTTTATAAACAAGACATAAAATTATTGTCAGTATACAGTAAATCATTGTAAAATTTACTGTCATTAAAATATTTAAAACAGTGACTAAGACAATTAATTATCTTATCAATTATAATTGAAGAAGTGTGCATGTATTATTTTTATCATGACAGTATTGTCAGGTGTAAGCTCCAAGTAATACTGGCGTTTATCTTTATTTATTCCTGATTTAGAATATTTGTACATTTGTTATTATTGCGTTGGAATTAAATTTTATATACATATTTTTGCTGTATGCAAAACAGGTTAATCCAACTGATATTTTGTAATCCTCTGCGACGGACACTCTGAACACTTGTTGGTAATTTCATTTCAGTTTACTTATTAATATTCAAAATCTATGAAAAATTTTGCAATTGCGCGTCTGCTTTTCTCTAGTGCTGACAATGTCGTAATAATAATACTCTGTTTAGACTGTAAACTCGAGTTTGTGGTTTTGAGTTTATGAACAACTGTCAAGCGTTCTTATTGAGGTGTTTAAGATTCTTTGAGTTTAATTGACATTTGTTTACTTACTTCCAAATATAAATTTTTTTTGTGAAAATACATTTGTACTAATATTTACAAATGTTTAAAAAATATGTGCACAAAATTGGATAATGCTTGAGATGGCATTGAACACATTTGACCTTACCTCTTACCACCCAGCCATATCTTGAAGTTTGGAAGTAGAAAATAATCGCATCAGGCTAAATCTGAAGAATATGCTGCATGGGGTAGGAATTCGTAGTCCAATGTATGGATTTTTGCCATGTTTTTGAAGAGATCACCCGGTTGCGGTTATCGTCGAGTGTGAGGAATCGCGGTACAAATATCTGTGTAATATATGATGTCCCTGCTCAGTTGAGATGCCTACAGCGTCAGACACCTCTCGTGCTTTCGTTCATTGGTCTTCCAATATCATTCGTGGATTCTACTTACGATTTCTGGTGTAACGAATACTTTTGGGAGACCTAAACGTTCGGCGCTAGTTGTGATGCTACGACAACAACGGTACTCAGTAATGCATTCTGAGTTTAAACTTAGTTTAAACGACAAACAGAGCAGACAAACCCGCACCGAAAAACTGGCCCTTAGTAGTTTATTATAAGATGGCAGTTAAAGGCAGCAATGATGAGTTTAAAATTTTTGTATGGTAAATTCCGAATTTATGAGAAGTGTTTGATGTTAAACTCCAAAATTGCTTATAAACTCGAGTTAACGGCGCAGTCAGCACATATTAAATAAAAAATAAGGTTTACTTCGTCTTGCCCCCGTTCGTCTCCAGACGTATTCCATTGGCCTCGTGGTAGAAATACCGATGATAACTATCATAGGTATTGGCAAACGCCTAGCAGTTGCATTCTCTTATAGAAGGTGGTGCCTGAAGCATTTTGTTCCGTGCCTCACATTATCTTCTACAACATCAGGCTAAAGAAGTCGCACGATATACACATAACCACCCAGCCGCCTTAAATCACGTTATGTACCAAACGTCTCAGAATGACCCTTAATACTGTTGATGTACCGAATTCAGACATTGCACAGTGGGGTAATTTTCCTGATTAAGATAATTAATTAACAAATTAAATTGAAATATTAATGAAGTTTTTTTTATCCTGTGAAATTTTATTAAATTCCTCATTACTAAACGTTGTATTATTTATTGTTTTTCCACGCTAAGCTTTCCAAGTTGATTATTCATTACAAATTTGGCTACGAGCGGCGATTTATGTGATTTTGTTTGTGCAAAAAATGGTTTATTTTGAACATTTCTAAAGAACACTAAAAATATTATTATGGAACCATCAACTTCAGATATTTTAATTGTGTTTAGTATATACATAATAGATTTTTGTTGAAAAAGTTAATAAAATAATTTTTAATTTAAATATATGTACATGTATGTTTTTAGGTGTAAGTGCGGATTATAGTTTTTCATCTAATATAACCTCTGAAAATTAGACTAATATTCTGTAAAAAGAAGAATAATCTTGTGTGCCTTTTTGAAATATTAAATTTATTCGACTTTAACTCAGTGAAATAATATAATCTGTCGTTGGCCCGGAGATATTTAGCGAATTTAACGCACATTAATTTCTACTGAATAGTAATGATGGTGGTGGTTTATTTCTATAGGATTATAATAAATTAATACTATTTACATATACATATTCCTAACTAATACTCACCGCTGTGTGCCTCGTCCGGTTGCTTGCCAACGAATGGCGTGCGAACGAAATTCAGAACGGGAGGCAGGCAAACAGCGATAAGTGTACAAAAAGTGTTGCCATATTAGCATTATTAAACATGTAAAAACAGATAATACGTTTATGCGGTAGGTGGCGTTCTGTGACATCCCCGGCCCCGTGAATCACCCAATTCACCATTCTCTTGATTCAGAACGGCCAGCTTCGAGACGGCTCTTCGTCTTATTCCAGAGCTTGTGCGCACATCAGCTTGCCGGATCTCACCATCTTTGCCAGGATACAACTGCTCCACTACGCCTCGGCACCATTCCTTTCTTGGCACGTTAGGATCGCAGATAAATACAAGGTCTCCTTCCTTCAACGGCTTCGTCGGTTGACACCACTTTGTGCGACGTGTAAGTGTAGGGAGATACTCCTGCACCCATCTCTTCCAGAAGTGGTCCCTGAGTTGGCGGGCGATTCGCCACTGCTGTCGTATGGCGATAGAGCTTGATGGTATTTCGGTTGCACTGGGTGCGTCCGCAGTATTGGCTGATCCCAGCAGGAAGTCATTCGGCGTTAGCGGCTGTTCCTGGTTCGGAGAGATGGGTAGGTGCGTGAGAGGTCGGGAGTTGACCACATTTTCCGCCTCTATTAGAAAGCAGTTAAGTGTATGCTCTCGGGGCGCGATTTCTTTAAGCGTTTGGCGCAACACTCGTTTGACGCACTGCACCATCCTTTCCCAGGCGCCTCCTTCAGCTGGATTGAACGGCGAGTTGAATACCCATTCGACACCTCGCTGCGACAGTTCGCCTTGCACACGCTCACAGTCGAATACTTCGGTGAATCGTTTAGCTTCGTTGTTGGCACCGACAAAGTTCTTGCCATTGTCGGATCTCAACCTCGTAGGCACTCCTCTACGGTTGATAAAATTGCGAATGACGGTAATGCAAGCGTCAGTACTCAAGTCGTGAGCTATTTCCAGGTGCACTGCTCGTATGGTGAGACAGGTGAAGAGCGCTACCCACCGCTTTTCGGTGCTCCGTCGCACTGTTACGTTGATAGGCCCAAAATAGTCCACACCTGCGTATGTAAATGGCCTTACGTAAGGCGTGACTCTGTCGGCGGGAAGCGGCCCCATTAACGGTGGGACGGGTACTGTCTTTTGAAGGCGGCATACGTTGCAATTGGCGATGACGTGGCGTAGAAGCGTTCTTAAACGTGGTATCCAGTATACTCTGCGGATAGCACATATAGTAGCCTCGGAATTTTGGTGGCCCATGAGGACATGATGATGCGCTGCGACTAGCTTCGTATACGCGTGAGTAGGTGGCAATATAATGGGACGCCTAGTGTACATCGGCAGCCAGCTGGCGGCGTCAATGCGCCCGCGAACACGTAGCACGCCATCCTCGTCCAGGTATGGCAGCAGTTGCAGCAACGAGCTGCGGCTCGATATGGCTTGGCCACTACGGATATGCTGGATCTCTTCGGAGAAGGATTCGGCCTGTGCAAGGCGGCATAGAAGCAATTTCGCGCTTTCTAGATCGCTAGCGCTAAGACCGTAGGAACTCATAATTTGTTTTTGGCGGCATTTTTTGACAAAGAGTACAACCCAGGCTGTAGTCCTCAACAACCTGTTGTATGAAGAAAAGCGATTAAAACGGATAAAATTGTGACTTACGATGGTTAATGTGTGTCGTGGTCGTAGCTCTTCATCGTGAGTTTCTGGCTCGGGTAAAGTTGCATCGTCAGGCGGCCAGGCGTGCTCCTCTTCACGTAGAAACGACGGGCCTTGTAACCAGCGTGCAGTAGGACCAAACTCGATTTGATTATTTGCGCGTGTAGCTTCGTCGGCTACGTTTTCTGCTGTGGGTACCCATCGCCAATCGGGAACCTTTGTAGAGGCTAGAACTTCGGCGATTCTATGCTGAACAAACGGCTTATATTTGCGATGCTTGCTTCGAATCCAGTTGATGACTGTCATCGAGTCGCTCCAAAAGAAACACTTGTCGATTTTAAAGGAGTGTGCTTCACACACGGTTTGATGTAAACGTGTTCCTAAGACGGCAGCTTGCAGCTCTAGACGCGGTATGGTGAGGGGCTTCAAAGGCGCACACTTCGATTTCGCACAGACGAATGCGACCTCAATCTCACCTCGAGTGTTCGTGGCTCTCCAGTAGGTTACGGCGGCGAAAGCGTTCTCACTGGCGTCGACGAAGGTATGAAGTTGCAGATTTTTTGGCACACCATTACGGAAATAGAACCGGGGACAGGCATATTCCATTACAGCTGGCAGCTGCTTACGCCACTTTTCCCATAGAACAGCGATGTTTTCTGCAAGTGGATCATCCCAGCTCGTTTCGTGCCTCCACACCTCACGCATCAACAGCTTCGCTCCAACAACAAAGTTGCCCAGTAACCCCAGCGGGTCAAATATGGACATGACCACGCTGAGGAGCTCCCTCTTGGTAGGGCATCTTATACCGCTCATCACAGCTTCACACACGTTGTTAAATTTAAGGCCGAATCTGAAGCTGTCAGTCGTTGAGTGCCAATGCAACCCAAGCACTCTCTCGGTACCCAAGCCATTATTTTTACCTATGACCTTGTCCGCGTCCATCCCATCCAGAGCAGCAGTCACCTCAGTCGAGTTTGATATAAAGTTACGAATCTCAAACCCGGCGCCCATATGAATAGCTCTTACTTGTGCTGCAACGGTGATGGCTTCCTTTGGTGAGTTGAAGCTATCCACAAAGTCATCAACATAATGGTTCTCCAAAATAGCTGTTATAGCACGGGCTGTGTAACGGTTGTCGTCTCTATGTTCTAGAGCATTTCGTACCTTTACGTAGTGGGCCGCGCAAGGCGAGCAAGCAGCTCCAAACGTCATCACGCACATCTCGTACACGTCAGGTGTTCGGCCAGAGTCACCGTTACGCCATAGAAAACGCTGAGCACGTCTATCCTCAGGACGGATACGTACTTGGTGGAACATTTCCTTAATGTCACCACACAAGCCCACTGCCCTTTCTCGGAAGTGGAAAAGAATGGACGGCAACGGTTTATACTCTTGTGGACCCTTAAGCAGATTGCTATTTAAGGAGATACCATTGACCTCGGCGGCGGCATCGAACACAATTCGCATTTTAGACGGCTTGTTCGGGTTCACTACGGCGAAATGCGGCAGGTACCAGGTACGTGGCGTCGGCAAAGCGTACTCTGACATTTCAAGTTTGCGAGCGTAACCCTTCTCGATGTAGCTATCAATAAGTCTCTTATAAGTGGTGGCGAACCCAACATCACGACTCATTTTCTTTTCAACGCCTCTAAGTCTCGAGAGCGCCATGCCGTAGCTGTCTGGCAGCTGAACGTCGTCGTGCTTCCATAGGAGTCCAGTCTCGAAACGTGGTCCAACACGACAGGTCGTCGACTCCAACGTGGCTCGTGCACGGATGTCGGCATCGCTTTCGATTGGTGGCGACGGTCTCACTCCGAAGCTTTCAGTTTCAAAGAATCCAGCAATCATGTTGTGGAGCCCTTCATCAGGACTGCATTTGACGAACAAACATGTGGTTGGAGAGGGCATGCGACCACTGATTGGACCGAACACTACCCAGCCCAGTTCTGTTTTGGCTGCAAATGGTCCGTTTTTCCTCATTGGAATGGTGGTCGATGACAAACCCAGATGGCAATTGTCGATGCCGATGAGGAGGCGTGGCGTCGCACCAGAATGTGGTTGCACTGGCAATTGGTGCGCTTCTTGGTGGTCAACTATTAGGTCACTGTGACTGAGGCTTTGTGTTGGTAACTGTAGGTTTCGTACGGCGTGAACCCGTCGCAACATGTGCCTTTTCTTCATACCTGCACCGCTTATGTGCAACTCAACTAGAGTCGAAGGCTCCTGTACCGCTTGTCCACCAAACCATTGGACGTTCAGGCTATGCGGACGTCCTCGCAAGTCTAACTCTTTTGCGAGGCTGCTGTCGAGCATCGTTATGGATGAGCCTTCATCGAGCAAGGCGTAAGTGTCGACTTGGCGTTTCTTACCGTACAACGTAACCGGGAGAATGCGATAAAGTAATTTCTTTTCTGGCGAGCTGGTTGCACAACTTAAAACGGTTGCACTTTTATCCCTTGGTGGTTGCGGGGGGGTGTTAGACCGTGGTGACATAGACCGTGATGACGTTAAGCGGGTGGCGCTTCGTGATGACGACCTCGATGACTTGGGCAGGCTTTCTGACTGGCGTTCATGGAGCAATCTATGGTGTGCCCTGACGCATCCATCGATACCACAGACCTTGCGTCTTCTGCAGTTGCTGGTTATATGGCCCCCATTTAGGCAGGCAAAACATAGGCGGCGAGATTTGACTTCGGCCCATCGGTCACTTACCGTTGCTTCAATCAGGCGTTTGCAGTCAGATGGCCTGTGCTGACCCTGGCATATTAGGCATTTCCTTGCGTTCATTTCATCCAAGTGGAGTACCATGCGGCGTTTAGGCTCACGAGCGGCAGGTTGACATTCATCGTTAACAGTGCATATAACATTCGCAAGTGACGTGAGCCAATCGCTAAAATGTAGTACCGTAGCTCGCATTTGTAAGGTGGTTGCGAACCGGCCCCACTCAATGCGTTTGCTCATTGGCAGCTTTGCTATAAGGTCGTCAAGCAAGGTCGGATTGGAGAGATGATATTCGGCCCCAGCTGATTGTAAAAACGCGCAAACATTTTTGACTTTCGTTGAAAACGGTATAAGTTTGCATAATAGGTTCTCGGGAATAGGAGCTATTTCCTTAACCAGCGCTAACTGACTACGAATCAGCTGCTCCGGCCGCCCGAATCTAAACTTCAATTGATCGACGATGCAACCGACATTGTTAGGGTGGATCAGCAACGACTTCACCGTTTCACGCGCATCGCCCTTCAAACACTTTTGAAGACGCTGGTTGTTGTCGAAATTCGTATAGCTATATGCCGCCGTCGACTCCGTAAACGCCGCGTAAAATACAGGCCAGTCTTCGGGCCGACCACTAAATTCCGGCAAATCTAGTAATTTCTTTGGAAAGATAAGACTATTAGGCGGGTACTGTACGTTTGCGCGAGTTCCACTAGCTATAGCTGTTGGCATCGGTGCATTCGACGACTGCGATGAGAATGCACTATTTGTGTGAACCGTTGAGGCGCTGCGCAAATTATCTGTAACTGTGTTATAATTAACGGGCTGTGAATTAAAACTGTAATTATTCATTGAAGTAGGCGGCGGCATATACTGGGCTTCGATAAATGGCGTAGCGGCAATGGACGGTACATGGGTTGGCGGTGCATTAGTTGGCGCTGCTTCGATCTGCGTCGACCGCGGCAGTGCTGGCTGCGACTGCGCGACCAAACTGCTGGCATAAGTAACGGCAGAGCTACCGTTACCCATTAACGCTGCTCGAAGTACTTCATTTTGGGCTTCTCGATCCCGTAATTGTGCCTGTGTGGCTTTCAGGTGAAGCTCCAGCATGGCTATGCGTTTCTCGATGTCGTCAAAATTGTGACCGACGGCGTTATTTTCGAGAGTTATTGGCGCTCCATCCTCGACAGGCACTTGGTCAGTTACGGCGGCAATCGTAGCACCACTGGTTATAGGTACATAAGAGCTGGTACTTACTGCGGTTGGACATACATTTGATGCGGCTTCCAATATTGGCGATAACGATGTGCTGGTACTCGTACTCATGCTGATGCTGTTGTTTGTAAGGCGGGCACTTCTGCGAGGCGGTGTTCGTTCCATACGTTTGGCAATAAATTTGTGTGGCACGAGTTTACACAGGCGTGTGCTTATCAAGTTAAATTCGTAAGAGGCGGCAAATGTGTTATAAAAGGCGGCAAACTGTTCGATAAGGCGGCAAGATGTTCAAAATAAACTGTTGAATAAGGCGGCAAGGTGTTCAGTAAGGCGGCAAAATGTTCAATACGGTGGCAAAATGTTTAATAAGGCGGCGAAAAATTGTAAATGGCGGCAAAATGTTCGCAAAGGCGGCAGAAAATATTCATAATTTGCATTTGCGTTGAATGCAAGAACGAACTGTCATGCTGCGACGGCGACGTCGATGTATTTAATGCTGCGGCGGCAAGGCAGCGGAATTATAGCGCTGTCGCATATGTAGCGGTTACGTAGGGCTTTGCTGGCAATGCAATTTCAGCATCAATGCTGCTGCGCTGTACAAGCGAAATAAAGTTGTCGTTGGCCCGGAGATATTTAGCGAATTTAACGCACATTAATTTCTACTGAATAGTAATGATGGTGGTGGTTTATTTCTATAGGATTATAATAAATTAATACTATTTACATATACATATTCCTAACTAATACTCACCGCTGTGTGCCTCGTCCGGTTGCTTGCCAACGAATGGCGTGCGAACGAAATTCAGAACGGGAGGCAGGCAAACAGCGATAAGTGTACAAAAAGTGTTGCCATATTAGCATTATTAAACATGTAAAAACAGATAATACGTTTATGCGGTAGGTGGCGTTCTGTGACATAATCATATACTCACTAAAGTACCAAAACGAGGTATGTGACGAACTATAGTTATAAATTGATGTTATTTGGAAGAGGAAGCGCAAGAAGATCAAAATAAAAAGATTTAAAAAAATACAGACAGTATTTTTCGCGCAAAGTTCGTTGATGTATTTTATGAGAAGCTTTTTCATTGCAGAAATAGTCTCGGAGGTTCGCCTTTACCTGCTAAGGGGTGATCCCTATTAGAAAAAAACCTTTTCTATGATTAAGATTTTGCTTGCCCTGACTGAGATTCGAACCTCGATCGGCTGTGGGCCTTTTAAAATTTTCTACATCCACAAACTGATGATAATCATAATGATGAATAAGTTATGCTGGGATTGGGTTTCACTTTATTCGCCCTTTGGTAACGACATTAAAGCCTTAGCAAAAATAAAATTTCCCACTAAACCATTTTCGGATTTGTCTTTTTTTAATACGATGCTAGTCATAGAATTAAAAAAAAATTTTAATTAAATGTACGTCTGAATTGCTCTAGAGTTTTAGATCGATTACCCCGCTGTGGATTGTGGCGAAAAAGCAGCTCCTGGCTATGTTGTGGGTACAGGAGTGCTTCTAGGTATGCAGATATGGATACACGGCAGTACCCACTTCCAACTCTAACAACGACGGTTGTGTGCCCTGACCAACATAAACAAACCATGTAAGAGATGCGGTAACCAACCCGTGTCAAGCCTTGGGTCACGGCGTTTGTACGCAATTACGCATTGCTACAAGTGGGCCCCTATCGTGGACCAAGCGGGGACACACCACGTAAAAAACAAATATTTTGCAATTTCACTTCAACTTCCGGTTGGTTGATTGCTACATAAAAGCAAATGCCGACATCACCACCATTCAGGTAATGCGTTGGACGGGACAAGAGAAAAAAGCTTATACGAGTATGTGAGGAAATGCAAATCGGTTTTCGGATTTGTGGTGGGAGAGATTTCGTTGTCAGTTACGAAAAAGAAGGACGAACGCTTTAGTAACTGTTCTAGAGTATCTTTGCTCCCAGAGTCGGAAAATTTAGTCTCCACGACGAATCCTCCGAAATTATGAGCCCGAAAATGATAGTCTGTAGCACCAGGTTCAAGTTAAATACCACAAGCTAAATAGCTGTCTCCAGATGTCAAGTGACATACGTTTAGATCACACTTTAATTATGAATAAGTTCCCCTACTGCTTTATTGTGGCAGCGGCTACCACTTTGACAAGATGATGAGCCCAGCTGACGGATTGCAAGCTGATCTAATGAGGTACGGCGGCGAGAAGCTGGTTAGCAGAATGCATCAGCTCATTTGCAGGATATAGTCATACGAACGCATGTAATATTTGTCAACTATCACGTATAAGATTCTATTGAGCGATTGTGTGACAGACTGAAACCTATAGTAAATGAACTTATGGATCTCCTCAGTGTAGCTTCAGTCTTGAATATTTATCACACACGCTTTCAACAGCACATAAAAATATATATTGTAAATATAATAGTAAGTATAGCTTACCCGATTTTATAAAAATTTCGAAATTAAAACTCCATTGAAGTTCTCTTCTGTCATAAGTCATATTTATTTTTGTATTTGCTCTTTTTGTTGATTTCTGTTTGCACATTTGGATTTATTTTGTAAGTTTTAGGATCTCTTGTAGTTGTTTTCATGGTGTTATGGTTTAATAAAAGTGGAATTAGAGATTTTATGTGTTTATGTACAGTGTATGTATGTATGTACATGAGCACGCTTGATTGAAAAAAATATATGTATGTATATTGTGTATTTTCCAACAGTTTTTTTCTATATACATATGTATGTATGTATGTATGCTTGTAGAATTGTATGATATAATACATTATCAGACCGCTTTATTTAGTGACATAACGAACATCAACTTGTTTTAGCTTATCATAAATGTACTATGCATTTGTTCGCATTGAATTTAGTTTAGTTAAATACATAGCAGGTATACTCATATGTAGTATACATACATACATGTGTATGCACTGATTTCCCTACTGTTATAAAATGTATAGTGATTGACCTCAAGTATTTGAAGTACTTGTTTTTCCTGTGCATTGACCTCACTCCTGCATTGTAATTTGTTTTGGTTTACTGAAGACCTCTTGTTCTGTCAAAATAAATGTATGTATGTAGGTATATATGTGCGGAAGAATGGACCAGGATTTGTATACATAAATGAGTTGCGTAGTGACTGTTATATTTACATACATACGTACATAAGTATGTGTGTACACATGTATGTATGTATATTAAATGAACATCAGTAAGTTTATATGCCAATAGGCGCAAAAAAATTATACAGCCTCTTCTGTGGCAGAATTTTTAATACGGTCTAGGAAATGTGTTTCTCTACAAATACCTGCGACGGAACTAACCACAATATCATAATATTTATGAATGTAAGTACATATGTCAATTAGTTATTCCGTTAAAATTAAATTTTTTTGTATTTATTTGAGAGCCATTTGGATCTGTTTGGATATCTTCAATAGGGGGTTTCATACTTATTTCGTTAAAGTTGTACTCGGTATTCATTAACCCGGGTAAACTTATCTTTTAACCATTCGCTATTCTTTCTTATTAACATGAAGACGAATTTTGTAAATCTGCTGATTTTGTATTTACAGCGGGAATTTAATAGTTGTGTGTGAATTTTCATTTGCATATGTATATCTTAAAACTGTTTACATACTTAAATATCTGAAATTAATGCCAGTACAAATCGCCAAATTGCTACGAGTTTCGTTAAGGTATTCTTTATATGCAACTTTATCATAGCTGCCAGCTTGGTAGTGCGCTTAAGTTTCACTCAATAAAGTAGACATTATGAAAATAGATGAAATAAGTTACCGAGCTTGGTGTGAAGACCCCTAACGAAACAATGGTGGGTGAACAGGATGCAGAAGCGAACCGAAGATGACAAAATGTTCTTGACTTTTTTGGTCGTTTTCATTTCAACGGAGTGTTCGGATTTACATACATAAATGTCTCTTATTTCCGCAACTAAAGTTTGACTCAGAAGGTTACCATAGTTACCCATAAAAGAAACTCTTATGCATTATGGTTTAGAAAAAAGTATGATTTTGATGTCGAAAATTTTTACGCTGTCTGATTTGATATTCACATTTTTTTACATACATACATACATTGTATTTCTATATGGATGTAGAAGTTTCCTGCTACAATTTAATTTTTTCAGTTTTTAATATTTTCATTCATAATGGGTTTTATCACTTATTTCTAAGCACTACATCAATTTCTAATATTTAATTTATATTAGTAGTCCAATTTTGATTGGTATTTATGTTTTGGATTTCCTTAAATATTTGCATATTTTGTTAGTATTTTTTCAGCTTTTACTTAACTTTTGAGTTTTCTTATATTTAGAGGAGCGTTTATACTTCTTCCATTAAGTCCATATTAGATAGTTTTTGCTTTAATCAGTTACTTTTAAATCATTAGATTCTTTAGTTTTAGATCTAAATCGCCTACCAGCTACAGATTTTTTGTGAATACAGTTAATCAAAAGCTTGGCCAAAACACACTGAGCTTTTCAACGCCTCCTGCAATAGTCAACAGTTAGTAATGTAGTTATTTTTTATATTATCAATAATTTTATGTTTTTTTTTTTAACTTATGTTTGCAAGCCGTTTAAGTACAGGATACGTTGTAAAATCTACAGATTATTTGTCTGCAGTGTGTAAAGTCCCAATATTGTTCACGGAATTTATATAAGGTGCCGATTATTCCGTATTCACTGAGCCCCTAATCGCAACAGGTGAAGGCGATTTATCACTGTACCTAGTTTTTTTTTTTTTTACAAATATCTGATCATTTTCCAATAATATTTAGATTAAGTTAAATGAGATGTACTTACATACATATGTAAATTTACAGATCTATATATGTGAGTAACTTTGTGAGTGTAAATCGAGTTGCTAAAGCGCTGTTGTCTGAGTTCCGTGAGGCTTAGACAACATTCTTTAGCAAAAATTAACATTTATTTAATTTTCATTCTTCCCCTAAATTATTTCTAAAGCTACCTTATACAGACGAAAACAAACTAGGTATATTTCTATACAACATTTTACTGATTGCATAGGTGTTGTATGCCCAAAACGAGTCTATATAATTTCATCATTTTCCGTTTACTTGCGATTATGGGTTCTTTTCGAATGTCATTTTAAATCGTCTCAAATGCGGTTTTAAATTATTATGCATATTTTATGAGATTTTTATGATATTTTCTCATCATAAAAACATTACTCTTTTCAACTCAACTGAAACATTCCAATTTCATCAAATATTTCCCATTGACGTTGTTTTTATTTGGCTTACATATTGCATGTACATACATACATGTATTAGTATATCATTAATGGCTTTGTAATATAAGAATGTACACGCACACGCACGGTTTAAAAAAAAAATTACAAAATAAAAAAATCTTGTTTAATTTACTTAAAATCAACTAATAATATACATATGACATACATATGTATGTATGTATGTTTGCACACATTTGATATATGCATATATACATACATATATACGACAAACGTACATACATATGTATGTAATCACCAAAGGTACGTAAACTTGTGGCCAAGAGTAGATTATATTGGTGAATATGCATACGTAAATACTATACATAAATTAATTAATAAAAATGAAGGGCCACAGACTCAAAATCACATATTCAAAGATCAGGTTTGTTTTACGAGTGTTTTCTTCTTTTATATTCTTACCTACATAGGTACACATATATGTATGTATGTACAGAGAATATACATACATATGTTGGAATTTCTTACATATGCTACATTTTTCTCTTTTTTCATTCTTTTGACTAAACCGATCATCAAATGAAGCTAAACATTAACTTCATCAGTTAAATATTAAGAAAAAAATACTTTATTCCAATAATTAATGCTCCGATGGGTTAAAGACATGAATTTAACGTCATATTTTTGGCCGTACGCCTTTTCATAGGTTTTCTATGTATCATTTAATAGAAACACTTCGACTTTAACATGTTCCAGGGTCGAATTATTTTATATAATATATTTAGTTTTGGTTGCTGAGTAGCTCTTGTTGTTTATCATTTTCATAAATCTGTCTTTTAAAATTTTTCTCCATTTTTTTCACATTTTAGGCATTTTATTACTTTTATTCTGTTTGGGTTGCTTGTTGTTGATTTAATTTTGAAACAGGACGTCCTGCGCGCTTCTACAATTTCGTAGAAGTTCTTGAGTTACACTGTTCAACTGTTTGTCATGTCTGTGCAGCATTTGATATAATATACACGAAATGAATAGAATGTAGAGAGCGACTTGTATTTAACGCACTAATCACATATGTATGTATGTATGTACATACATACATAGGTACATAAAATAACTTAAAGAAGACTATGTTAATTGTTTCTTCAATATTTTTTGTCATTTTGGCAAAACAATTTTTTAAGTGATCTCAATAGATTTTTTATGATAAATGTTGTAAGTTAACAAATTTGTACTTTGCAAAAGTTGGGCTGAGTTGACGGACACATGCCGGAAATTCAGCTTTCATCGGCCTAATTTCGTCTATACTTATACATTTTCATGTACATATGTATGACCATTGTTCATTTAAGTTATATGCGGTTATTGCCGGAGCAATATTTTGTATAGTAGGATATACATATGAATGTATGCACATATGTATGTAGGTGTGTATGCATTTGACTTAGTCTTTATAAAACAGTAAGGCGCTTAACTAGGGTGTACCCGTACTAAGTATTGAAGCGTGGCCCACAGTTAGTTCTTGGTTTAACATTAAATAGATAGTTGATTTATAGTTAACTTAGAACTAGGTCCACAAGATCGTAATGCAAATTTTGGGTGTTGTCCAAAACGTAGTAACGCAAAGCATCAACCTATTTTATTGCTAAACCCAAAAGACAAAATTTTCCAATATTTGCCAAAATGGTGGCAGGTATACTAGTGTTCTACTAAGTTCCGCAAATTGTACATTTCCACCTACTGTGGGTTAGGCATAGAAGCGATTGCCGCTTATTAGATAGTTTTTAGGTTTTGTTTTCTATAAATTTGAAATTTGAATAAACATTTACGACCGTTGTTGGCCAATAACGATTTTATGTAGATGACAAGCTTGGCCTGAATACCCATGTTTTTTTCTGCAGCGATATTTATTACATCTTAAGGTAGTTCAAATAAGAGTAGGTACTTAACGAAATACAGAATTTGTGTTCATATAAAGTGCGACAAAGCCTGCATTTGGAATGTTATATTTTAATAATAAGCATAAATATATATATGCACTTTTAGCTACTCGTTTAAAAAATTGTCTACAACCATATGTACTTATGTATGTACATACGTATCTAATTTCCTTAAAATCAAAAAAAAAAAAAAAAAACGTAAAAAGTATTGAAACTAATTAGCGCGTTAAATCAAACGCTCACTGTACCATATTCAGAAATCTGTATTATTTGGCGCAGTTTCAATGTCGGTGTCGCCTGTGTTGCTATCACTGGCAGCTGCCAATAGAGTTGTTGGCGCCAGCGAAAATTGTGGCGCCGCGTTACCAGCTATTGCCATTGTTGGCTCCGTGTTCCGTCGCTTCATTTTGCTCTTGTTCTTTTTTAGCATCGTGGCCTGTGGACATGTAGACAACATGTGCAAACATTTGTATATTTGGTTTGTTTTACATTTTTTTATAGTTGCAAAAATTTAAAATTTTTGATTTTGTTAATCCGAATTTCCGTCCGGTACAATATGCACAAGTGAAAAATATATGCAGATATGTAGATGTATGTATGTAGTTTTGTTATTTTTTTTATATAAAATACGCATTGCATTTATTTGTTGAAGATAACGAAGTTATTTTGTCATTTGCGAAATATACAGATAAAGGAAAAAGTAAATAAATGATTAACACATTTCGTATATTTTTGGGCGATCTGGTGCTGCATAAATATTTGCTAGTTTAATGCCATAAATTTTTGTAACAATAAGTTTGGATTAATAAAATGGGCACAGCAAAAATATTACAACATTAAAAAAATATAATAAAGTTCATTACGATTATAAAAAAACATTAGCCATCCCAGCAAACAAACTGACGTAAGATTGCAATAAAAAAGTAAGAAACTCAATAATTCAAATGCTGGTGTTGTATGCTACAAATTATTTGTAAAGCAATAAAATATAAAATATTGAATAAACAAGCAAATTAAAATACAAATATGGTATGCGGATAATATGCGGAGAGCGTTCGCAATATAGCAATAATGACCGTGCACTAAATGCTAAATAGTAGTTGTAGAACTGGAACGTGACGTCAATTAACCACTCCTGCATCAGTTTATACCAGTTAAAATACTATGTCGTTTGGATGCAAATCTGTTTTAATCATCACTTTTTGGGGCATAAGAATAACAAAAAAATATATACATACCTATGTACATACATACACATGTACTGACATTTCTGCAGCGATAAGTACAAGATTCCAAACTATAGTTTTTACCTAGTAGTTTGGCTTTTAGTTGTGGTTAATGTATATATGAATGTAAGTATTTATGCATATATACATACATACGTACATTATACATACGTGTCAATAATTTTGAAAGTGGCCTAAGTCGCATACTTATTCTTGTGCATCATAATCGGATACTTTCTACTGAATGCGTCTGTTAATCTATGATAGATCATTTTGCCTTTGCCGATGTACATAGTTGAAATGAAAAATTTAATTTGTTATGTAAAATTTACGGAATAACGTTTTGGTGAAATGCTTGAAAAGTCAGAGAAACGGGGAGTTAGAATTCAGCAATATGTTAGAATAGTTTGGTTCTTTCATCGGATTGGAGTATGAGCTCAAAGTTAACGGCTTTCCAATAAGAAAGTCTATTCAATTGTTATAATCGTCTACGCTTCAAACAAGGAATATGTGTGTATCTATAAGAATTAATTTTAATATTTGTTTGTAACAAACCCATAAGTGAAATAAACCTTTAATCCCATTCGAAAGAGAAAGACACGCCGGATCGTTCAAGCAGTGACCTCAATCAAAGTCTATGTATTATTTTCGGAAAAAATTAGGAAAATGCGTAAGTTATTTCAATTCAAATCTCACTGCTAACTACGGCTTTAGCTAAATATATTATTGGCAAACATTTGATATTGACGAAACACAAACAACAAATGCCTTGCTCAAACTTCCATTTTCCACTTTAATGAGTAAATTTACACACATTCATAATTTCTCCCAATACTTAAATTAAATAAATACGAGTTTATAATAAAAAAAAATATGGATTAAGAATGAACTGGAATGTGACTATGAAATTTAGCGTAAACTTTCAAAAGACATTTTAGTATTAAGTCATACTTATTTAAAACCTATTAGGCCTTGTTAACTATCGCTTTAGCTGTTTGATTGTTTGTCTGGCAACACCGGGAACTGAAATATGAGCAGCAGAGTTAATAGTCGTACAATGGCGATATTTTTGTTGATAACTAAAAAAATATTCGTCTGGTATATAATAAAAAAACATATATGTACATACATATGTATGTACATAGGAAGTATGTATGTATGTATGTTCATATATTTTTTGTTTTGCATGCATAAGTTAAAATCTATCTGTGAGGGTATCCCATACTCTACCTAATTCTAGCAGCTCAAATTTTTTTATTCACAGTTATAGGATTTGGGAAAAGCAAATGGTTTCCTGCATTTGGTTTGCCATATGAGACATATTTCTTTTCGCGCATGCTGTATTATTCCAACTGAAGTTTTGTATTTAAATTGTACTATTTTTCCGGATATGTTCATAGAAATACATTGTATATACATACATACATACATATGTACATATGTGTCATATACATATGTCTACTTAATTTATTTTATTTTTTTCAAATAATTTGATTTGTTTACTTTTCTATTTCTTTCGCTTTGTTCAGTTAAGGTTGCATATTTTTTATGTCATTCAGTAGTTTGGTTTTGTATATTTCAACAATCAAAGAAAGCATGAAAAGAAAAAACTTGGACCGGACGGACGCGATCTCTATGTTCCGATTGCCGGCTCACGGTCGCGATCGCCATTTTCTGGTGTCGACCCCGTTTGTCCTAGTCCCGGCCCGCCACCGCAGTTTCCGCTGCTACTTATTTGGTTAGCACCCTGTGCCGCTGCAGCCGAAGCAGTCGCCGACGCTGATAAACTACTGGCTAGTACGGCTGGCGAAATATGTGGCTCAGTGAGACGCCGCTTGCCTCTACTTTTTTTCAGCATTGTGGCCTGTATAGGAAATGTGTAGAAATATATTGTGAGCAGGAGGCTTAATAAAACTGACAAACGAACACATTTTCGGAAAATTTCTTTTGATTTTTTTTATTTACTAACATAGTATAAAATATTGAATCTGGTTCCTTAATTTGTTTAAATGTTTAATATTCATAATTTATCGTAAGTAACCAAAACTTACATACATATGTATCTCATAAAAAAATTAAAAATTACATACATATTATAATAAAATATACATAGAAAAAAATCCAAAAAACACCATCTTGAATATAATTTTTTTTTTTATTAATTTTAAATAGCCCAAGGTTGTGAACGTTAGATCCTCGGTTAAGCGTAAAAAATTTGTTTAAAAATTGTCGAGAATTTTTGAAACTATGTACATATGTAAAAATCTAAGCGAATTTACCGATCTTTAGATTAAGTAAGGTTTTTGAAATCTTTCCCTTTTATTTAAAAATTTGCTTCGAAATTAATCGAATTGTTTATTATTGGAAATAGGGTTTTTAATACTCGGTAAATCGACTATTACATTACCCGGTAGTTACACGATCAAGTTTTTATTTAAGTTGCCTATCAATTTACTAATGCACTCTTACTTTTCAAACTTAATAAGTTGTACAGCTGATCACAAATTTTGCAAATTAATTTCTGTATTTCGTTTCCGACACAATGAAACGATATAAACTGTATAAAAATAGTAAAATATTGTGAGAATTTGAAATTTTTTCCTGTACGAAGGCATCTTGAAAATAAAATTGACTATAAAGTTGGGTGCAGCCTACGTCACAGCTTTCAAGTCAAGTCGTTTTTGACAAACGGTACGTGTGATTAAATTGAATAAAAGTTCTTCATCATGTAACTGCAGAGTTAGGCGATTACAATTGGTCTCACGCTGAATTCCAGTAGCCGAACGCTTTCGAGACGTGCGCTTGACTAATGTTCACTCACGACCACGCACGTACGTGCCTACAATTTTGTCAATCACAATTTTGTTTTTAAAGTAAATTAAATTTTACATTTCAAGACATTTTATTTGTTTGTATGTACTTACATATCAGGCCCTATTTTCGCATATGCCATAAGCGACAAACATGAATTTGTACAGAGCTTTTTTGAAAGCCGTGAAATATTTTAGTTGAATTTTAATGTACATACATACAATAATATTATTTAATGTTAGATTTCTAATAGAACTAGAAAATTTTGCGATATTTTCATGCTTAAAGGTGTTATGGCAGAAACTAAGCTTTTGGGAGAAAATTTGAAAAATAATGACATTTATGATACCTTTTGCGTGTACTTTCTTTGAGTATTTTGGGTATTTAACACAAAAAGAGCCCGCTCGAATGTATAAGTGGAATTGATTAGGGAAAAACTAGTAAGGGGTAGAGTGTATAGTATTTTACACTTCTTCGAGTAGTGAGACATCTGTTGAGGGAAAAATCGAGTTCGACCGTTCGTAGGACATATAATCCAAAATGCTCGGTTATATTTTCCCCCTGTTGACATGGGACAATAATGCAAACATTAGTGGGGTTATTGAGAATGATATTAATTATTTGTGTAGAAATGAAAGTGTTTTTGATTCTCTTTTTATAATGTTATTTACTTTTTTACTTCTCCTGTAAAATAGACAATTAGCTGGTTAGCGCTTGGCTGTGAATTTGTGAATTAGCTAAGGGAATGATATGTGTACTTACAAACATAAACAAACATATACGAGTACATACATACATACATACATATGTGGACTACTCGACAACAAAGTTATTTTTCGGCAAATACTCCACAAATTAATTTTTTGTTGGACCCATACGTTTTGATTCTCTCCTATATTGCAAACGAGTGCTTCTTAGTTGCTATATAACTGACATACATCGAGCTGAGCTAAAATAAATATTTAATCAATCAAAATGTCTAGGGCGGAATTAACTATTTCAGTTTTAACGATAATCGATTTGTCATAAACGATGCAACGAATGTTCGGAGTTTCATTTAACTGAGTCTAATCCCACTAAAATTTCACATTTTAACTGGCAGGCAACTTCGAAGTAGTGTCTTAAAGCGATATCACTGGTAATAGTGATAGAGCGAAATCTACGAGTATATAAACAGTTTTCTTTTTGGGAATGGATTATAAGACCCCTTGCCTTCAAAAACTTTAACCATTTACAATTCTCTGCTAAGGCTCTCTGGATTCTAAAGACATTTGTTTTGGTACCACATTGTACACTTTTGATGGCAATATAACGTTATTTATTTATATTTAAACTCAGTAAGCAGTCTTTCAGTTAACTTTAAACGGAGTTTAAACTTAGTTTAAACGGCCGATTGTGCATGTTTAAACTTAATTTAACTTATCCGCTGTGTGCTGAGTCATTCGTTTTGGTTGCAACAAGTTTAAATGAGCGTAAGGAAACTAAATTAAATTTAATATGAGTTAAGTTTAAATTAAATATGAGTTAAGTTTAAATTTAAACTTAGTTTAAACTGAGTTTAAACCTGAACTGAAAAACTGGACCTTAGTGTCGTCTGTTATAAAATTGATGTTACGAAAAGACACACATATGTATGTATGCATGTGATGTAAACGATAACACTTCTTTTTGATTTTCTTTCATAATTGCACACATTTAGCCAAATTTCACGAGGGAAAAAATTGCGTGAGCAAAGCGAATGCGCAAAAATTGCTCAGTTCCGTTACTACGGCAAAACTTGCACAATCATAATCAAACCCTTATTCTGTAGTTCTATTCGATAATAAATTTATTCCAACAATTGATGTTAATTCATTAGCCTTTCGAAAATAATTTCTTCTCGATATATCAAACGCAGTATTGGCCCAGATATGAAAAGTGTATAAAGTACAAAGAAAAAATAATTTAAATTAAACAAAAAAAAAAAATAATACCATGTAAAAAGAGCAAAAACATAACCAATGTATTGAAGTTCACGTTTAAAGTTGGAATCGTACGATATATGTATACATTTGGTTAAAAGTTCATCATATCCACAGAAAAAGAACAGCCAAATCAAACTATACAACTATACGACTCTCTGCAGCCAAACCGTCCGATCGCAAAGCTAATTTACACATACAAATACCAATGACAAATATAATTGTACAAATCGCTTGTACAAAGCTTAGCGGGACCTACAAGACAAATTTAAACGAATGTTGAATTTATCCCTTTACTTTCGTTTACGAGTAATTTTTACTTAAGTACGCGAACGTTTCCATTAATATAATTGGATGCTTCTACTTTATACATATATTTTTACATCAAATTACATTAAACACAAATGCAACGCAAATTTCTTCACATCGCTGGATTAGAGTGAAAAGCTGTTGGGCGTGTTTTTATATATTTGATTTTGATGCAATATGAACTCTACACTCTAATCTGACGAAGTGTATATATTAATGCAAATGAACTTTTTTTTTAATTTTAAAAAAATTTTAATAGTTGTCCTGTCGTTTCCCAACAAAGGTAGCCTTGCATTTGGCTAGCGTGCATACACACAAACATGCATACGTGAAAGGTCTTTGGAGCAAGCAAAGTGATAAGAAATGGAAAGCGGCGATACTATATAACGGTATTGTTAAAGCACCTTTGGTGCGGTATACTACTTTTCGTATAATAAGGATAAGCAACATTTGTATGTGCATATGTATAAATAAAATCCGAAAGGACCTTAATTTCCCATGAAACACAATTTCACAAAATCTTAAAGTAAAGTTTTGTTAGAAGTTGCAACGGCTTAAGGAATTTCGTGTAGAGGGGTTGACACGAACTACGAAATCGTCAGTAAATCGGAAACAGTCATTGTAATGGCTGTGCTATTAGTTGTTATAGTACAAACAGTCACCGACGTACCGACGTGAGGGTGCCAGTCGAAACCTTATTTAAAATGATAATGTCTACGGGTTGCCTAAAACGGTGGGTGCGGACATCGGAATCGACGCACTTCCACTCGGTTGTAATGAAACTTGTATGGGGATAGCCCGGTTAAAGGATAACACAGACCTCTGGAGCCGACGGACAATAGAGCAGGGGAAAATGAAGGCCTCCTCTGTGTTAAAAATACCAATAGGTAAATTAATTGCGCGCACATGGGGTTTCCAATGGCAAACACGTAGCAAAAGACTGCCGTGAAAAAATGTTATGTTTTTACATAGTTGTATGTAGGCATGAAAACTTTCTTCAAATAAATTTAAATACATAATTTACATATGTACATATATGATTTTTTCCGATATTTTTCTGTGATAATTGCATTATTGGCCGATAATTAATTTCAATCTCTGTAAGGTGATAAATATTATACTCATGAATTGTTAAATTATGTCATGACCAATTAATGGATATACATAAGTATGTAGGAATGTATGTATGCATAGACTACTTTTCAAAAATGCGTGCATGCATGCAACATATATACGTACACATACATATGTCTCAATGCATTCTATAGGCCTACTATACCCGAAAGGGTCGAGATTTTTACAACTTATAATTTGTATTAATTTAAAAGACGTAAGTGGAAAGCGAGAACATAACGAAATCCGAAATATACAATAAGTGGAGCAACTTTTTTAAAATTATTTATTCGAACATATGTATATAGTATGTATTACCAGGAATGCCAGAAATATATGTATGTCGCTAAATCGGAACGTTAACGTCAAAGTAATATAATTCACAATGACAAAGTAATCAATAATTATGATAACATATGTAAGTAATAAAAAACAATTTAAAAATGGAAAATAAGCTAAAAAGCTGAACTCATAGTATGTATGTATGTAAATAAAATGCGATCGCTTCATTGTGAGTGTATTTAGACCATGCAGCACATGTATGTATGTATATATATTCGAACTATGCATACGAGTACATATTAATTAAATGTATGTACATACATATGTACGTATGTATGTTTGATCAAATTAAATTGTCTTGTTCTATTTGGTTCGTTTCTGGTATGAAGAAAATATCTTCGTCGTGTAAGGAATAATGAAGCGAGATCCACCTTTTCAGCTTTCACTGACATTGGCATTGTTCTCCAAGAATGTCTACAACAAACACTCGGGTAGAGAATTAATTGTACCAAAATACAAGGTTCCGACTATGCATTCTGGGAGAGAAGGTCAAAAAAATGTATAACGGAAGCTCGGCTTAGCAAATATCGATTCAATAAAATGTTGCTCAAACGCCTCTTACAGTTTACATAACTAATACATACACATTTACATTGTATTGAGCCGTAAAACTACTGTGAGTATTAATGTGAGGCGCAAGCTTGTGTTTAATATAAAAACCTGGATTTTAATTTATCTTTTTTAATGTAACAATCCTTAAGAAAAATGCAAATACCGATTTTTTGAGTCCAAATACATTAAAATTTAGCACGTAAGCCAATTTTTTTCATTAAAACTTTGCAAAGATACTTCAAAGGGCTCTGGACATTTGGTCGCTTACACCCGTTTGACCGTTAGGGATGGATAATATTCTGAAAAGGGAACAGCCTAAAATGAAAATTGCCCCGAAAGTTGTTCCATTATTTGACAACTTTTATTATACAAAATTTTGTCAATTTTGTTTTGACCTCCTCTACCAGTGCTATATTTGCTCCTTTTTTGCGGTAACTTCGAATGAAATAATCGATATAGTCACAGAGGTTTATTTATTTACTGTTATTTACGAATTTCGCAACACAAGCTAAGCAATGTATTGCCTTTGTTGCTAATTACAATAATTATCTCATCATTCGGTGTTTGGCGGGGTGCATGTATACATACATAAGCATTTTTAAGCAGAGAAGTTAAATATTATTTACATGCAAACTTTAAAAAGTACGAGTATGCATATAATATGTACATATACATATAAGATGTAACAGCTCTACAGGGGCTTTACTTAACATAAGATAAATTAAACTAAAAAATGTACTTAAGTATATACTAAAAGATGCTAGTTTAATAACTACACGCGTGTACTCACCTTTAGAGCAGATTTCAAAACGACAACATCACCAGGGCTCTGTACCCAAGGCTCTCCATCGACTTGAACTGGCATATCCGAGTATAAGTGAATTTTTATGTGACCTCCCTGCAGGAAGATTTGTTGGATAAAATGATTAAACATATGTATGTATATATGTAAGTATTTGTGTACATATGAATGTTTCAATAAGCAAGTTTTGGTGTAATTGTTGTTTTTTGAGCCTTTTTTTTTATTTATTTTATTAAATTTTCGAAGTGAAACCTGCAAACGCTTATAAATAGAATGAACATAAGGATGGTCTAAAAGAAAAGGCAATATAAAAATAAAAAATTTGTTATCCATATTCATAACCGCTAAGACAGGTGAATCAGGTGGGCTCATAAGAATTCATTTCTCCGACTTATGGCGAAATATTGACATTAACAAATAAAATAAGAAAAACTGTTCCACAATTTTGTTTTCTTTCACGGTTCACAGCTCACAACTATATGAAGGTAATTTCTTTTTTGGTAATTAAAGAAACGTTTCTTTGATAATATGTTTTCTATAACTTACAAAAAGAAATTATTTTGTTATTGAGTTCTGTAGGCTTGGAAATAATTGCAATAAAATATAATGACAAATTTAAATAGTTCGCATTTCTTTTTTAAATAGAAAGTTTCAACTACCAAAATGAAAAGCAATAGATGTTCTTAATATGTCTTTATTTGTCAGGCAACATCTTTTACGATTGTAAAAGAAAGTTTAAAACTAATTTTCAAAAGTGGCCACTGAATATCAGACTCTTCACCCCATAATAAGTAGTTCTGTTCTGCTAAGTAGAGGCAATTGAGAGAGGAATTTGACAGTTGAACCTTCAACTTTTATTGGATTTTTCTGATAGCTGATAGCAATTATTCGAAAGCCTTTGGCAAGTCTGCCATAAAAGTCTAATGTCAATGTAAGCTCATACCGCACGTGTCAATTGTGCGGGAAGAGGGCAACCGCTGGTCACATTATAATCTACAACTCCAAGTGCTACTCAATTTTACAAACCTGTGCGATTCTCATTGCTGTACGTATTCCAGACTGTATTTGGCCCAAGTGTACAACACCTGTAACACCCACAATCTCCAAAACACCATCGTAGTGATTTGGTGTGGAGAAATTATCATCTTTATCCGGACCCCAGGGATTTGCACCGCTGCCCCAACTAAGACCAGAAGAAAAAAATAAATAAATTTGATTTTACACCAAAAATTAATAATGTTTTTATTGTTGTAATTGGTTGCGCGCTTACCTCAAAATATTTAAAATAATGATGCCTTCAACGGGTGGAAGCTCAACAACTTTACCATCAACTTCCAATTTTAATTCTTTGTGAAGATCTTTAACAGTTTTACGCCCAACAATTTTTCTTAAACCCATCTTTACATAATAACCCTTATTGTGCAGGCGCGAATTGAATTTGTTGGGATTTTCTTCGCGCGCATTGTGGAAATCGAGGCAAAGATCGGCATCAATTCCAATACCGAAATAGTTATTCATTACAAAAATTTGCGAATTATCCTCGTTCTGGGCGCCCCCACCTATGGAAATATAATTTTTTTTTCATATTATTAAAACCTGAAGTAAATCAATTACAATGAAAATGTGATAGTGTAAGACATGTATTAAAATGTATGCACATGTACAACAACAAACAAACGATGTGTAAATATTGTTTTAAATTAGTATAAGTGTTTGAAATTATGAAACTATGGGAAATCGTTTCTTGTACTTAATCACCGTATCGGCCACGGCTGGTGTTATTTTAAACAAATAACTTTTTAGCACCTAGCGATTGGGTTTAGGAAACCGAATAAATTATTCATTCGTGATTCAACATTATTAAAATGTGAATAAAAATCTTCGTTATGTTATCATCAAAGATTTGTGTAGAATATGTAGAATATGCATTTGGCGTTGTTAAAGAGTTTTGTCACACAACTGAAGAGAGCAAAACATGTTTCGTTTTTTTATTTGAAATACCTGCCTATGGGCCTAGCCTATCTAATACCTGCACATTAAATTTTAAGTATTAGAGAAGTGCAACGGTTGCGTAAAGACAAAATTGGTTGATGAGAGTAGAAAACAGCTAGCGCAAAGGGCAAATGGAAGTGTTTTCGGAGTTTAAGACGACAGGGAGACACATATTTAATACGGCCCGTAGAAGTAAATGATCTTCTGACTGGAATCTTTTAAAAACTGGATTGGCAATCTGCAAGCCGGAAATTAGAAATTTAATAAGGAATTTTGCAAGAATTTCTACAAAAATGTATGCGCTTTGTGTTAGTGTTATTATGATACTGACAATAATAAAACAGAAAACATACTATTTTCCAGCCCTCATTTTCCGGAAGAGCTACATATGTATGTAAGCCGGCTTTACACATCTTATCTTAATATAGAAATACCCTATCTCATTTGTAGCAAACAATTCATTGTTTGATTGCAAACTTCGTTGAAGCTCCAAATTTTATTAAACACACTATTTTATCTAAAAATCTGATTTTCAATACGATTTCTAACAATTTTTATTGAGCTATATTGGCCAGTTTTGGTTTGGAAAAATCATTGGGGAAACAACAAGATTTTGTATGCGCTGTTTGACTGAGTTTGTATAAATTTGGATTCGAAATGAAAATGAATCAAATTAGCTAAATCAAATAATTTAACAGAACGAACGACTGATATTAAAAATATGTATATAAATTACGGCGTTTCATTTCTTGCAACAATGTTTTCCTCTTTCTTTTTCTCAGTCCTTTGGCAGGGTTATATGTTCATTTCTCAAAATATTACCCTTCAACCAAGAAAAAGTATACCAACCTAGTGTCTATTTTACAGTATAGTACGAAGGCAACGCTTTTTCGAGAAAAGAAAATACCTAGTAAATATGTCAGCTGTGAAAAGAGCAACTCTTGCATACCCGAGTACCATTTATCTTGATTTGATTAAAGACGATTTTAATTCCAACATACGTATACTTAATCACACAAATTAGTGTTGAAATTTTAGTACGCTAAAAATATAAATACGAAAAATTAAAAAAACTTTAGCTTAGTTTGACACTCCCACCCACAGGGTTAGTCCTTGAAGGTAGATGAGAAAAAGGAAAAATTTATTTCCATGTTGTAAAAATAAAGATACCAAAGTCCAACGAAAAGGTACGCATAGTCTTGCAGAATAAAATTTAAAAACAATTAATAATTAAATTTAAATAAATAAATATGTATTCGAGTATACAGTAATAATCGCGAATATCAAAAAAAATTATACCATAATTCAGCGTTTGTTTTATTGCTTTTATTTCATACTCACAATTTTTGTGAATAAACATACATACATACTCGTATATGAACGTATTTAGCTATGTATTTCAACCTATAGGTCAAAAAGTAAAAAGAACAATTTTTTTATTACAACGTTATACGTTTATATCAATAGAAGAAAGTGCATGGAAATTTTCCCGAAGTAATATCAAAAACCAAATATTTTTATATTTTGTTATTGACTTACTGAAACCACCTATTGGATAAGCCTTGTTCTAAGCGTTTTACTTCAAAATCGTTTTCAAATCAGACACTGAATCAAATCGAATTCATTTAAGATGGTATTCTCCACATATACATACATATGTAAGAAAAATTGTATGAAGTTTGCGGTGAAAATGTCAGAGAAACTTAGAAAGAAAAAAGTTAACGAATGAGTGGTATCCCCAATTTATTACAAAAAGCAAACGTACTGAGTAATTATAGAAAAAAAAAACCATTTTGACACTTTTACCGCTTAATAAAACGTAGATAGAACGAGCAATCAGCTGATGGGAATATACCACCTTCTATGAATTCGCCTTGTCGCTGATTTTCATCCAAAGATTTTAAATTAATTGTTTTTTCCATGTAGGTACCGTAAAATCCGCGAACCGGTTTCTTTTTATGGGTGGTTTCATTATAATTTGATTTACATGTATACATACTATATATGTATGTAGTTCCAATCATCATATTATGGAAATTTTTATGAGATTACAAGCAAATTTAAGCCGGATTTGTTTGTTCAATTTTGCTAGTTCATTCCTTGAATAGATTTTACAATACCAACTTAAAAAAAAATCGTCCTTGATTGCTGCTTTCCGTTATGATTTTTTTTAACTAAGAAGAAAAAAAACAAATGCGTAACAAAGTTTTTACGATAAAGAAGAAGCATTTACAATGGAAAATGAAATATAATGTATCGCGACGTTTTTATGAAAATCGGAAAATTTTATTTTATAAATATGGTACGAGTCACATAGTTAATAGGTCTAGAGTTCCTAAATTGTATTATGTAGAAGAGTCCGCTATTAACCGCAACATATGTTTATGAATTTATATAATATTTATATAAATATGAACTTAAATACGTGGTATGTTAATTTAATTTGGGGAAAAAACTTCAATGAGAGAAAATGTACATCGTCAATAGCCCCGATGGTATCGAATGAAACATTTCGCCGGGTTCTTCTTAAAGAAAGAACTGCATTGGAAATCCTAAAAAATAAAAAAGTAAAAACATAGACGGCAACAATATCATTTTGATTTGATTTTTTGCGAAATTGTGCATCGAAAATACTTAAAACAATTTGCTAAAGAAAACACGGAATATTAAATCCGAGTTTGGAAACCTAGTTACCCGTATCTGACAAATGCAAAAGGAGAAATGTTGCTACATTTAAAATCTAGGGATGCGCAGGTAAGTCACAATAAGTGCGGAACAAGTAAAGAATTAGCTATGTAATTAGCTTTTTACTGATTTTAATTGTATACTTTTTTTTTTGGTGAAAATTAATAGGGTGGGATTAGGGAGGGGTTAATTAAAATATTTTTAGAAGCTAATATTTCAAAATATTGCTCCGATTTCCACAAAAGATCTCAAAGGAAGGTATTCTTATCGCCTTTTAGACAGACTTATTTTTACACATAGTTAATTATGTATTTTTTAAAGAAAAATGTAGTTTTTATTCAAAAACTGTTCAATATTTTATTTTTTTTGATTTTTCTCAAAATATATATATAGTTTATATACAAATATGCATATCAAATAAAATATCTTTTAATTACTTTTCTAACGATAGCAATATGGTGGAAATATATAGTTTGTGAAAAATCAGCTTCTATAAATATTGAAATTTCCCTTTTTACCCCTTCCTAACACACCCCTATTAATTTGCACCAAAAAAAAAAACTTGCACCATCAGAATCAGTGAAAGAAGAATTTTTAGCTCAATACAAATACAAATAGTTTAAACTGAAAGAGCAAAGTCAAACAACAAATGAGGTATTAAAAAAAATTAAGTATGCGTCTTTCGCTTTTGCACTTTTTAACTAACATCTCCAAATTTTTTTGTGACTTTTATTTAAATAATTTTAATTTTTACAATTAATTCTGATTCTAACAATGGCCACAAAATGACGGCGTTGTTTGAATGATGCAGATAGTTTCTGTGTTGTTTGTGGTAAATATACCTTTAAAAAGTCTCGTAAAGTCATCACGGACTTTGTTAAAACAGTATATTTTAATTACTTTGTAGTGAATATTTGCGATGAAGAGAAGCCATGGGTGCCAAAAACTGCGTGCCAAAATTGTGTTGTGTCTCTGCGACAATGGTCGAATGGAACAAGATCAGCTCTCAAATTTAAGACACCAATGATTTGGCGGGAACCTACGAATCATCATGATGATTGCTATTTTTGTGTGGTAAACATTGCTGGAATAAACTCAGCAAACAAAAACAAATGGTCCTATCCGATATTGCCTTCTGCTGCGACCAGTTCACTGTAATGACGTTCAAGGTCTTATGCAAAAAATGGGTCTAGAAAAATATAAACCAAATGATTGGCGTCTTTTCATCGATACCAGCAAGAGAAGTTTGAAGTGTGTTCTATTACACAATAGAAATAAATATGGATCTGTACCTATTGGTCGTTCAACTGCTATAAAAGAAGAGTATCAAAGTATTTCACAAGTGCTGCAAAAATTTAAATATGAAGAACATAATTGGAAAATTTGCGTTGATCTGAAAATGGTTAATACCCTTTTGTGATAACAAGCAGGTTTTACAAAATTTCCGTGTTTCATATGTATTTGGGATAGCCGTGACAGAAATAACCATTGGATTCAAAAAGTGTGGCCCGAAATGTGATAAATCCACCCTTGGTAAACCGTGATAGCACTATATTACCACCGCTTCATGTTAAACTCGGTATAATGAAACAGTTCGTTAAAGCGCTAAGAAAAGGTGGTCAATGTTTTGCTTACATACTTATGAAAAATATTTCCTGGGCTGAGTTCCGAAAAACTTGAAAGCAAGTATTTTCGATGGCCCCCAGATAAGACAGCTGATCAAAGACCTAGATTTTATTGGGTCGATGAACGAGCTTGAAAAAACTACTTGGAAATCTTTCGTTTTGGTAGTGCTAAATTTCGTTTAAAACCAAAAAACTGCGAATTATGAGCAATAGGTGAACGATATGCTGTGTAATATGAAAGAGCTAGGCTGCAACATGAGCATTAAGATTCATTAGTTGCATAGCCATTTAAATCGGTTTCCTAAGAATCTTGGAGATTATAGTGAAAAGCAGGGTGAAAGATTTTACCAGGATATTCGTGTTATGGAAGAGCGATACCAAGAAAGATGGGACACGCATATGATGGCCGATTACTGCTGGAATCTTTGTCGGGATTTTGAACAAGACCCACAGGCAAGAAAGTCTTATAAAAGGCAGTTTTGTGCTGATACGCGGTAAATCATTAAAAGTAAGTACATATGGAAAAATTCACGCGTTTACACGAGTACTGATAATAATAAAATGAAAAAATAATATTTGCTTGGTAAAAAAAATCAAATTATTTATGGCAATAATGAAAAAATAAATAACAATCATATCATATAAAAAATGTTGCACATCAAATGACCTGATATTTCAGCCGATGTAAAGGCCGGTAATTGATGATGCTGATTTGTTTGTTGCGATAGATGTGTTTGGTGAGCCTTCTTCTTCTTACCCGTTGTGTTTGAGGGCGCCTTAAGCGCGGACTCTTCCGGCTTATCTTCCGGGTGGAATACTACTGTCCAACGATCCAGACGTATCTCTTCAGCTTCGATAACATCTCGTAGCAAATTTAGAGGATCTTCGCCGCCTGTATAGCCAGAACCCCAGCAAAGCACTCGTGCCAAATCATTACCTATTCATATCAGTTAATGGGTTTATAATTTTCCTTTACATAGCTGATCTATTTCTACTTACCAGTACCCAAAGGCACTATGGCACAAGGTGGGCTTGAGCATTCTGAATCCTGTCCTACATTGTCCAAACATTGCAATACCCAACCGATGGTGCCATCACCGCCGCATACTAAGATCTTGTAGTTCGCGATTTGGCGAAACACATATAAACTAAAAAAAGGAAATTGCAAAAATCTTATGTAATAGCTGCATAGAAGTAGTATGGATTATTTTTACCCCGGCAACGGTCCACCATTATCCAAATCGAACACTTGGTACGGATTCAGGAGTTTCCTGAAGCTCGATATGAGTTCTAGACCTTGACAACCGCCTGATTTTACATTCACAAATACAAGAAGTGGCCGTACATCCTGTGGGACCATACTTGGTTCAATATTTGGTAATAGCAAAACCAACAGTTTCTTATCCTCTATAATAGTTTCTCGCAAGTTATAGAATGCTCTGACCTAAATAATAATGAATTCAAATATATGTTTTTATATGTATAGTACATACGTCATTATTCAGTGCAAGACTGAAGAAACTTAAGGAAACAGATTCAACTAACAAGCAACACCCATGTCCGTATAAACATGTATATACATACATACATACATATGTACTATGTCAAAAAACGACTGTTTTTTCTTCGTTACAATATGAAAATTTATTTGTACACAATAAATATGTAGATGTGGCGAAATTTCAGTCCTCTATCTTCATTACCTTTCATTAGTGTTCACAATGGCTGCAACTTGTATACTCAAAAACTTGATTGTTTGTTGCAAACAATTTTTTAACTTTTTTTAGGAGTGCTAACTGAAAATTAAGATTGAGACCAGAAATTTCGCATACATTTTCTTCTGGCCGACAAACAGATTTTCCCATATAAGCCGAAGAAAACAAATATTGTTTTACCAAGTGTAATGTAAACATACATATGTACATATATGCCTGGGACTGCCTGAAATGTTGGGAAATATCCATAGATTCACTCACCGCCTTCTGAGCATCTTCAAAGGATAATACTACTGAGCCGTATTCGTAGTAAATAGGACCAATACTGGTAAATTTGTTTTCGTCGGTGACGTACTTATTCAAAATCTGTTCGTAATTACGTTCTGATAAGCCCGGTGGTAAATTTCCTACAAATAGTGCAATATTTGGACCATGTGGATCCTGCTTATGTTGCATATAAAAGCGCATCAATTCCATTTGTCTGATAGAGTCCTTGCCCAATTGTTTCATAATATCCCATGGCCGTTCATTCCATGATAGTATGCGCTCTGTAACACCACGATCTAGCAATACCTCGGAGCACCTAGGCATATGAGTTTTAAATTAAGGTCGGTGGAGTCTACGATTCACATATTGACAATTTACCTGTAATCTTGAATTTGGTTGTCTTGTAAACCAAATCTATCCAAAGCATCTCGTATCAAATCCTTAATAATGGTAGTGTTTTCAACAGGAACATTAACGTATGGCTCAACCAGCGAGCATTGGAGTTTACCCGGATAGACGCGTACGTATCCCTTGTCCTTGTCGTGAAACCTGATATATATAGCCGGCCTTTTGCCTTCCAAATGCGTCAAGTTCATTACGGGAGTTGGGTCCTGCAGTGAAGCGTCCTCCAAACCAGATGGAGCATACAAGTCGGTCATGTAGAATGCCTAGGCAAATACATATACATATATACATACATACATATATAAGTTGTGCAATAATAGGTGCGTATGTGTGTATAAACAGACAAAACCGTTAAGTAGTATACATACATACATACATACATATGGGCATTTGCAATCTGGTGAGATAATTCAATTTTTTTTTAAACAATTTTTGTTCTTCAATCAATCGGCTTAGAAAAAGTGTTCTTGAAATCATCTCTAAGGAACGCTTTCATAAAATCTATTCATAAAAACTAAAAAAATTTTTTAATTGCATTATAAGTAAAAAAAAATTAATCTACTTAGAGTTCAAGCCAAGACTAAGCAGTTTCCCCTGAGATTCAAAAAATTTACAAAAACATTCACAACTTTTACCCATTTAACCCACACATTTACAAATTTTGTTTTCGAACTGTCGAAAAATTTCCATATGTGAGAGCAGTAATGCCGTACTCCAATATTAATCGTATGTATTAGAAGGAGTAAGATAGAAAAATATAAGACAAATTTTTATCAAAGTAGGCTATGAAAATGATTTAAAATTTTTTATTATGCTTATGCATGAAACAATTTTTTTTTTGGATGAACATTGGGGATGTTCCAGCGTCAATACTGCAAAGAAACGCCGTCGTTTATTCTTAACCAATAATGAATTGAATTATCTAGTTTGCGTAAGTATGATCAAAGGCAGACTTATTCATAAAAACCAGGCCTTCCCATCTTCTTTAGTGTTAACGACGACTTCTATTTGCAGTGTTGTATCAGTGATTGATGCTCGAACATCAATATTCCTTTACCGATTTGATTATTATTTTTTTATCTAATACTTTATTCAACAGTTTTTATTTAGTAGTTAATTTTAAATAAATAAAACCGTATAAGATAAAATATTGATTACAAAAATGAGGAGTTTGTTTATAAGTACTGAGGACTTTGTGATTACAAAAATGAGTAGTTTGATTATTAGTGCTGCGGAGTTTGTGATGAGACAAATGAGTAGTTTTATTATTAGTGCTGAGGAGTTTGTAATTACAAAAATGAGTAGGTTGATAATTAGTGATGAGGACTTTATAATGAAAAAAATTATGAGTTTGTTTATTAGTACTGAGGACTTTGTGATGAAAAAAATGAGTAGTTTGAATTTAGTGCTGATGAGTTTGTGATGACAATAATGAGTAGTTTGGTTGCCAGCGCTAATTACATTATAAGCATAAAAATGATTAGTTGCCTTATCTGTTAGAGCAAATTAGATGTATTCTTCACCTATATGCAATTATTATAGGTAGGAAAGAGATATAAAATCACAACTTCAAGGGGAAACTACTCAGTTTTTTCCCACGCCCTGGACAAAAATTACAACTTTAATAAGCACTTTTTTAAATTATAAAAATGATAATTTGAGCACTTATTTCATGCTCTGCTGTCTTGTAGGGAAGCGACTTGTAAATTAAACAATTTTGTTCCTATAACACCCTTACAAGACAGCAGGGACACTTATACTCAATACATACATAGCGAAAAAGTTGCTAACTCCTTTTAGTAAAATTTTACGGTATAACGAAAGAAACATCTTTAAGGAATAACTACGAACAAGCATTCGAATTTGAAATACTATTTTATTGCTATGGCGCGATTAAAGTTCTAAAATTTATTTAACGAACAAGAGAAAAGTTTGCGATGCTTACGGAAATACGAAAAAATAACTCCGAATGCCGCTTATTACTCGGTTCAAAAATCAGCTGGCTCGGGTAAAACCAAACTAATGAAAAAAGTGATTTCTAACACAAAATCTGAAAGGTCCAGAACAGCATATGCATATATATATAACATACATATATGTATATATACATATACATATATTTAAAATACATATACATATCTGAGTTCGTTCTTTTTTTAAGGTCGGTTAAAAAATCTCTGGGCATCTTCAATACGAGCTCCATTTTTGGAAACAGTTACTATGACGCCTATATGTATGTATGTAGCATTATCCATAGGGATCGTAATTTTTAGAGAACTCACGCTTGGATCCCGTGTTATGTGGAATGCTCGCAACGCTGTGGTTAATAGCTGTTCAAGGGTAAACGTGCGTGGTACACTAATTACCCGATATAGTTGCCGTCGAAAAGAGTTATTACCATCAAAAACTTTGATCATTTCTGAAAAAATTTAGTAAGCGAAAGCAATTGTAAATATTTTCTTCAATATATTTGTATATCTTAAACATATATGTATGTACATATATGTAAATATGAACTTGTGTGCTTAGATCACTCATTCAATCTTACCAATGTCCTTCTCCTCACTGTCTTTCTCCTTTTTAGTTTTATCTTTATCTGACTTTTCCGATTTGTGTGAAGTAGTAGATTCAGGGCGATAATGCGATGACGTGCCACTTCCGCCGCTAACGGCACTGGCGTGCATTGCGTCGCTTTTAACAGCCGATTCTTCATCTTTAAAGCGCGGTGTATCGCCGCTACTAAACTCCTCGGATATACTCCTCGCTATATCGTCAATGAAATGAACATTTTTTAAATTTAAACAAATTTATTTATCATTAGGAATAAGCTTATGTGTATATAAACATAACATACGTATGTATGTCCGTAAGCATAATAGATCTCAATAAATGTAGTTAAATTTTATTACTCGGGTTAGGTTTTATTACATTCATCAATCTGTGTAGTTTTTATTTTTGTTAGTAAATCTAATGTGTTAATTATTTTCATATACACACATACACATGTATACATATGTATACCTGTACATAATAGACGTGACAAAAAAAGTTTTATTTTAATTTTTCCTTCGGTTCAATACAAAAATTTCGTTGTCGGTCATAAAAAAGGGGTTTGTAAGATTTCAGCCCTCTGTCTTATTTTTCAGTTACTTAGCTCACGCAAATATAAAAATTTGTAATGGAATCATTTTTTCCGATAAACAACTACATATACTAACAAACATTAAAATTCTTAACTATGCAGCATTTTAGTTGTTTAAATTTTAGTATCATAGAGTGGAAGTTGGAAATGACTACAAATTATCATTAGTTTTTAATTTTTCTTTTCTATTGATGGTGTTGCCCAGTTTTTCTTCATGTAAAAACAAAAAATCGAGTATCTATGCTTAAATAATATCGTCGCCGGCACAGTCTATGTTAGGTGAAAAAAACTTTCTAATACTGATGCCGTTTTGTTTTTTTTGCGAAAAAACGTGCATATTTGACACGAAAATGCTGGTGATTTTAAGGACATTTATGAAAATAAAATGAATGAAAAAAATAAAAACATACATATGTATGTATATGTTTTATGCCCCTACGATAAACAGTTTATTTTCGGAATTTTGACAAAACAACTTATACTTCCAAACTTGTGTAAGAATCATTCCATTTAAAGTTTGATAGGGAAAAGGCACCAAGTCATGAGTTCTTTTCTCAGATTTTATTTACAAATAGAAGAATTTGTGTGTTGGTTTATTGCGTTTTGTTGCGGAACTCCTCCGTCTTTTTCGAAGGTCCAAGAGTTAAGATATACATAGCTGCTTTCCTTACAAGATTAAGTTGGCCACATTCAATTCTATTTAGCTTTTGATTTCGTGCATGCCTCTCTTCCGCGACAGCAGCCATGTAATGGAAGATCGGCATCCACTCAAGCCTTTTGTCGAATCATACAAATCTTAGAATCAGTTTGACATGAGCTCTAGTTATAGAAATCTTGAATGGGGTGCAAAACTGCATGTTCAAAAATTTTTTCTTAAGTTTTGTACAATGTTTAAAACTTGAAGTTATATGGGTTCGTTAAAAGAAAAACCCGTTGTCAAGACTCGACAATATGTAACTTCTTTTACAATGCTCACAGATGTACATATTACCTCTACAGTAGTGGTCATTGGGTATAATTCGCACGGTTCAATTTGTCATATTATTGGTTTTTTGTTACCACCAAATTTAATTACCAAAAACTTTTATTATGGCGCAATGATGCCCCTTCTGTAGTGTAATTTGTTTCAAACTTACTATGTATTATTGAAATATATTTACTAATTTGTTTATTCCCGTAAGGGGAATTTGTTAAGTCCATGGTGTTCATGTGGTTAATAATTTAAAAAAACTAACAGAAAGCAATTAAGTACGGATTAGTCTCTTCATAGGCCATGCTCCAACAATACGAGTAGGTAACAAACATTTTATTCCATAAAAAGGAATCAAAAGTAAAGCAAAACATATTTCCAGCGGCAGGAACAAATTTCATTCTTTTAGCGCCCGCATCGGAAAAAGCTGTATTACTTTCTATCAGATAGAATTCTTGATAAAAGAAAGCCTTTTTTTAGTGTTATTGTTAGTATGATGTACGAGGTTTATATGCTGTTATTCAAATATTGATAATGAGTAAGATGAGCGATATGATTAGTGGATTAATACAAAAGTTAACTGAACAGATGACATCAAAATAAATTACAATATTAATGGGAGATGTTAATTTACATGTAAATACCTACATACATGTACATATGTATGTATTCATTTTATAACATGTACTTACATACATAAATGTGCAAGAAAAATATTATAAGAATCCGAAATAAAATAAAATGTGTATGTACATACATACATTATCAGTGAACGCGTTACGCCTATCAAAGGATAATGAAATATAAACGAAATATTACATATAACACAATCCATACATACTTATCACATTCAAGCAAATCTTAGGCACATATGTATGTTTATGCATACCCAGTAAGAACCCTACATATCTGTGAAATAATGCTTTATATATGTAATGCGTATATGTTGTGTATGAAATTCAAAAACTTTCGATCTTTTCATTCCAATCTAACGCATACTCGCCGTACAAGCAAGCAGCGTCCTCTTTCTTTTACAGGGAATTAGCTGCTATGTTATTAGACAAGTAGTTGTCTCTTTTCAATTAAATATTGTTATTGGATAAATATCTTGTTATATAACGCAAACAATGCAATATTAATAGCATTAATATGCAAAAGTGTTAGTTTTTTGTAAATGTATTGAAGAATGCGTTAGATCGTTCTTACTGAGGATGCATACAAACACGAAGTTTTTTCCTTCACTCAAAAATGTATATTAAATAAAAATGCAGAGAAGTAATTTCATCAGGCAAATATAACTCCGTAGTGAATGCTATACAATAGCCACTTAAGTGTTTTATGCGGCCGTAAATGACTTTGGACTCCTTTTGTGAGTAAGTCTTTCGTGTTCTTTTCCATAGAAAATATACTCTAAACATTTGCTGGTGTGCTGTCCTATAAGGAAATGTTGATATTATCTTAAATGAAAGTACTAAAGTGGCACTGAATGCGCAATGCGGTAAGAGATGAACGTGCATAAGAAGCCGATTGACATTATGATACCAAGGAAGTGGTATTCATTAGAGATGACAACGATAGTTAGTATTTATTAGAGATGACAACGATAGTTGCTTAAAATGGGCACTTCTAACTGATCTTCCTACAATACGTAACACTGTGCTAAAGATTGTACATGTGCAGATATTCTGCTGGCAGTGCTGCAAGTTAATTAAATTGCTTCTTTGTTTCTATTCTTGTCTCTTCTTATATAAGCGCAGAGTTTAAATAATTAGTATTTTTTGGTGGATTGCAGAAATATCAAAACCAAATCAATGTATTTTTATTTCGCCGCATAAAAATTCTGTATCTTTGTTTTGAACTCTAGACTTTGCAGGCAAATATTCTGCACCTGGCCAGAGCACACTCCGAAAATTTAACGCTTCCAGTCAATGAAATTAGTTAATACAAACAGAATAAGTCCTTCTGAAATTGTTCTATCTAGCATATTGAACCTCATCAATATTTAGTCAACGAGCTTTTTCGGACATGCAGATGAAAAGCTTTAGACATAATTTAATCAAAATTTACTAATCAAGTACATACATACATACATATAAAACGAATTCAAAAGGAAAGCATTATAAGTGACGTTGCATACGCATAAATGAAAATATAAGATAAGAGCATGAACAGTTAATGATTTGGTGAAAAGAACATAATTGAAAAGAACAGGAGACATATGCAAGTAAATCACCTCTATGTTTGTAGTATCGTTGTTTTCTCCACCCTAGCGATAAGCGCTGCATGCGTCGCAATAACCGCCCGAAGACATGCTCTTCATTGTCACTGGTGTGCGAGCGACTGCGACTGCTGCCGCCATCACTGATATCATCGCCAGCGGCATCGTCGCTAGCCACACTGAATGGCCGATCCTCCAAATAACGATGAAGATTTGTCGGACTGCTGTCCCCACTACGAGCTTGGGGTTTATGAGGTATTTCCCTGTGCCCTAAGAAATCATCATCAAAATCGTCCTCATATTCATCATCATCGTCGGCGCAGACTCGACGCCTTAGACCGCTGCGAGCATCCTTTAGTGTGAAAAAGTCATCATCATAAGGTTGATAATTACCATCCTCATCTTGAATTGTGATCTCTATACTCTGCCTCGTTGCATCTAAACCGTATGCCCTCATTGAAGCTTTGCTCACGGCAGTGGCCGGCTCGCTCTGACGTTTCTTTGAGCGACGACGGAAAAATCGTGTATACTTTTTCGGTCGTTCTGTAAATGCTTGATGTGCATGTTGCTTAACTCCAGGCTCTTGGAAAGATTTACTGCGACTTATGGTCGAAAGTTGCAGTTTAAACGGATTCGCGGGTACAGGCGAGTGTGAGGAGCAATCGCTGGAATTAGGCGAGCAGCTAAGAGAGCCGCCTTTGGGTGGGAAACCTTTGAAGGGGTTAAGGTTATGGGTTTTCGCTTTCAATAAAGCGCCAGTCTTTGAGAATTTTTCATGGATGCTGCTCCTGCCACTTTTGTTCGTAGCTGAGACGTTGGTAACCAATGTCATTGTTGGTCGCGTTTCGAGAGCACTTACTGCTAATGGCACGTTTTGAGCATTATTTCGTTTATTAACTAATCTATAACGATTTTCTATCGACGTACTACTATTACTACTATTAAAGCTTAAATTACTAATATGATTTATACTGGAGTCAATATCAATGTCGTCGGTTGTTGTTACATCGCCGCCTGTATCAGAAGTTTCATAGAAACATTTTCGCTGCCGTTTCATACTGGATTTTGATACAGTTTCTAAACTGCCGCTTATAACTCCCCTAACTCCTTTGCCGAGCGATTGGGCATCAGCATGGATCAAAGCTTGCTCGCGCAATTTTACTCCACAGTTGTCATATTCGTCACTGATGTCACCGCCACTTAAATCGCATACTTCCACATCCCCCTCTTCGTCGTCTGTATTTGAGGAAAGGTGTTTGCGGGAGATTGGCTTTATTCGCTGTAAAAAATTCGTATATATCAGGTGTATCGAAGATGACGTAGAAGGAGACTTCTCCAAATTGTTAATAATTTTTCGGCTCGGTGTTGCTGCGGTGGTCACCTGTATAGCGCTGTCGTCATAAAAATCTGGGCACACCGATAAATCCGTATGCGTGTGCTGTTTATTGGTTTCTTCGTGCTTTGAATTGGGACAAGTTTGTTCGTCCACTGGTTGCGAGAAGTGCATGAATTGTGGATAAAGCGATGGAAGAGGCGAAGGTGACGTTGGTGTAACAGCCGGTGATATCGAAGAGGGAGTAGTGGACCGAGGGGAAGATGAAAGTAGAAAATTTTGTTTTGATTTCTCTCGTCGTCGTCTTTCAATAAATAAAATCTCTTTTAAACTTAATTCGGGAGTCTTATTTGCCTCATCGATTACTTTTGCTCTATCGTCTTCAGCAGCGTTTATACTCTGCACGGAAGTGGTGATTGCAAGGCAATCTATTGTTCTTAGATCAGCTACAGTAATGATACCATTTTGAAAATTAACAGAAAAAAGAAAAATCAAATAAAAATAAGAAAAATCAAAATGTGTAAGTAACAAAGATGGTGAATTGTGTTGGTTTAAAGCAACTTAGCATGAAAGTATGTAAAAACAGACATACTCGTATACATACAAACGTATCTGTATATGGCAGTAGAAAAAAATAGAGATTTCTTTACGTAAGGCTTGGCATGGCTTGGCTTGTTTTCGATAAATTTCTCACATCCGTTGGGAATAAGTTCTAATGAAAAGCATATGCAAGAGAAATCGAATAAAATATACAGGCTCTTATTGAACTTATCACTTATCTTACAGCTAACAGTGATATATTTTAGTCTTAAAAAAACAAAAACAATTATACTTTTCGAATGTTTTATGTGCCCATGTTTAGATAAATGCAAATACATACATAAGTATGTACATATATATTGCATACATTTACGCTATGAACATTAGTTGTCGATCTGAATTGCATATATCACCCGACATGCGCCGGAAACGCTATTTTGACAGACAACAGTTATAGCAGATGTATTAAGTCAGATGACATGAAATGGACATACATACATATATTTACATATGTATGTATGTATATACACATGATCCAAAGATACTTATTAGAAGTTTTGGAAAATATAAAAACAGTCGACTTTTTTAACCGTTTTACAGTGCATCAATATTGTACCACTTTTGGCATTAGCTAGGTTAATAGCTTGTTAGACTTTTTTAAAAGACTTAGTTTAAACCATCATTTTCTCAATTCAATCATAATTTTCGTTATTGTTTGAGAAAGTTATCATAACTTACATCAATGTTTGCCGGGGTACGGCTGAACTAACTTTGTACAATATACTGTGGGTGGTGCCACACCCTTTCGAAAAGAGCATTATTCCATCCGACTTGTATTCTAAACATGTATTTATATTACTAACCCAGTCCACGGTAGCCGATATACCAAATTTTTTCACATTTCTTGCCATATTTTTACTATAAATAGCTAACTGTATGTAGCTAGGAGCTATTTTATTTTTTGGATTCCACAAATTTCGCTGAACACCCTCTCTATAGAATTGGAGTGTGATGGATACCTCTCAGAATATAGGTAGGTAACCCAGTGCGTATGAGTAACGTCACTGGTTTACGGGACAGCTAGCCTGGTTTACGAGCAGACCGAACTTTTGCAACTTAATGGACAATCAATAGTCATTATTTTGAGAACTGTTGTGGGTGATACAACCAAGATAAATCTTTAGTTCTCCTCCAATTACTTGAGTGTAAAGATCGCATGATTTATTTCTATAACTTCTATAATATTTAATATGCAAAACGCGGAAATCTTTATTCAGCCGTTAACTGCCAAAACGCGTATGCACCTTATTATATTGTTTTTGACATCTTCCACCGGAAACCGTAGCTATAGTTTAAATAAATATTTTTTTTGGTGAATTATCTCAATATACTATATGTACATATATAAGGGCCAACCAGTAAAATTAACTTACCCAGCGTGTGCAGTGATCTTAATATACTAATAAAATTCTATTTTGATTTTCTTCTGATTTTCCGACAGGGTGGAAATTTGATGTACTATATTGGAACGATTTTCCGTCATCCCTTGTCAAAGTTGGTTTTGTGACATACTGGTTTCGGCATTGTGCCATCTTCAGTGTCAAATCGTTCCAATATATAATAAAACTCCTTAAAAACATAAATTGAGTACGCAAAAAATGCCGACACCGCATGGATGTCTCTAATTTGTATTTATGCAAATGCACATACTATTATCAGATTGTTTAAGCGAAAACTGCCTTCGGAGAGCTCTTATATTTATGACATTTGTAATGGACCCCTACAATAAGAAAGTCGATATACCAAATATGTACGCGTATACATATGTACATGTATGTATGTCTGTACGAGCATCAAGGTACATATCGTCACGTTAATCCACAAAGGCCCTAACGCGCAAATATGATAATATTAATAAGAAATCAAAAACTTTAGAAAGATTTGTTAGCATTTTCAAATTGTTAGTGTATTTGAAAAGAGGTTTTGCTTAGGGCCTTTGTGAATTATTTTCGTTGCATGTTTAACATAGAACTCCCATTGGTACAAATATGCGCATACATGCACGCAATTCATTCCATAACAAAACGTGTGCCCAAGCACGAAAACGTGCCGATAGAGGGTTATAATGTGCCCGCGGCCCTGAGGCCTAAAGCCGCATCGAGTATTTTTAACAAATACTCATACGTACACACACATATATGTATATATATATATATATAAAAATATATTGAAAAATATATATGTACGTACTACGTATACATGTATACATATATGTATGTATGCTCGTGAGTTTGTGTACTTACGGCAGTAGTAATCTCGTACTAGTGCTGTTTTTGATTTGACTTGCACGCCAATGATAGCTTCAATTGGTACCTCGGTGCGTGGAATAGATACCGAATGTGGGGGTAAATAAATGGGTTGGAACACACCAAAATTACAATCCGTCGACAGGTACATACGACATCCTCCATGCGTTGTCATGCCACACCATTCACAGCGATAGCCTGGATATTGGTAATGCAAAACGATATATCATTGTTTTTTTTTTATTGGTATCGCTTTAATGTGAATTAAGCAACCTATAATACATACATATGTGTATTCATCATGCTTCACCTACCTGTCAGGCATTCCGATGACCAACACGTCTTCTTGCAGTAGGCGCATTTGGAAGTCGGAGGTAGATTGCCTTCTCGCCAATGATGCTACATATTTATGAAAAAAAAAACAATGTTACATAATACACATATGCATGTGTGGTAAATATATTTGTGAAATGTTTGCTACGAATGAAATAAAAGTGTTCGTTTAACATATCGCTGGCTTAGAGTGAATTAGTTAGTGTTAGATTTTGATGAGAGATGAAAGAAGAAGTGCACATATGTACATCAATGTTTTTATCTCTCCTGTTATATTTGAAAAAGTGGACTTAGCAGTTCCACTTTGAGCCGACGATATACAATTTGGTATCTTTTATTTTTTAAATTCGCATTGTGTTTTCAATTATTGCTCTTTCTGTAAAATGCTTCGGAATTGAATGCCCTGATAAGTACATACATATATACATATGAACGTTTGGGCCCAGTGCAACTTAAAGGTGCAATGTGAGACGTTAAAGCTTTATTAAAATAATAAAAAAAATTTGAAATATTTAGATTTACTCGTGTGAAAGAGCAAATTCGCAGGCCATATAAAATGCATGCCTGTGTACGGTGTTTTGTCGGTCGATCGAAAATATCCCTTCTTAAATATTAAATAATTTGATGTAAAGAAATTGGCAAAGTTTGTTTTATACCAGCTGCTTTAATATAAAGTAGGTTCGACTGAAAGATCTTAAGTCGAGTTAACAGAAGATTGGCTGAGATACTTCGTTATTTGTTTTAAGCGAATCGATTTAAAAGAAAAAGTAAATTTTTATTAATTTTATGGTATTGACAATTATCTTTATTAATTTCACCGGAGTTGCACATACATACATACGCACTGAAGTAAATATCATAAATGTTTTCGCATATGTACTTACAAATGTACATATATATAAACAAAAAATAAACAAAACCGAAATTTACCTGATGTTTTACGCTCTGTAATTCCTTGCCGGGCACATACGTTGCATTCTCAGTGCAATCAGGCACAGCAAAATCTTGGCACTCAATATGGGCGAAATATTCGCAAACTATAAGTAAAATTAAAAATAGTTAATACTTTGAGGAACCAATAGAAACAAATAAATTCTCTTTGAGTATGGAGCAAAATATACCAAATAGAATAAAAAATGGTCCCTATAAATGGTTAATCCCTAGACAAAGGTGTTTGGCTGAAGTTAAAAAAAAGCTACATACTTTTTTTTTTGTATAACTTAAAATTTTAATCCAAGTCCAAATATCAGTTACGGTGTACAGGAGCTTCTCAAATATTATTTTTTCAACTATTTCAGTAGTTACATCCTTGCTTGGTTAAAAAGTTTATAACAGTGCGATACCAGAGTCTCTCCAGATTTTACAATATCTTCCCGATTAGGTTGCTTGGTCAGCGATAGTTGCAAGTCTACTGACCCGATTGTCATAAGTCTTGATATTTATAATGATAATGACCCAAGGAGTTAACAACTATCATCTTTAATTAATCTTATCATATACTAGTATATTTATATTTATGAAACTGAAAACATACTTAAGCAATGCACCGCGGTACTGTCATCCAATCGTCTGCGACAAACGGTGCAAAATTTCTTTTTATGATGAGTTGGCTCCGACCAGCAGTGAGCAACAGGATTCTGAAAAAATATGACACATTATTTTATAAACTATAACTTTTAAAGCCACAAAGTCTTTTAGAAAATATGTTCATCAAAGAATGAAATAGAAAGTGGAAACGCCATTTTGTAACGCCGTTCTAAACCTTTTTATTTTGTATGAATAAGACCACCAATGTTTTGCGATAATGCTTGTTTTCATTAAGCATGTAACTATATACGTATGTATGTTGAAACTATTATGGTGAAAGATATGTCCATTCAATAAGCAAATTCTCACTCACCTTAATTATACAGGGTGCAATGCCAGAGCATGGTGTAACCACATTTGAGACACATCGATCATGTATGACGAAATTGCACACTAAATGGGATGGTAATAACATTGTTTTTTAAGTATTCCTTTCGAATTGATTTAATTGATGTTCTAAGAAAATAACTATAGTTTAGCAATATTATCGCAATGAAAAGTACGTTTCAAAAATAATTTTCAGCGTTTTTCAGATTATGTAAAAATTATTTAATTAATATAAATTTTGGATTACTCGCTTTCCACACCATTTATCTCACATTAACAGAACAGAAGCTGTATATATCGTATCAAACACACTCTTTTTTCTTACTAAAATGCCTACAATGTGCTCGAATTGGAAACTTTTTTTTTTGAATATTGATGGGTCACAAGTGGGTAAATATAATTCGAGTACGCTATGACCATAGTCGTTTTTCTGTTTTACCTATAGTTTTGAAGTTATTTGTGTTTGAAATGTTTACCAAAAACACCTACTTCCTTATATTTCCACCATTTATTCAACATTAGGTATATAAATAATTTAATATATACATACATATATACTCGTACATATGTATTTGTATATATTTTTACATTTATATTTCCGTTTTTATTTATTTATCCCATGTGAAACAAAAAAGTTCTTAAAATTAAGTATAAACCGTGCCGGTCTATGGAAATTTTTTTACTTTTTACATTTAATGATTTTTCTTTTGAACTTACACTGCGTTACAAAAACAAACTCTAGTTCTGTCCTATGAACCAAATACACTTTTTCGGAAAGGGGAGAAAAAATAAAAATACACGTGTATCGGCGATTTTCATGTACACGTCAGAATTTTTTTTTTTTTCAAAAAAAAAAATTCAGGAAAATCTGAGAATTGATAAAAATCTATTTTTTATTTGACGTGATACAGACATTTTCACGAGTCTGCCTGCAAAAATTCAGCTCGATTGGATCACGAAAAAAGGGTTAAAAATCGGTTGTAAGGGTAAAAAGGGTTAAAAAAAAAAATTCTGACGTGTACGTGAAAGTCGGCGATACACGTGTATTTTTATTTTTTCTCCCCTTTCCGAAAAAGTAGGTTTGGTTCATAGGACAAAATGTGTGTAACGCGGTGTAATCAGTGTACAGCAATATGGAATAGGAAATAGTAAGCCGAGTTTACTTGTTCACAAGTTATTCGCTGAACAAAAAAAAAACGGTCGTTCAATATAAATATATTTTTCCGGAACATTCGCAATGACCGTTTTGGCACAATTCCATCCTACAAGCTCTACATCGTTAAGCGTATTTTCAAAATGCGTGTCCTTCATCAAACTCAGTATAAATTTAAACTTAGTTTCCCTCTCAAAAAAAATATTATTTTGAGGTCCACACAAAGTTTCCATTGATGGTCATTGTATTTGCAAAATAATAAAAACTGCAAAAACTGAATTGCCTTGACTAATAAGAGTAAGTAAGCAATTTCATACATACGAGTATATAAAAAAATAGGTGTTTTTAATGGAATTTTCAAACGTTCAGTGGACACTTTTTGTGCTTCTGCCGCGGCTTTGCTGTTGGGATTTTATTATAATATATAGATTAGATATCACCTTGATAAAAATAAATTGATTGTTTTTCACTTGCGTAGAAGATGTAGCTGTGGATGTCATTCTATGCAAGCAAAAGATTAAATCAAGCATTCGAGCACACAAAGCCTCTCGCTTTCACATATATAGGCCTTGTAACGACTATTAAAAAAGAGAAGCGGATAGGTAAAGATAGGCTTCGGAATGTCTCATAACAGGTACAAAACGGATGCAAAGTAGGACGGTTGATACTCATTTTATGACATCGGCACTCTTAAAATATGCGTAAATAAACCTGCATAATAATTCGCTTTAGAAACCAGAAGTACATATTTTGAATTAAAGAAAAATATAGCAATACTTAAATCATTAATGTTTAAGGATATAAAAAGTTATGTGATAACATTTCGATATACTCGTACAAAACCCTACTGGAAATACGTAATATGTTTATATTTTAAAATTGATTTCAACTTTAATAAAATGCCTTTTTTTGTATTTCTTTGGCCAGATAACTATTTTTGATTTCTTAAGCAATACCTTTTTGTTTGACAATAATTGTTCTTTTCTGGATAACACTTTGTGTAAAACCATGTAAAACTATCGAATACAAAAATTATGAACGAAGAAAAACGTTCTTAAGTCGTAAGTTAATTATTTCATATTTTGTTAAATTTTAAAGGCAAATCATGAAAATAGAATTCGAAATGAGATTCAGATGGAATTTATGGAAAAGTACCCCGACGCTGTTAGAAGCTTTACTAAAACATAACAATGACCCATTTCTATTGCAAAAGTAGCTTTTTCGCATGTAGGAATCGTTTAACTTCGAATGGTATTTTTAAGGTTTTGCTAATAATCCGAGAGTTTGGCACAATAATGACTTTTAAATAGAGGCCTGGTTATTGTTTTATTGTTTCCATATAAAATAATAACATCCTAATTCCCATAAAATAAACAAATTCGAATCGTTACGGATCGTTAGTCGAATTTTCAAAACATGTTTTACTTATAAATATGTATGTAGATATTTAAAGGTATTGTATAAATGGCATTACATTTATTACATTCGACATGTATGTAAACATGTTGCGCTGCCACCATCGCGAAACTAAGCGCGGAAAAACTATTACAATAAGTGTATTTGCATGTATGAGTGTAAGGGGCAACAGAAGTGGAAAAACTTACAAAGCACAAAAAAATCTCTGCTATGAATGAATTTATTCGTGACGTCAGCGAGCGAAAATCAGCAGGTCAGTGGCCTACTTTTCTACTTTTCTCTCGAAGTGGCATTGCAGAGATTTACTAAAAAAAAAGATTTTGTGCTGGGCGCATATGAAATTCGTATACATGTATCCATGAACGTATATACATTGCATATGTATGTATGTATGTATACTAATTCGATATACAATGCATTCTCTGATAACTCGAAGACGAATTTTCGAAATTGTCGATGAAATTAATCGTTTTTGAAATACGAATTAAAAAAGCAAGTGGACGTGGCGAAAAAGAACTATTGAGGGTGGGGTGAATATATTTTAGCTACAGCATTCTTTCTCTGCGATAGTAGAGAATCACGTAATACTACGTCTACTTTGAAGCATAAACTAGAGTTTATGAATCGTTTAACACTTTTACATGGTGTTTATGGACATGCAACCCTTTTTGGAACTAAATTTGGCCGCGCTATTGCAAGTTGTGAGCTCACTGTTTGGAAATTTGGCCGAACTCCTGCAAAATCTGACCGCATAGTTGACTCTTTATACAGTTAACATACGAGACATACGAGAGGGTAAATAAAAAATGTCAAACTAAACTCCGAGTTTGCTAAACACCCCAATATGAAAGCTGGAAAGTTATTCATAAACATGAAATCCTTTAACTCGATTTTATCGCGCAGCATGAATAAGACCAATTGCATAAATTACCGAATAGTCATATAATTTTTTCTGGGCGTGCATTCCGTTTTTGTTTTAAATACTCATTAGATCCGCCAGCCAGGATGGAATTATAATTTAGATTTGCGCTTTTCAATTAAGCTTATCTGATGTATCTATGCCATTTAAGGAACACTGCTTGTAACAAGCACGTCAAGTTCACTGAATCGATGGCTTAGATCATTATTAAAGGTGAGATAAATAACTAATATAAAAAATTAACAGCCTACATAGCCCTTCTCTTTGCAGTGTTTGTATGCGTGTAAAAATTAACATAACTGTAACTGAGTGATAATTCCACATAATATTAATACGAGCTTTTAGTAATTCTTACACTCCCTGATGTTCGTATTTGTAATCGGAATAAATCTGTAGATTCACTCGCCTTCCAGGCGTTCATTATAAAATGAAGAAGTTTCCCGATATGATTAAATCTAACAATAAAATAAACCACACGATTCCTACGTTTTAGACGCACGATATGTTCAGCAGTTCTGTGGGAAATTTGGTGGAACAATTTAATCCTCTAGCTCCTTAACAGTAGTCTTTTTGTCCTTTTCTAAAAAATGCTGGTTATCACTTACTACAATGTTGCTAATCATAGTAACAATATTACTCATACGCCTCAGGGTACCTACTACATACTAGATTATTCTTAACGAGTTATGTACCATCGGCTGGATCGTGCTTAGCTAGCGAACAATGTAATATGTAATTGCACCAAACATTTTACTATTTGAAGACATCCGCCGAGTTTTAAAAACCTTAAGACCAAGTATTTCACCGTTTGCAGCCTTTTATAAGGAATAAGGTTGTGAAATTATCACATTTCTCAAAAAACCTAAAGAGTGTGGTACACTACTTTAGGTAGCAATGATGTGCATGTGGTGTTTGCAATTTAAACGCACGTAATCAAAACTGTTATATAACTACAAATATAGCGATGTATAACTGACCCACACCGCAGAGTGTGATGTACTTATTTGAGTTGAAACCGCGATTAAACGATCATCTTAACACCTTAAACACATATTAACTTCAACAAAGTGGTGCTGTGAGTGAACGACAATCAATCATAGGTGATGCTCTCGGTTTTCTTGCACGATTGCTTAGACCGTCGCTATGCCGAAGTCAATGTCAGCAGTGGATATTAAAGAAATCGTTTACTCGTAGAGGCGATCAATTATCCAGCACTTCTAATTCGAGTATGCTTTAAGTCACAAAGTCAGTTTCGATTGCCATTATCTGGTATGTATGTACGTATATGTGAGTACATCAGGGCGTATGAGTGATATCATTACCTATGTAACTGGTTTATTGAAATTAAGATACTTTATTTCTAACATAGATTTTAGATTTTCGTGAAAGTTTTGCTATTTAGTTAAAAAAAATTAAGTGTTTTGTGGGTTAAGAGCTATGGAACATTTTCTTGAAGAGCATATGAAGAACTCCAAATATATCAACTGTGATGCAAGAGTTAAAAAGCTATTTTTCAAAGCACGTATGTTCTTCTAAATAAGGACGTTAAATAAAGAGATTTCTGAAAAGCCATAAGCTTTTTTTAGATACTTAGTTTTCTAACATTGATTTTTTGCACAAATTTACATTTAGATGATTCGCGGTGTTCAGCCGTGATGTTGTAGCACTTTTGTTAAACACAAGCAGTCAATCACATCACTTTTTCAGTGTTCTGGTTTTGTTCTCCTCTTTATTACAATTTCGTTTCATTTGACAGCAAGCAAACAGTTATTAAACTCCCTCCAATACGAAAAACACATCACTATAAACACTTTTTACTAATTTCCAATAAAATTTACTTAATAAACATTTTAAAAATTTAAAATATTCACAGCAGTCAATCACATCACTTTTTTAGTGTTCTTGTTTTGTTCTCCTCTTTATTACTATTTCGTTTCATTTGACAGCAAGCAAACATGGTGTCTAAAAGTACTACGTCACTGGCACAAAATTAATTTTTTCTTTTCACAGTAGGCGCTTATTTACACAGAAATTTTGAAATGAGACTACCTGTTTTATATTCCATGCAACGAACTTATTTTCTATGTCAGCTGTAAAAGCATTATTTGTAGATGTACCATTTGCGTACCGTCAATGCAGTCTATAAACAAAGTAAAAGTTGCAATTTTGAATTTTTGCTATTTAACCTTTATGTTTTGTGCTTACTTTTACACTCTTGCTTTTGTATACAGTACAACATAACTCGTATACTCGAATACTCGTATGGGCAGTAAACAAAATGAAAATGTCAGTTAAGCGCGCACATCGGTGTGAATTTGTGTAGCATTTATTTATTTGCAATTGGTCAAGTGTGTGAATTAGCGATATTCAGGCGATTTTGGCTGAGTGGATGCAGAGTTTACATAAACCTCCAGATGTGGATAAGGAGCATTTAATTTAAAAAACCAATTGTTCAAAAATCTAAATATTGAATAGAGACTATTCAAACGTCTTACAATTTGCCTCTGCACACTTAAAATCACTTTTTATCATTTGTCCAACCTTAATTAAAGCGAAATATACATACTTTTTCTTCGTAAATATTGATCCTGATTTCACAATGAAAAGTGGTAACGACAAATGCAAATTCATCTAAGCTATTGGAGAAATACCTAAAGCCATTGAAACCCATATTTTGGTACTATTAGAATTGCGTTCCAGATTATTGATGGATGCTATCAGGAGAGCTAAATAACCTTGCGTGTTATCAAAACAGAAGATATCATTTGGTACCTTGCACAAGAGATTTGTATATTTTAAAATATTGTCTACCGCCTCCTAGTGGGTCATTATCATAGTTACTACAGTGTGGAATAATATGCCCCTCTTTGTCTATAGGGATATTCGGGATCTGTTGTATTTGCCATTGCATTTTGTATTCGTGGTTTCTGTGGTTTTTATACAAAATGCAGTAAAAATCCAACAATAAAATATTCGTTCCACTTCAAATACAAGAGTACAAGCAAATACAATGGGCGGACCCTGCTGTAAATGTGGTTTTTCTTTTGTAAATTTCTCACAGCCGATCACAAAAAAAAAGACGTATCGTCGAATCATCTACAAATACGTTAGTCGAATAAATATATGTATATTAATTTGTGTGTATTAAAGTTTATCGTTTATCGTAGCAATTTGATTTTTACAATTATTAGTAATAAAATCTAATATTTTCGATGCATATTACGCACATTTGTTTATTTGTTGGTAGCACATACATATGAACTCGTAAATCAGCCGTTCGGGATATTTTACAATGACACGAAGACAGATATTACAACAGGGTGTGTTCGCGATTTACTTGTGTAATTCTGAATTCGTTGTAAAAATAGTAAATATTAATACAAATAAAACAAATCCCGAATACCCCTTATGCTTTTTCTAACAATGCATGATGGCTGCAGTGTTTGGCAGGCACGTTTTAGCAATGAGAATCGCATTGGAATAAAAGAATTGGAAAACGAACGATAAAATTTGAAATAATTAAAAATTGTAGAATATCGAACGAAAATAGAAAACTAGGAGTTTGACAGTCAGAATAAGAAATCAGGCAATTGCAGCTGTTGCCAAACGTAAACTTAATGCATGAATAAGGTCTCTAAAGTAAAATCGTGTTTTACTATCTCAAATTACACTAACTATCTTCTTAATTATTAAGAATTATTAAAATAATTATTGTTCCATACCTTCGCATATATAACCAATCTGAATGATACCCCAAATTAAATCCGAACAGTGATGACAATACGTTGGCTTTCCAAATGTCTTCTTTACGAATGTATGTCCACCATCCGCCATTTTGAGCGTTCTATGTGGATACTCTCGAGCCTCGGACGTATCGCTGAGCGATCCAGCTGGCTGCACTAACTCACCAAAATAATTGATGGTAAATTACTTCTGGACCGGCTTGACTTGTTCTCCTGCCTAAGATTTTTGTTCAATTGTTGTCGCTTCGTGAATATGTAAATAACTTACAATACTGCTCTTGACTCTTCTGGTGTTAATTTTAACTGTATGTTTTAATTTATCGAACTATAGGACCTGACGAAATAACTCAACTCCTTGAAATGAAATTCGGCAATGTATACAGATTTTTATTCAAGATGTTACTTGTACTGTAGTTGCTATTATTGCTGGTCCTGTTCCAATCTCCGCCGCAAGCCGCGCAACTTCTTTCGCGAGTTGCGTTTGTGGATATATTGGTTGAACCCGCGACTGTTGTAGTTTCTCCCCTACTTTCTCTATGGCTCGAAGAGTAAGGTATTGCTGGATATATAGCTCCGACTTTCTGACTGCTTTCACAGCTGGCCTTTGTCTTAGCAACTGTAGATTTGTTGGCTGCTTTCGCTGGTTTAGTTGCTGTTTTTGAACTCGATAATAATGATGACAAAATGGCGACGACGAAGACAGAAATGACAGCGACGACGGCATTTTCATCCATTTGTACGCTTCATCCAGACATTTGAGCTGGAAACAAGTTCAATTATTTTATAGCTCTTAGAATTGCTCCTAAATTTGGTACAGTCGAATTAAATGAACTTACGCCTTGCCGTGATATCTTTTTAGATGCAGTAGTTGTGCGATTTCTACATAGCAAAATCCAAAGTGGCTTTGTAGTTATCTGTGTGAAAAAATAAACATAAATTGGATTTAGAATGAATTTGAAATTTAAGTTGGTATAAAATTTAATATTTCTATAAATTGTCTTTGAATTTTACATCCTATCGATTGATAATTTTATCCTGTAACAGCACATAAACTGAAAGACAACTTTTAGAAAAGAAATGTTTTTCGAAATAGTTTCAATGTGAAAACAGCGACTAAATAAATGTTTGAGTAAAACCATGGTACAATAAACAGGTAATATAATGGTAGCAGCTGATTGGAGTTTTTTCTTATAAGTGGTCCATAACAAGTCAAACTTTGTTTACAAAACAAACTTAAAAAAAAAAAAAACAACTTTGTTTACAAAACAATATTTGTTTACATTTTGTATATTTATAATTTCTAATTTAAAAAAATTTAAAAAAAACATACATACATACGTACATATGTATGTACATATGTATGTATGTATGTATGTACATACTTAGAAAGGAGACATTGTGTTCTTAAAGACGGGAAAAGGTCGGATCATGCTTTTCATATCCAATTGGAACAGAACTTCGGCATGCCGCTTTCTGCAAACGGTTGGGTGCGTTCCGACCTTTTTTTGCATATTTGAAGGTATACCACAAGATTCTTTTCCAAATTTTGTGACCAGGATACATTTTTTCTGAGGATACATTGTAGTATGCGTATGGCACTGTTTGCGTTGAAAATAAATGTATTTTTTAAGCAAAATGTAGAATCACGTACATTTTGTTTACATTTAGAACATACATATGTATGTACATACATATGTATGTATATGTATATAATACTCACATATTGGCAGTAACTTATCTGCGCAATGTGTAAAAATTCAGCAATCAAAGGAAGATAGTTTTAGTACGAATGTATGTACGTTGTGCGCATGCGCAGGTTTTACATGGATTAGTATCTGTGAATACATGTGACAAATACATAAAAGCGTGTTTGACATATCTGCAGTTGCGCCAAAAAATAAATTTGAAAAGGGTAGCTTCACTGTGGGGGGCTTATACCCTTTTTTGACGAAGTTTACTCATTCAAAATAAAGTGTACTGATGAATTATTAAAATTTTATTTTGTAGCACCTTGGAAATCAAACAAAAACGATTTGATTTGCATTGATAAGCAATTTTTTATAAGTGAATGTTTAATTCATATGCATATTCATAAATTTCCATTTTCAGTGAGTAAAAATTTAATCATTGACTATTCAACTAAAGAGAAAAAACATTATGTCGGCTCAACTCAAAACGGAAGTGATACAATATTCGCAATGTCGTCCATTTGGAATTTGTTTGTTAATTTTTTTGATTAAGATTTCTAATTTTTGCATATAGTTTAATCATTGACTATTCAACTAAAGAGAAAAAACATTATGTCGGCTCAACTCAAAACGGAAGTGATACAATATTCGCAATGTCGTCCATTTGGAATTTGTTTGTTAATTTTTTTGATTAAGATTTCTAATTTTTGCATATAGTATATAATTTAAATGAACTATAATTTAAAATAAAAATTAAATAAACGAAAAATTTTGAAACGATAAAAAAAATTTAGAGTTTGACAACTAATTTTTGCCTACGCCACGGGATTTTCTTTTGAATTCAAGTGTCATTTTTGACTTACGTTTACTCGATTTTCCTTTTCTAATTTTATATATCTGTACTGTAATGTTTGCTGACTGCACTTGCTCATACTGCCAATATATAAGTATTATATATGTATATGATTTAGAATTATCAAATTCGTCAAATTTGATATATCGATTTTGACGGGTGATGGACCACAACAAATAAAAAAATGTACCCCAGGGTTGCATTTTCTTTAATGCTGCTACCTGTTCATTGTGCCTTGAGAAAAACTATTTATATCAAATAAATGGCTTGAGGCAGTAAGTTGATTTTTAAAATAAATTGTATCCCTAATAAAAAGATATGCCAATTAAATAGTGTCAGAAAGTTTTACCTTACCGTCAGTAAAATCTAAATTTTTTTACTGCGTGTTCACCTAAATTAGTTGAAGTCAATTGCTACAAGTTAAAATATAGTTGAATGCTATTTTAAAGTAATTTATAAAGGCTGATGTGAAATCTGATCGCTTTCAGAATCATATCTTATATCACTCAATATTGCACAGTTGTGGTCCTTTCTTGATAAGTACAAATATAACAAATTATGTTACTCTTTTTTCATAATATGTATGTGTAAAATTAAGTAATAGGAATAAATTGGCACAAATCGCTTCAAATACAACCGTGAACTTAAAATTGGTTGCTTGTCATTTTGTTTTGATCTCATTATTCGTTCAATTTGTAAGCCAACATTTTTGGTAATCAGTAATAGTTATTCAATAAAACAAATTTTATCTGCAACATAAATATCTAAATGTAAAAAAATGTATGAATGAACATGATATAACACGGCAACATCGCACAGGAAATGCCTTCGGAATTTCTTCACATAACCCTGGTTATTTATTTCGTTCTAATGTCGTTCGTACAGCCATTATTATTACACTGTAAAAACAGAAAGAGACAGGGCGGAAATTTGAGAGGGATGGAACTAGATATCTTACTTGTAGAGATGTACAGTGAATATAAGTACATACATACATATGTGACAAGCGCATACAATCAAGGTTGACATATCTGCAGAATCGCCTAGAAATAATTTTGCAGAGGATTATTTTACTCAGGGGGGCTTATACCCTTCCTTGACGACGTTTACTTATGCAAACTAAAATGTGCTGTTAAAGTATTAAAGTTTTATTTCACAGGTACTTGCAAATCAAACAAAAACGATTTTATTTGGATATCAACAAAAATGTTCCGTTCTCGTATCCCACAAACTTGCAAAGTTAAGGTAATTCTGATTTATCATCAATTTGATGGAATTGCAAATGTTTAATACCGATATTTACTATAAAAAAACATCTATTTGAAATTAACATAAAAAGAATTGTTCAATGAAAAGACACAAAAATACGTGATTTTAGATATTGGCGATAGCAAGTAGCCAATTATACTAAAAAAGCAGTTAAGTTGATAGTTGTCAGTTGCCAATTGCCATTTATAATAAGTCCGTTCGCCTACAAGTCTAGCAAGAATTATCCAGCAACGAAATTTCTGAGAATTCGGGAGTATTCCTCCCAAAGAAAGATGCTCGCAAATTTTAACGCTAACGCAGAATTTGCAGAATCTTGCAAGTTTTACGAACAGCTAATTGCATTCTTATTCGCAATTAAATCTTAAATGAAAAGCATTGTATTAGTGTTTTCCTAAAACGTTCTACTAAGTAAACCTTGCCAAAACAAGATTTAATTGCTCCTTGCATGTTAAATAACATACCTATGTATGTATTTTATAATTTTCACCTTTAAAATTTTCAAACATAAATTTCTAATTTGTCTAACTTTCAATCAGCTGTTTTCTCGCTTGCAAGTTCTTACTAAGGCAATTTTTTCCCTCAATATTAAGTTTCACTTTGCTCTCCCTTAATTTCCCCTTCCTTGCCTACGAACGCGAATTAACAGAAATTGTGATAGTTCGTAAAAACTATCTGCATCGTTTTGGCAACTGGCGACTGGCACCCATTTTGTTTTTCAAAAAGTAAAGGATATTAAAAAAAACTAATCCCTATCCTTTTAAATTGTTTTAAAATATTAACTGATTGCGAAAAAAGTGAAAAAGTTATAGACTATAAGAAAAATATTTTTTGTTTTTTTTCTATTTTGCCACATACTCATCTACCTAGTTAGTGTAAGGCAAAACTATACCCCCAAACTTTTGTGCGACGTAAACAAACTTTCACAACATTTACTACAACCGTTTTCACTCGTTTGGGAAAATTGGTCGAATCAACGATAAGTATTCGTTGTACAACAATTGCCAATAGATGTTGTTGTGAAAACATAAAGAATCGCTTGGGAAAATAGAATTTGGGAATCACTCTATATTAACCTGACATTAAATCATTTAACCTTATTCCCAATGCCAGGTGTTTCCACCTAAGAATTATCAAAAACAACGTGTTTTAACACAGAACTTAGGGGTTGTTTTGTGTTTGTGCAAGAAAATAGCTTACTCCAGCGTTCGTTTGCTTCTAAAATGTGTTAATCCTAGCTAGTTGTTTGAAAGTGGCCATTGGCATACCCACTTCGTCCTTCCTTCCTCCAAGAGAAACTGATTTTCTCACGATTTGGTGATGTCGAAAAACGGCAAAGTCATCTGACCTTTATTCACACTTGTCCACACATACAAATTTGACATTATTACCCTTGCAAAAGCCTTAGAAAGGCAAATAGTTTTTTTAGTTTGTTTATGTCAGATCATGATCAAAACCGTCATATTTTTTTTGTCTATTTACTTTGTAAATAGTCAGCTATTATGATAATCGCAACAAAAAAGCAAAAACAAAACATACTTTTATTTTGTTCTTGCAGGGATGCCACCATCTAGAATTAATTCGCCATGGTGGCAACCGTACCCTACAATACGGAAGTAACCAAGATGAATTCAATTCACTAATACCAACACAACTTTTCCAGCTGTTACCAAAACATTCTCATTTTGATATTGCGCTAGTTTCCTCAAGTTAGAAGAAACGCCGTTATTGCAAATTTTAACGGATAGAAAATACATAAGTATGTGAGAGCGATATAAAAGATTCCGTAGCACAGCCAAGTCGTTTTGGTTTTGGTTTTGTTAATTAAAATGTTAATATTTTGTTATTTAATTGCAGTGATAAGAAGGCCACAGGGAAATTTCAATGGCATGTATAAAAGGAAATGCGTACTCAAGTCGTCTTCAAATATGGCTGCAGAGGAATCATTGGAAAAAGTGAGTAGAGTGAATAATTTTCAATAGATAGTGATGTGTAGTAAAACATTTTTTAAATTGAAACCTGGAAGGTTCAGTTTCCAAATCCAATCAAGTTCCAAATCATAGATGCGAATTTCAAACATGCGCAATCTAAAGACCATCTAAAAGATCATCTACTCTATTTGGATAATATAATAGGACTAGTATCAATGGTAATAATTGCTCAATGCTTCCGATGTTGAATCTAGCAATCGGTTTTAAATTTAGGATTACGAGGGCAACTTTAATTTATAACAAATTTAGCAGAATGGCAAGAACTGAGGATATGTCGACCTATGAGAGGTGTTTTCGTTGTAAAATAAAGGTACTTACGTGACAAATTTCAAAATGTTTTACTAAAAACTAATTGCCCTCTCTTTCCATTTAGACTTCCTGCCTCCACGACGCTGGCATGACATTTTCTTCACCTGACCCTGAATGTAAAGTTAATAACAATGCAAATATTTACTTTACTTAATTACTTTGCTGTCCTTTACGGTTTCCTTTAAATTAATATTTTGTAAAAAAGTTGTTAGCGTAGGCTTCTTTTTTTAATTATAAAAATTTGTATTTGTAAATATTAATTAGAGATTACATTAATATACATACTAATGTTCTACTCGTGGTATTACTATTTAATTAGTTCTAATTTCGTGTAAAAATTTGGAGCTTCTGTGAAAACTGTATGCATGCGCACGAAGTTGTTAGCCAAGTCTTATTTTTTCAAAAATGTTTTATAATTGCAAATGGGAATTATAATTATTAGAAAGGATGGTCAATAATCTTCGAGTCGATTCAATTTTTTTTAAGCTTATTCAAATTTTTTATTTAATTCTGCAATTTTTGCCTTTTCGCATTTATTGCATACATGTGCATATGCTATTTCACATGATTGTAAGTAAAGTATACATTATAATTGAATATTGAAATGCTCATAATAAAAAAAGATTAATCAATTATCTTTTAGTTCAATATATTTTGATTTGTTTAAATTAAATTTTTTTGTTAAATTTAAAATTTTTGTATACTGTCTTAGTGCATGCAAAGAACACGTAACATATATGGCATTTTGCATAGTTGCAAGTGAAGTACTGTTCTTTAAAAAATTTGCAAAAATTTTGACTAAAAATGCATATCATAAGAAAGATCAATAAATTATCTTTCAGTCCATTTTATTTTTTTTTTTTAATTTAATAAATAATTTCTATGAAATTTTTCAACTTTTGAGAATTGCCTTATTGCATGTGTAGGGTACATATACGGCATTTCACATAGTTGTAAGTAAAGTGTACTTCTTTTTTAAATATTCAATAATTTCGATTAGAAATAGCTTTAATTAAAAATATAAATTAATTATCTTTCAATCTATTATATTTTTTTTTTAAATTTAATAAATAATTTTTATGAAATTTTCGAATTTCTGAAAACTGACATTTTGCATGTGCAGAGTACGTATACGGCATTTCACATACTTGTAAGTCAAGTATTTATTTTTTTTTAAATGTACGATAATTTCAAATAAAAATGTATTTTACTAGAAAGATTAATGAATCTTTCAGTTCATTATATTCTTTTTAAATTTAATAAATAATTTTTATGAAAATCTTGAAGTTTTGAGAATTGCTTTAATGCATGTGCTCAGTACATATAAGGCATTTCACATAGTTGTAAGAAAGGTATACAAACATTTTTTGTTTTGTATATGTACATATGTTACTTCTTTAAATGTAAATATTTTAACTAATTAATGTTAGTTTTAAGAAATTATTAATAATTAGTTTAAGTTGAAACAATATAAATTGTATAATAAAATACCAATTAAGAAAAATGATTTTTTGATTTAAAAAAATATAGTAAACTGTAGGTAACCGTTAGCTAACGGTTAGCTCTAAACAGTAGGTAACAAATAGAAGTAGTTAGCAATAACAAATAGATAACAGAATCGGTAGCTTATAAAACTGGTACTGCTAACAAACTACTGCCAGATTCTGTACCCGACAATATAAGAGCAAAAGTGGAAAAAGATATGTGTAAATGCCATAAGTAAGAGCTAGTAGGATGATCACACCGAAGTGAACCAGGGAGGGGAAATGGCCATTTTTTTCCCACGGCTAGAACAAATGTGCTTAGTTACCGTTTTTGCTAATCGTTACCCGTCTTGTAGGGTATATACATACATAAGTAAAATCACACAAGTATTTCCTTTTTGGTTTTTGGTGGACATCTTGTCAAATTCCTGTAGACGTTTTTGTCGCCTGCGAATCTGAATGAAGAAGTTTGATATTTAGTTCACTTAGGCGAAACCCACTTTATTGAGTTCGTCTTGATAGAATGACTTTTTTTTCTACCATGGTTACAAACTCATTTAAAAAGCATTGCATATAAAATTATGAAAATATTTAATAAACAGCATGGCATTTAATGAGATTGAACTATACTACGTTAACAGTAAAGTTTTCGACTCAGATCTCAGTAAAATTATTTAAGTTCATGGAAACAGCACTCACATAATCAGAATGGTCCACTATGTACATCTTGCATTTTTGCATCGAATATGTATATGTTATGTAAATACTGTAAATAGTCGAGCTGCTATATATTTAAAATGAAGTCCGCATCGTTATTGTGACCAAAAACCCTCCCCTTTCAAGCTTTCCTGCCGCTTAAATATGCACCAAAAGGCACATGGATTTTTTACAGGCTTCTCATGGCGGCACTCGGAGGCTTGTCATACTCGTATTCATTAGTCGTTGTGAGGAGTGCGTAAAATTTGTTATTATCATTGGATATTTTGTTCACGGTGGATATCGAATGCAAAACCTACCAAATGGTGAAGAGGTGCGTATGACTCGGTTGTACATACATACATACATACATATGTATGCACGCATTTATGAACTTAAGCCACACATTTTTTTTTATTATTGCTAACACAGTTAGAATCTTGCGGTATTATGTATGTATGTATAGGTAGTTGGCTCAACATAAGTTTAAACTTTAAAGTTATAGAGATGCCCTAACAATCACATGAACTGGTAAGGAGATGAGTTGGACATGCACAAAATATTGAGCAGAATCGATTTAGCCACCTCCATGTATGTATGTATCTAGTCTCCCAATTTTTGAGCTACCTGAATGAAATTTGTTTCTTGGAACTGACCTAATCGGGCTACTATTACATATAGTAGCTTCCATACAACCGATAGGCAGATAGGTATGTAATTTCGCGTTCTAACTTCTGACTTTAGATAGTAAAGATCTTGGAATTTTTTTAATTGAAATTAAATGGTACATAAGGGGGATTCTCCAAGCACTATAAAAACCTTTCTTAGCCGGTTCTCGCTATCCGTACACCATGCAAGGGTTTTGCAAGACATATAACCCCCAAATTTCGTTTAATATAATCAACGAAGTTCGCAACCATACAACTATACTTTTTGCTCCATTTTCAAGTGTGAGTACATAAATATGGACAAACTTAGATAGACATATTCATCCATATGTATCTTAATATTTATGAACTTAACAATGTTAACAATGAAAACTATATTTTTCACAAGTACTTATACGCACAAACATACATACATATGTACATACATATGTATGTATCCGTTGACTTTCGACGATACAACTTATTTGACTCTAAAAGCTTTGATTTGGACTGATTAATTTTCGTAATTCACAGACAAATGAAATGCCTTAAAAGGATGTATATGAAAAGAACTGCTTAAACGACATATTTATGTAATCAATTGTTTAAAAATTTTATATTAACCATTCCATTTCGAACTGCATACGAAACAGTGGCTAAGTGAAGATAAGGTGTTTTGTCGAATTTGTATTCGCTATGCGCACACGAATTGTAGCTCCCAACACTGAGGACTCGATTCTATCGCCTGCTTCTGCATTAACTGGATATACATACACACAAACATACTTAGTGTGCATGTACATACAGACCTATACATAAATATGTACATACGAGTACATCTATTGATTTAAGCTTTTTACAGAGTATACTCTATATTCATATAATTTAAGATGCTTTTAGTACACATAGGTACATACTCGTAAATATATAAATACATATATATATATATATATATACATATATGTATATATGTAAGTATATACATCATACATATGTATGGTATCTACATATGTACATATTTGTGGCTGGCCTGTATTCGTTTGTGGTAGGTTCTTACATTCTTGCTCGTTTATTTGCTTGCTTGCAACTCTGTTTTCTCGTCCTTTGGTGTATCCATTCGTTGGATCTCATCTCGAACATTCATAATCGTTGCTCCTCTTTGCCTTTTCCAGTATTAATGTATTTGTAATCGCAGCTCCCACTTTTGTTTCCTATTTTGTAGTCTTCGTTGTAAATTTCGTCGTACTTGTTGTTCTTTTTGTTCCTGTTGGTCCTCGTGCTAGTATTCGTTAAGTCTTCCGTTCGAGTCCTCGTCAATTATTTTGCCATCTTTGAGGTCGACTGACATTTTAAATGCAAATGGTGCAATTGAAAAGAATGTTAATGACGCTTTTTCTTAGTTTGCATTTCAAGGTATCCCCTTTCGTATAGTTTTTTGGTATGCACGAGTACATACATATGTATGTATATATGTACCTATGTACATAAATATATTCGTATGTATATATGCATGTATGTACATACATACGTACCTGTGTTTCGGATATAATTTTTTTTTGTATTGTTTATCATAAAATTCGTATAGAACTAATGCTATCCAAATATGGGATGACTTCGGCCTATCATTCTCATTCGTATGTCTTTTGTATCCTACAAAAAAATGTCTTCAAAATTCCTTTATAATGCCAGCCTACTCCATCCACTTGTTCGAATATTTTCACTCTACTGAAATCTTTTCATTTTGCTATTTTCCTACACTTCTTCGTGGACCTTGCGTGTGAGTGTGCGATGTTCGTTTTCTGGATACCATAGGATTCTTTTCTACACATATGTATGCATATGTATGTATGTAAATATGTATGTACGTAGATAAGTATGTGCAATTTATACAATTAAGTCTGATTTTTCTAACATACGTGCATACATACATATGTACATATATACATACATACATTCATATACACTATAAACATTTTAGAAAGTTTTATAATAATTAAGAATTTCGTTCACCTTTTAGTTTACTCCGTTACTTGCTTTAGACAAGCGTTCAGTTGTTCCACCTTTTCACTTTTTACATGTACATATTTTGTAACTTTAAATTAAACTAATATGTATGCATGTATGTATGTATAGGATATTTCCTGCGCGGTTTACCCTTTTAGTATTTGAGGAAAAAATTTTAAATGCACAATTTTTAGAGTGCTACGAAGAAGTGCTTTCACGGTATTTATTATTTAATATTCACCGTCAAATTTTTCCATCGAAAAAAAAAAACGATTTTCGTAGTTTTCACAAAAACTTTTCCATTTAATCTGCCATACATACTCAATAGCTGCACTCTTGATTTGCTGGTTTGCTGATTTTCGTCGTGCAATACTGATCGTTTCCCCCTGCTCGGGCACGGTTTTCACGTACATATAAGTTGTATGGATGTGTGTGCATACAGACATACATAAGTATGCATACATACATACATCTGTATTTATACTGTACAAGTGCGTGAAAATGGGATTTGATTTTTTCCTTTCACATGCTGGGTATAGACAGTTTTTATACCCAAATTTGCCTGCTGTTTTAAAGATAACTTTTACACGTTTATTTCACTTCACTTTTACCGTTTTAGTTACTTAAAAAAATTAAAAATTAAAAGCACACACAATCGGATATACATACATAAATATGTTTCTTTTTTTTTTTTGATTAATTTTACGCGTTTTCGTTTTATTCGTTAAAAAAATGTTATAGCGATTTTCGTTTGAGTTTTTAATTGTTTTTAACTTTTTCAATTTGCTCCACGTAATGTGTGAAAACGGATTATAGTTATATTTGATTAGTGAAAATTTTTTTTCGGTAGGTATAAAGTTTTTTGTATGAATTTTCAGTTTTTATTCTGTGTGCTGCCCGTACGAAGAGCACACCGCTGGTGCTCTGTGTGTGCTCGCTCGCTAACGATGGTGCGCTCTGCGGCTTTGAAAATCACTCGCACCTCTTAGACTCTATAAAAAATCATCATCAGCAGTATTACCAATCGGGTTGACAGAGTTGCATAGTCGGAATGGTAGAAAAGCGCACGAATGGCGAATGTAAATATGTACTTATGTACATATGTACATAGTGTGGAGCTTGTAGAAAACTCTTCTAGCTCTTGTCGAAAATTGGGAAATTTATGATTTCGGCCTTTTGAGAGCACTACTCGTGCAATACGAACACTCCCAAAGATAGTTTTCTAGCCACATACATACATATGTACATATGTATGTATAAACATATGTACATATAAATGCGCCTATACATGTGTGGCTTTCCTTTTACGCTGTACATTCATGGCCCACATATACAAAGCTCTCCATACGCAGCGTTTACGAATACATCAATGTAATTCAGTTGCTGCTACCCACCCCTACTCTCGTTCATACTCCCTCTCGCTCTCAGTAACTTTACAGGCGCACAAAGGAAAAAATGTACCTGTTGGAAGTAGTCGGCGATTTCAACAATTGCCGTCAAGCCATACAGACATAGTACATATGTATGTATGAATGTGCGTTCATACACACGTTTCTCTCTCTCGCCAGGCATACAGTCATAGATGCGGGCTCCCCGCTTCAACCCCAATTCTTTCTCGTCAACAGCGAAATCACTTATTTCACTCGCCGTGGTCGTGTGGCAGTCTGTTTCGCTTCATCAATGCTCCACCAAACCAACTTTTCGTTATTGTTCGTAAAATTGCGATTATATCGGGAGTATGCGCTTTTTTGTAAGTGCGCTCTTTTGGTCTTATGCATACCATACGTACATACATACATATGTATGTAAATACTCGTATGCCAATATATGTATGTATGTACCATACTATGTATTTACACACACATGTACATACATACATATATGCACATATGTATATATGGATACAACGTTTTTATCAACTGTGTTTTTTTTCTTTCGATTTTGATTTAAATATTGGGAAATAAAAATTCACTACAATTCAATGCAATACATCCATACATATGCAGGCCCGACGGGAGGGGGGGTGGCATCGGGGACAATTTCTCTCGGGCACAAAGTTCTCAGGGGGGCTCGGTGCTCAAAATAAACATCCTATCCGCATCCTATATCCTCACCAATAGCAATTTTAAATCAAATGAAGTATTATTGAAATAGAATGCGTTAAGTCGTTATATCTAATGGCACAAAAATTTTAAGGATATTTTAATGATCTACCGATCTGCTATATTAGTTATGTTCACGCACGCACTTTCCAGCGAGATCCAGTAACAATTCTTACGATTATCACTTGCAAAGTAGGGGAAATTGAGAGAGCAAAAATGACAGCTGAACTTGCAAGTTTTAATGGATTTTTACTGGATGAATTTTTACTTGCAACAATTTGACAGTACGATAAGCAGCTGATTGCAATATTCGCTGTAAAGAAATCCTTTAAGTTTCCTTAAAGATGCCAAATATTTTGATTGAGATAAGTAAAAAGTTAAAAAGAGAGTAACACAATAGTATATTAAGATAATAAATGCAACATACTAACTAGGAAGTGGGCGCAACATGCAACTTATTGCTAGTTTTGCGTTTCTTACTTTCTTGCAAGTTTGGCACTCTGAGAGCAGAATTTGTCAATTTCCTGAAAAATAAGTTACTGGACAGTTGTTGGCAAGTTACAAGATAATATTTACGTGAACAGGAATATTATCGTGTAGCATTTCGAACATGGCGGTTGATTTTAAAGTATAATATTGCTAAAAAAGATTTTTTTATTAAAGGACCGTTCCGATGAAAAGAGGAAACCGGGGTAAACATACATACATACATACATATGTATTTTAAAATTCCAATTATCTTTCAGTACTAAACTAAGCATTGATCAGTTGAAAACGAGTACATACATACATACATACATACATATATGTACATATACTTGTCATCAATTACTTTATACACACATAATAGGGATGTCAATCCCGGGATCCGGGCCCTTTGAGTAATTGCTTAGGCGTTCTGCATATTTTACGACGACCGAGTGTGCAATAGTGTACCTAATTGTACTTGTAATTTGTGTTTTGATAGCAAATTGTTACAAATTGTTATTTACAGTCGGTGCAGTAAATGCTGTTCTCGTAACTCAACTTTGCGATCAAAATAATTTTTTTGTACTGGCGGAAAGCCGGAAAATATCTCTAAATGGTGGTGAGAGCAAATATCTCTTTTAGTAATAACACCTCTTTTCATCTATATTGTTTTCTTCTTTTTCTTGTCCGACAGGGTGAAATGTTGATATTTGTTGGAACGATTTTCCGTCATCCCTTGTCTAGTGTGGTTTGGAGACAAACCGGTTTCGGCGTTGTGCCATATTCAGTGTCAAATTTCGTTCTCTTTTCATTTAAGTATATCTTAAGCTTAAGCTAAACAAATTACTTTTTGAAAGGTCAATGAGCCTGGAGAGTAAAAATTAAACTGTTGCGTTCTAGTAAATGCAATTGCTTAAACAACTTTTGTTTGCAGGAATATGAATGGATAGGAATAATAAATTTTAAAAATTTTTGTTCATCACGGACATTACAAGAAGATATGAAGATATTTTTGAAGTTGTTTTTTCACTTGACTGTAGAATTTTATAAAGAGAAGTGTGCAGGTTTTTACGCGGTGGCTACCATGATTCAATCATACAAGGTTGGATAATTAGGCAGTTGTCTCACTCTTGCACGCTGCTTTAAGGTAGCCTGTGTTGCTCTCTTGTAATTTAAGAAAAAAAAATGTTATCAAACACGTGGAAATTAGTACTTTTCTTGTGAAATGGCCTGGCAGGCAACACTGTTGCCTTTTTGTAGTTTTTAAATTATTTCAGCATGCCCTACATTAAATAATCGAATTGACGGCATTCTCGTATGTTTCCCAGAAGCCTTGCTTATCTAGCAGCGTACAGAAATTGAAATCTTTTTCTTTGCATGTATGAACTTGATTGGTCGTTGGTTCGATTCCCGGCCAGGTCAGATCATTTTGTTTAATATTTTTTTTGAAAGAAAGCATTTTGTTTTTAAATTTTTTACTGTATATTTTATATAAAAAAAATGAATTTAAAAAAAAAGAATTTATATAAATATTAACAACAATAAAATTATACAGTTAAAATATCGAATAGAAGTACATTTATTAGTATTTTGACCAGATTTGACTAACGTCTTTTTTTTAACAGATTTTTTTTTGATTTTTAACAGATTTTTTTCGTAGGTATTGTGTGGTGTTTCCATATAAAAAAATTTTTTTCGAACAACTGACTTGAATCTTACAATTTTATGATCTACAAAAATGGTAATTATATTTAAAAAAAAGTTTGAAGTTGTAATGAAATATGTACATACATATATGTACAATCCGGGTTACTGGGCTTTTAATAGATTCCGCTTATTTTCGTTGCTAAAATTGATATTGAATTAAAGAAAAAGTATTATCAAAATTTTTCCAAATGTGATAGTTCTATTTTCTGCATGTAAAAACTTCAAATTGTTTTTGTTAACAAAATGTTTAAAAAATATTTGCTTCTAAATCACACTTGCGTTTTTTGTTTATATAGTTTATTGTATTAAGGTGCTATGTACATATATACATACATACATATGTGGTTGAATATTCGGTTATATTATATTAAATTGAAATATCAAATTTCTTCAAATATGTTTCACTGTTTTTCTACTACCTTTGCGCGAAAAGGGATAAAATATTTTTCCCTTTATCAGATCTTCCTAAATGCAACCTTACAAGGCAGTCGGAAAACTTAAACGTCAATAAGTATCCAACCTTTAATAATTGAATCATGGGTGGCTACGAAAAATAGATATATTTCATGATTCAATTATAAAAGGCTAGGTAAATAATGACATTCGAATTTTGACACTCCTTTATTAAGGGTTGTTTTACGAAGTATGGAAAACGGGCTAGATTTTGTTACCCTTTCTTAAAAAGTAAATAATAAGTATTAAAGTATTGGTGATTTTTTTAATTAAAAATTTCGAAAACATTTCATTTAAATTAAGAAATGCAATAGCTAGTACGCTTACAATGATTGTGATGAACCCCTGGACGGTAAAAGGACCAAAAATTGTATTCCGATAAATAGTAAGGGACTTTATGGAGTTAATAGAGTTGTAAGAAAACCACAATAATTCAAGATTTTAGATAGAGAGACTTTATATATTAAAAGAAAAATAAAACAAACTTCATTACTCAATAATTTAGTTCTTACAAATTCTTGTAATCTTGCATTCAATGGAAGATCGCGTCATTTATAGAAAAAATGCTGTCATTAAAATAAGTATTTAAACTTACTGGTTACGCGCACATAAGAAACAAAAAGTGTTTCCTGTTAGTTTTTGGTATTAAAAAGTTTCGAGGTAACTATGTACTATTATTATTTTTAAGAAGCAACACGGTTTTGATGCTAAGGGAGCCGTTTGACAAAAAGTGAGGGAATGTTGTATTTAAGAAATAAGAGATGAAAAGAAGTTCGTTTTGGGTAAAAATAATCATTAGAACATATTTTACCATAAGCTTTAATTACAACGATTTAAATTTTATAAAACATGTTTTTACTCGTATGTACATAAGTATGTAAGCTCACAACTGTATTTAAATTGCTGTTTAAATCGGCGCACATTGCAATTTTTCATTTCTTATGATGTCGATATTATGTGTTTTAATGTACATTACATCATAAACATATATTTTTTTTCGCTACTGTAACAGGAAAATGTGGCCCCATAAACTGTTGTATATTTTTGCTTATGTATCAAAGATATATATAAAACAACAAAATTTTAATTTTTAATATGTACTTTATTCATAAAACATGAAAATCGTATATACAATAGAAATGTTTTGTTGAAAAAATTAAAAAACAGCTTTAATTTTTTGTGAATTAAAACCATATTTACTCATGTAGGAATAGGTTAATAGGCTATAAAACTGCGTACTCAAAAAATCCTTTGGATTATTATAAATTTTGTATAAAGTTTGATATTTGTATCTTAATGGGGAGTAATGCCCACATATATGTATAGGTATGTACATATGTATAAGCATTTAACAAATTTTTTTTTGAATTTGTCCATTCTCATACATACATTCTTATGTATACATATGTATGTCGCCAAAAATGGGATAATGAACAATTAAATATGTATGTATAAGACGCTTTGATGGCTTTCCTGCTATACGAAAAATTCGACATATGTTACATGTGCATAAAGTTCCCCGACTGGGCACACATAGGGCACACTTTCATCCCAAAGTAAAACTTCATTTGGAACTTACTTGCACCGATTTGTGTTTGGTCGCTGTACGCAGCAGTTAGAACAAACAAAACTCAAAGATCGAGTTGCTTCACAAAACCTACGTTAAGTAGATTTATTAAGAAAAAAATTACACCAACTTTCATGTATCAAACCGCTGCACTATATCGGAGCAGAAAAACACGTAAGCCGCAAAGATCGAGCTGCACTTGCGCGGGAAAGCCCACAAATTTCTAAAAACTGGGAACAAAAAGGGTCGCTGACGATATCATTACAAATGATTGCATGTGCACTTGGCCGAGAAGTTCAAATGAAATTGTTGCTCCTGTTTTCAGCACTAATAAATGAAAATATTTTTATACAAAAAATTTAAATTTTTCAAAAAAAATATGTTTCATTTGAGTTTTTCTGAAATACAATTATGCTTTTCTGAAATATATTTGAGTTTTTCTGAAATAAATTTGTGTTTTCTGTGAATATCATTACTAAAGCATTTATTTATTAAAAATAAGTAACAGCCTACCTGCATCGTTATGTGCGAAAATTCCAATAATTCGCAGCTTCCTTACTGCTATAAAAGCTCCATGATCACACATGGAAATACTCGTAAAGAAAACACATGCCAAAAGCTAACAAAATTAGTTTTATTTTGAATTTTTTCTATTGTCTTAATTCGCCTTGAGAAGAATTCAGCTGATTTTGATGAACCAATATTTATTAGTAATATTTATCTAGTTAAAAATTAAGATCTTATTGTACTAATGATTTATTGAAAGAAATAAAATTTTGAACCACCCAGCTCTTGTAACTTTAAATATCATAACAGTATATAACACCATTTTCCCTAGTATTATTTTCCATGTTGAAATTTTTATGAAGCAACCTATTTTGCCTCCTTAACTTTTGGATGCAGCAAACCGAAAATCCCAATTGCGGTTTTTGGACCTAACTTATTATTCGTGATATTCGACGTGTTGTTGTTAAGAACTGTTAACGAAGAGAGTGGAAAACGATTAATTGCTAAAAGAAATACACGTGGGATATGAAGCCCCAGTTGGCAGGGCTATCGCTTTACGTTACAATTACAATTCATGTGGCTTTAAGTAAATCTTCTATGTACATATGTATGTACATACATGTTTTACATATTTGTTTAATATTTTTTCATTTGAATTACGAGAAAGTTCGAAGGGATTTAGGCGTAGGAAAGTGGATGTAATGCGCTAGCGCATTGAGTTACAAACTTATTTACTCAATTTGGCACAGTTTTAACTCTGTCCCGCGAAAGTTTGTTATCATTTCAAGTTTTTGTTATGGTCTGTAACTTCAAAAACCTTCTCCTGCAAGTGAAATATGCATTTGCGTTTGAAGAGTTTTCTAGTAGCAGCCATGGAGGCGTTTACCATTATGATCAGAATGTGGTTGTCAATTCCGATACGAAAGAAAAATTGGTAAAACTGTTTCACTTGCGGATCTGCGCATGTGTGAGCTTCACATTAATTTTTCGAACCATGTATGTATGTATTTTTTCGTGAACACATTCTTTGAGTTCTAAGTATTGTACAATAAGTAATATTTAAGTTCGTTTAAATAAGGTATTGCAATGTTGAAGCCAAAAGCCTTCAAAAGTGTGTAGTCACTGGTGTTTTCTTATATTCAGCTGTTGCAAAGCTGTACTATGACGGGAAAACTACTTTAGATATAACTACATAAGTATCAGGTTGTTTTTCTATCCTAGTAATCGCTTTTTAATCAGTCTTTGGATGACAGCGGACTGCGCCTGTTCAAGCCCTCAGCGGTGACATTGGTTTTACGGTGTTTACTCCTATTTACGTCGGCCAACGTCTGTACCCAACATATATTTTGATTTGGTGATCTTATTTTAAGGTGCAAATAAAGGACAAAGTTACACACGTATTTTTTTAATTAATTTTAATAAGAAAAAACTTTAAACGACAAATTTACGCACGTATTTTTTAAATTAATTTTTATATACATAAATAAACATTAAACGACTTAAAAAAATTCTGAGTTAAGAAAATTACATGTTTCTTTGTGCTCGTATTTTTTTATATTCACGTGTAGTAAGAATTAACTTTCTATGTCATAGGATTCTGAACAATTTTAATCTAGTAAGCATAGATGTTTACTACTTTCAACTTGTGTTGAGATCACTCACTGCTTCAAAAATTGTTAATTATTTAGCTGTTGCAAAGCTGTACTATGACGGGAAAACTACTTTAGATATAACTACATAAGTATCAGGTTGTTTTTCTATCCTAGTAATCGCTTTTTAATCAGTCTTTGGATGACAGCGGACTGCGCCTGTTCAAGCCCTCAGCGGTGACATTGGTTTTACGGTGTTTACTCCTATTTACGTCGGCCAACGTCTGTACCCAACATATATTTTGATTTGGTGATCTTATTTTAAGGTGCAAATAAAGGACAAAGTTACACACGTATTTTTTTAATTAATTTTAATAAGAAAAAACTTTAAACGACAAATTTACGCACGTATTTTTTAAATTAATTTTTATATACATAAATAAACATTAAACGACTTAAAAAAATTCTGAGTTAAGAAAATTACATGTTTCTTTGTGCTCGTATTTTTTTATATTCACGTGTAGTAAGAATTAACTTTCTATGTCATAGGATTCTGAACAATTTTAATCTAGTAAGCATAGATGTTTACTACTTTCAACTTGTGTTGAGATCACTCACTGCTTCAAAAATTGTTAATTATTTAGAAAATTTGTCCAGTTGGTGCGTTTGAACCAGGAAGATATAAAGACAATTCTACTGTATGAAAGTGAACATAAACTTCAGGCTTTTTTGTTAATCGAATAGGTTTTGGTTACGAAAAGACTTGATTTATTTAAGTTATTTAATTATTTACTTGGCTTAAATTTACGCATTGATATCTTCGCTTAAACTCGGTTGGACATCGCGGCAACATTTTTTCCTTGGGTATTGTCGGCTTACCGACATTTGTGTGAATGCTTTCGGTATGGTATTTGTAGACTACATTCTCTATTCACGAAATAGAATTAAAAACAAAAATCATAAATCGTTGACCAAATGTCTCCATGCGAAGACGCAGACGTCATAGCTTGAATTTTGCACCAATTTTTTCCACGAGGTGTTTCAGCTTTGAGATAAAAACCTCTTAATATTAATAAAAGGCACTAAAATTGATGAAATGCAATTTTAAAATTTTAGTGGACGGTAGTGCGTTATTATAGGCCAGATTCACTACTTTTTAAGCCAACATCTTGTTTACAAAAGCTGCGAAGATATTTCTACCACCACTTTTTTAAGCCGCGATTAATACGAAGACGGCTCCCAGTGGACGGAGTGAATTTTCAGAAGTGTTTAAATAACGTACATTTTCAGGGGTTTTCCGATTTTAAGATTTTTAAAAGTATTACAAAACTCTGTCAAATAGTGGTCTACGTCTTGCATGCTTTTCTCATAAAAACAATCATTTCACCACAGGGTGCACACACTTTTTTCTGTATACATATTGCAGCAATGTGATCAAAATTTAATACGCAGTCTCAGTTTCTAATACAGAAGTCACATTTTAAGACCAGGTGACATTCATGAGTCTCTAAATTGTGATCAGATTAGCAGGTCAAAACAAAATATTAAAAAAAAAAGAAATTAAAAAAAAACGTAGAAGCGAGGCCAGAATTAATTAAGTACTCTTCTTCTCTAAAATAGAGATAAAAGTAAAGTTAGTCTCAAAATAATGTCTCTTTATTATGTCAGAAAAGAAAAATGCGAAAGCGAATAAGGGCAATAATATCCAACTAATAACCCAAACTTATCATAGAACTCATATACTTTTGGCGGAGCTTCTCCTACCATTTGGGGTGTGCGTCTTAATGTTTTGCCCCAAATGCAGGGATCTGAAAGCACCTGTATCTATGTATGTATACATAAGTATGTATATGGTAAGTAGGTAGAAAATTTAAAAAATGTATAGTCAACAATAGAAACGTGTGTATATGTACTCATACTAAAAGCAAAATAAAATACCCAATACTCATGTTTCTAAGAAATAAAGTACATATAGAATTTAAGCTTTATTTTAAATTGTTATTATTTATGTTTTGATTAAGGAATAATACTAAAATATGATTTAACGTGAAACTTCGGACGATAAGTGCTGTTTATCTATCGCAGCATTTCAGCAAAGGCAGTGTTTCAATAGATCTTTTACTTATCCGAGGCCATGGTCATCGAAAAAGCCCTGTGGAGTCTCATCCTAAAATGAATAGCAAATGGTTTTTAAGATAAGTCGGTGAGCCTACTTTAATGCGGAAATGCAATGAAAAGCCAAAATTTACTAAATACATATGCATCTATAAAAGCATTTTTACGAGTTCAACGGAGATAACTAAAATAAGGAACTAAATATGTAGTTCATTTATTTATTTACGTAGACAATTGACAAAACTACTTATATCGACTTATGCCCGAATTCAGTAAGTTGGTGTCATCTCAAGTCTCAAAATTAGCTAGAGATTATTGCTTTTCCTCGCTTTCACGTTTCTGTCTTTTGTTTTTATTTCAATTTTTTCTGACCTACTCATTACCAGGTCACAATTTAGAGACTTTATTTTGAGACTAGACTAGATTTATTTTGAAAGTAATGAATGCCAACAGGTCTAAAATTGTGACTTTAGTCGCTATTAGAGACTGATACTGCTTACTGAATTCGGGGGTTGGTACATTAGTTCTATCAAGCTCTATATAGAATTGATCTCACATATAGTACGTTTCAAATAAATAAAAGTCAGATAAGTTCCAAAGTCAACAAAAATGCACATCGGCATATACATCAAATATATATGTTACATACATTGATAGATTGAAGTTGACTTTGGATAAAATATGTATACATATGTAGGTATGTACATACGTATAAATCATAGAAATAACGAGTATTTGGTTACATACTTACACATGGTTTACGAAAATAGCGCCAGCATAATCACACCACAACCATTAAAAGACAGACATTATATATACATATGTATATGAACGTATATATTATATGATAAACATATGTATACATATATGTACATATATGCATGTACATGTGTACATTAAGGTAAAATGATACTTACATATGTATATACAAATATGAACATACAATACTATAGTACTAAAGTAACATGGATATTTGCAGTAAAAATAGATTAGAACAGTTATTGCAAAATTTAAGTAGTGCAAGTGCATACATACATACATATGTACGTGCAAACATACAAACATGTTCACCGATGCCATCGCACTTTGAAGATAAAAATACAATGACAATTATATTCGCACATATAAAAGTTACAACAAAAGAATTAACAAACATAGAATGCAATGTACACTATAGCAAACACCATTAGACGATAATCGAAAATGTAAGCGAAAGTAGCAATTAAAAAAAAAATACACGTGAGCCACTGGAATCAGGACTGAGCGTTTTCAAAGAAATGTATAGTTTCAAAAACGCTTTTATGGCTAAACTAAAAGAAGAATAAAATATTATTGTAAATACGAAGTTCCCTAACGTGATTTTGCTTAACATTTTATTAAGCGGTTTATGAAATGTAGGCGTGGTTGAAGTCAGATTTCGATAACATTCAACACCGTTCTTAGTTGGATCATAGAAAATGTTCGTCCCAAATTTGGTAGACTGGAGATGGGCGGTACCCCGCCAATTTCCAATTTCCAAATTTTATATTCAACTATTTTAAACTCAATTAAAGCTTCATATACGACAAATTGGGTCCAGTAATTACGGAAATACCGGCGATTTGTACATTTTTGAAAAATACCGTTATATGTATGTACATACAAAATTTGTAAAAATCCAGTTACTTTCTTTTTAGCCAACCTAAATTACTATTTTATCCACTTTTCTCCGATAGATACTGAAATAAAGAAGTTTGCGAATTTTTGAAAAAATACCGTTATATGGAAGTTTGACGTGGTTATTATGCGATTATAGATATGGAGCAATCTATACATATGTATATATCTCAAATTGTACCAAATTTCATGGAGATATCTCAAGTCTTACCTTATTAATCGAGCGCACCGACGAATATATGTATATCTTATGATCATAGAATTAAAAACTGCCACGATGCGCGTACGAATTAGCAAAATTCATTGTAGACAATAAAAAAACAAGAAAACAGGACAAGTATGAATGGCTTTTTAATGCTTTATTTCTATGACTTAGAAACCATTTATTCTGAATTAAAATTGTAGTAGAGTTTCGAGTGGCACAATACTATTATTGAACCCAATTATTAATTAGATCTTGTATCTAACATTTGTGACATAAACTAAAAAATACTTTAATAAATTCATACTTTCCAGGGAATTTTACAACCTTCACGATTTCATGTCATTTCATTCTTAATTAAGTCGATGATTACAAAAACTTTTACAGGCTAGAAGTACAGCCAAATTTAATTATGTCTCCTACTAACTGATGCATATAAATTTAAATATGACGTCTTTGAAATTACAAATTGTTGCAGAAGATATGTAAGTAAAAAAAAATCTGCAAATAATATTAATTTTTAAGAAAAAAAAAGATCTAACAGGGTTTATTAAGATAGAATAATCACTACATGCCCTAGAAATGTAAGGTTTCAAACTGTCTGAGATACGGGACATTAAACTGAATTTTTCTTAGAAGCGTAGGACAACCAATAAGGTGAATGCACCAGTCCCGGAACATTTAAGCGCGGCGAAATGTTTGATTTACTTGATAATACGGAATTAATAGCGAATTTACTTCTATTTTTAGAATATTTGCTCATTTATTAATGAATACAGTGTGAAAGCCATTATTAACGAATATGTTCGGAACACTCGGTTGTTTCGGAACTGACCCGCGTCAGTGCCGGAATCGTGACTGAAGAATCATGCATTATAATACTAAGTATTACCAGTCAAGAGAGATGAATTTGTATTGCGCAGACAATTATTATTAATATTAATTAATCATGTTCATCAGTATTGTGGTGATATATTAATATTTGTATTACTGATTATTGTATAAGAATCTATTACTATTATTATGTTAGTGCGGCGAGTAATAAACAACAATCGAATGGATTGCAAAAAAAAAATGTCACTTCTAGTGATGGTAGAAACTAGTTTCGATTCTGACGAATTCCTTTATAACTCGACTCAATGGTGGAATTCATATTATCAATTGCATTTTTTCGTCGAGTGTTTAGCGGTGCGTGCCATAACTCGAAATGCCACTGAGTTCGAGGTTCGATCCTCAGCCAGGGCAAGTAAAATTTAAATCATAGAAAAAGTTTTTGTTTCTAATAGCGGTCACCCCTCGGCAGGCAATGGCAAACCTCCGAGGGTATTTCTGCTATGAAAAAGTTTCTCATAAAATGCATCTGCCGTTCGGAGTCGGCACCAAACTGTAGGTCCCTCCATTTGTGGTAGAATATAAAGACGCACACCACAAATGGAAGGAGAAACCCGTTCAAACTGTTGTTGTTGTTATGCCAAAAGTGTATTGGTTATTTTCTTGATACATATTTGGTCAATAAAAAAAAAAAGCATTGATAACAAGTCGCTTATTAGTAACATTTGTTCAATGTTCGGTACTTACTTTTGCGAACGTAATCTGAACATTTCACGATGTAAATATTTATTTCGCACTTATAACCACAACAAGGGAAACAGCTGTTAGGAACAACGCCAATTACAATCGACTCGCGTACTACAAATGGCAGGAAACCCGCGAATTTTTGAATTGCGTAACATCTTTATTCGAAAATGTTTGTTCGATTCCGGCACTGACGTCGATTTCCCAAAAATAATACTAACGGAAAACGAACACGATAGTATAGATTTTCCGCCCTCAAGAGATTTTAAGTCATACAATAGACATCGCGATCGGTAAGATGGCAAAGGATCTGAAAAATTCATTGAACGAAGTGCAAATCGTAGAAAAACAAAAGCACAAAACAATGCTTTGAGTATACGGTTTAGTGAACGCAGAGCAATTACGGCAGAGGATTAGCATTACTCGAATATGACAGAGTAATGGCATAAATAAAGTGGCTAATGAAATTTAACTTACGAGTCAAAAATTACGGCTAAACTTTCATTAACAATTATCTCAAAAAGTTGAGTCAGACGAGAGCTTCGAGATCGGCCTATAATTACGAACGTAATTCTTAAAAACAGGCATAACCAATGTCAGCTTCCAGTCATCTATAAAAGTACCAGTCTCCAATAACAGATTAAAAGTTATTGCTTATGATGTTTTACCAGGCGTCATTCTAAATTTTACAAAAATTGGTTAAAATATAGACTAGAAAACGCAAAATATATGACGATAGTTCAACCACCAACGCAATCAAAAATACGCTATATGATTTCATGCAAATGGAACGATTGCACCATCTCTACAGACTTTTTCCAAGATTTTCCGAAGTTTCCAGACGACAATTTTCTGCAGAGGACGAGTCCCGAGAAGGTCGACCAAATTCTTCCACTGATGACGACACTGTGGCTCTAGTTGACGAAGATCCACGATTGACGCAAGAAATGATTTCTGATGAATTGGACTTGAATGCCATGGCTGTTTTGCGAATATAAAGTAATCATTTTAAATTAGGCCCCTTTTTGGGCCTGAATTTTTCTTAAATAAATTCGAAAATGAGCAGTCTATCAACTTTATTAAAGTCGTTACGTGTCACGAATTTTGGTTCAAACAATCAACAACAGTCCATCGTATGGAGCCTAACCGGAGAAAACCCACCCGTAAAAGCTAAGCAACAAAAGTAATGATATCAGCTTAATTCACCTGATCAAAATTCGTCGGCGCTATTCCTTTGGAAAAGGGTCAGACGGTAACTGCGAAATAGTACACAGAAGACTGCTTACCAAAAGTTTTCAAAAATTTGTTGGAGAAATGAAAGATAATGAACTTGCGACGCTACATTTTGCACCATGGCAGCTCACACTACTTATATGATTAACGAGTAACTTTATTGTGATCTCTGGCATCGAAGAAATACGTCCAGCACCATATTCTCCAGATCTAACACATTGTGATTTTTGGTTATTTCCAAAAAAAAAAGTAAAAGAAATTTGAGGGGAAATATATTTAACAGTATCGAGGAGATAATTGATGCGGTTAATGCTGAACTTGATAAGCTTAAAAAGCTTTTAGCTAAGATTTTAAAGAATTTTTTCAGAAGTGGATTAATAGGCTTAAGAAATGCTTTGAATTAAATAGCGATTATGTAGAGAAGATAAAAAAAACAATAACATTAAGAATAAATACGAAATGATTCTCATTTTTCTGGTCAACTAAGCGAATTTTTGTTAGCACCTTGTATATACAATGGCAAAGCCTCGCACAATCACGGCCTGATATTATTTATATATGTACATAATGGAAGAAATCATCACAGCTAGTAAATATTCCACTATATAAATATTCCACTATATAAGATTGACAGAAGCTCGCGTTCCCATCCAAAACAATTGTAAACAAATATTTTTTTCGAAGATTTAATCTTCATCCGACAGATTTTTACCAAAAATTTCTGGCACATTTGCTCTGAATAGTCGATTTTGTAGAGCTAAAGCAATTTGCCTGAAAAATAAAGTTTTGAAACAGTGTAAAACCAAAATTAAATATGTATCTAAGTACATACATACATACGTACAATGGCAATCGAAACCGAGTCATGGCACTCTTTACAATTTTTATACTTACAATGTCATACGCTATTTTCCGAACTTTTGTAAAATTTGCTGCAAGGGGACTATAAATCTAAGCAATGAACTATCGTTAGTTAGAATGTATAAAAAGTAATTGTATAAGTGATACTACCAAAACACGATTGACGGATCAGAATTAAGTTTTAATTTTTCTATTCTCTATTTTCATGATATCTCAACTAACGAGAATGTGGTTTCTGGCGATGTGCTACCACCTTGTAAGAATTCACCTAGCACAAGTGTTGTACAATAAAGTTTGTAGTACGGTAATCGAAGTAAGTTTTATTTAACAATCCAGTGTTCGAACCAAAAGATAAAAAGATATGGGAAATCGTCGGTCTCTCAAGGATTAAACGCAGCAATAGAAATCTTGTCTTGTACCTTAGAGAGCTGAGTTTGAGGATTCTGAAATTATTCTGTGACCGAAAGAATATTTTTTTCACTTCTTCGCTGCATGATATGAATGGGCACTGTGTCAGCGATTGGGTGCAAGAAGAAGTTATTCCCTATTAATTGTGACAAAGACTTCTTCAAGGCTTTGCACGTGGAGTAGCATATTTCTGAGGGTTTCGTGAAACATAATTCACCAAGAATCGTGTATTCCGACGACGAAACTGAACCCATTTATTGTATCGCTGCTCATCTTTGCGAAAGCCATTGACGCTTTACCGCATAATTTTTACAATTCATCACAGCACACGTCATACGGAGAATTTAATAATGTGAAGTCAATAAAGAAAAGGCGAATTCGTGTAGTCGTTGTGGCTTCTTTTCTCACGCCAGAGAATTGGTAATAGAGAGCAAATATGCTCCACTTTTGGATCTTCGTCGTATGTGAAACAGTCGGTGATTTTAAATTTGTCAATACCAGCTCTCGGTGACGTCACATTTGTGCAATTGTTGTTTTCACCGCAGAAAAATGTGATGAATAAGAATCGAAGAGGTACTCTATAGCCAGTACCGCAAATTGACTCTAAAAAACGGCGTGCTCTAGGAATAAATACATTACTCTAGCAATAACAAATTATTATTTGAACATATGTACATACATATTGTATGAATGTATTAATTTTAATGTCTTATGTTATTCATACACTTATAATTAATCAATCAATAAACATCAAAAATTACTTATTTACATATAAGTACATACATACATACCTAATTTTAACTTATCACACATGGGGCCAAACTAATTTACTTTTAAATATTATGTTTTTTTGTCAATTATTTTGCGAAGCTCTAGGCCCAAAATTAAATAAACGCCCAAAAATCGAACATTAAATTGAGGAACTGTCAAACGGACAAGCACACTGCATAAATACCGGACACCATCCAGACTTTGAAAATGTTGCCATTTCACAGGAAGAAAGGAATTACAATAAACGATATATTTTAGAAATGCTGCACATAGTGAGCACCCCTAATGATAACCGAATCAACTACAAAGCGGACACAGACAATTACGAACACGTCTTTGATAAATTCGCCTTGTGCAATCTGGTGCGAAAATAAAAAAAGCTATTCTTAACGCATGTGATCCGTGTTCCTTGTCCACTCGTTCCTTTATCGCTAAATGTCCGCCGATCAGCAGCAAGCAAAGAAGATATACATACATATTTACATACATATGTACATACTATACACATATGTATGTATATGTACATATGTCTGCGCACGTCTTATTGTTCAATGTGACATATTATTGTTGTTTGTATGTTTTTGTTTACCATTACGGGATTTTAATTTGTTTACCTTCTTTTTGTTATATTTGGTTGTTTCCCATTTTCGTAAGTTTAGGTTTATGAAATCCTTGTCAGTCGAACAGGCACAAACAAGAGTGGAAGTTGTGTTTATTAATGTTTGTTAATACTTCATTTTAATAATTGTCTAATATTGTGTGTTTTATAATAATTATAGTCCTGAAGATGATCACAAATTGAAATTTTACTTATTTTGAAATTTTTAACAAAAAATTGATATGTACGAGTATATATGTACATATGTACATAATAGATGGAATGAGCTTTACATTGCATAGAAAAATTTCGAAAGTTATTGGAAAATATTTTCATTTGGCTGAAATTCACAATTCCGTGTATAACATTTTCTTTGCGTTATAACAATCTTGGAGGCGACTATTGGGCGCTAGCGGAATTGGGGATACAACTATGGGAAACTTGCAGTCATGTTCCCAAGTCTACAGGGTTATTGGGAAAGTCGTCCTAGATACCTAAGTTCGTTTTTAACGCGAAGTATCGTTCGAAACATCGTTATAGTCATGATTAACCAACGGGAGGCCCAGTAAAACGCAGTTTCCACAGGGTCGGACCGTAGAGAGAGTGGTGTTTATGCTGCCGCACTTGTGCTTAGGATGTCAGTGTTGATTCTAGTGGCAGCTTAGTTTATAACCAACTGGCCAATCGCATTGTTTGTTCCCAACAACGTTTATTTGTACATAATTTTATGTACATAGATAAGTATCCTTTAAACGAGAAAAAATTAGTTATACAAAAAAGCTCGACCCTCGAAACTTGGTGTTGTTACGTAAAATCCTTACTTTATTTTTGTATGATTCTTCTTACAGCTTTAAGGGTGTATTCTGGTCTACACCTTTTCAAGTTCAAAATGAGAAAATGTAAGACGATAATGAGAAACTGTAAGGTTGTATTGAGAAAGCGTAAATTCAAATGAGAATGCGTAAATTCAAATTGAGAAATGTAAGTTCAAAATGAGAAAATGTAAATCGTAATGAGAAAGTATAAAATTATAATGGGAATATATGTATAAGTTGATATTGAGAAATATAAATTCATATTGAGAATGTGTAAATTCAAAATGAGAATGTGTAAATTCAAAATGAGAATGTGTTAATTCAAAACCTACCTAGGTTCTCAGGTTATACTGGACCGATTTACTTGAAATTTTTAGAGAGTCTTTAAAAACTTTTCTTCGTCTGGAACTATCCCCATCCCCAAATTTAAATTTTTACTATTTTTAAAAGATTCGAAAAAGTCAAAAAAGTGGTAAAACATTATTCTAAATTAATAATATTTTTTTTTTTTTTCAGATTGCTACAAGGGTTGAAATCGTGGGCATGGTCACGCGCCAATTTTTTTAGATCCCCCTCTTCATAAACCGCTAATTCATTTTAATTTTCAACTTTTTTTATATTTTTTTATATTATTCTTGTAATACTAATAAATAACTAATGAAAAAATGTATAGTAAAAATAGTGATTGCTTTTTTTTTAAAACACTTCAAAAATTACCTGAAATTGATACCTCTACACCAGAATACTCCCTCAAGCAAGTAATACAAACAGCGCTGTTTATCAATTAGCCCGTTACTGTGTAGCAGATTCCACATCTCTGACTCTTCTAAGGTTTACAACCTTGAAATGCTCAGACCTTTAAATTTTCATTCAATTAAGAAATTCCACTCTCTTACGAGCTGGGCCAGCTGTAGCCCCTGTTTTTTAAGTTCAAAAAGAGCCTCCTAGACACCACGTGGCTGTAAGTGTAAGTTTTCAATTAAGCTGACATATGTAGGTGCATACACATACATATATTTATATGAAGTATGTATGTATGTACATACATATGTACATATGTATGTATGTATATATTTTGTGTACTTATCGTTCTAGAGTTTATAGCATGGATTTTTAGGCTTCGACTTCAAGAAAAACTTAATTTGACGATAAAAATTATAAAATAAATTACAGAAACTCTTTTCTCGCTATTTGACTGCAAAAAAGACGTGCATTGACTGCTGTGTCACGGCAACAGCATTTTTCTCTTTGGAAATAATTTGTTTGGAACCTCTTAGTTTACGAAGAATATGATATTTTGCAAATGAAGTTTATTCAAAATCTATAAAACTCAAGTATTTGTAAAACAGCATACAAATTTTTTTTCGATTATTAGTTAGCACAATTACATACATATATTAATAATGCAAATTATGCTAAAAATTTCTTTTTTAATCACTTTTAATAAAAATAAAGCCAATCATAACTGGAGGCCGACAAACTTTACATGACTTTGGGTAACATTTTTTCACGATCCCCGATTCATCAGTGGTAGATTGCAAATATACATACTGCAACGTCTCTAAGAGATCTGCTGAACTGTATATCATCGACTTCAACAAAGAAAGACCATTTGAATAGAATTTCGAACCATTATTTGCACTAAAAATTTAAAAACTATGTATATGATCCTTAAATTTGAAGTATTTAAGTATTTAAATGAGACGCCAAAAATATAATACTTGTTTGTTAATACATACTCGTAATAAACATCGGTTAGTGAAATTCCACGAATACCCTATGTCTTTCAAATTTGTAGGAAAAAATTTCTAACACATCTTTTACATTATTTGTATTTAGAAAATGATTTAAAATGTTTTTATTGTCTCTTAACATATACACAAATAAGAACATCTAAAATGTATTTTATTACACATTGCATTAGTATGTTTTATCTTCAAATACATATGTATGTGCAATGCAATTTATAGAAAGATATAATTTTTTCTAAATTGTAAGCTTTTTTCTCAATACAATGCTTAATTATGTCTATGGAATATTTTGCGTTACGTATTTCTGCATAAAATTAAGGAAAGTTAATTTAAAATAGTATTGCTTTTATCAGTTTTGCTTAGTTTTCTTAGTTTTTTGCAACATTTTACAGTAGTCCAATGTCTCTTAATGTGCCCTCAACAGCTTCGTCCTAGAGTACATAAAAAAAAACAATGTGAGTGTGTGCAATGAGCGAACATAAAAAAATGGACAAAGTCAAAAAATCTAACATATTATTAAATATACATACGTATGTATGGACGACGTAAGGTTAAAGAATATTAATTCAACTAAAGCAGTAAAATTATATAATGAATGCTCTGATGACTGGATTAATGTCTGATGGAAATGGATGGCTTTATAATATCTGGATGCGATGTTGTGTGGTTGGTGGACACAGTAATGGCCCATGATAAGCCCCGGTCAAATACAAAGTTTAGAAATTAATACTTTTAAAATGAGTGAACTGCACAAATCACTGGAAAGCATTTAAAAATATATAGTCGAACTTCTATTTAAAGAAATTGAGTTCCCTTTTCCCTTCGACTTTTGGTGTTTTGAGTCACCTTATAATGTCTTTTTATGAACAATGAACAAATTAAAAAATTTTTCAAACAATTCAAGCAAAATAGACAACACTTATCAAATTGTCGCGACGGTATATATTTTGACGACACTTTACGTATTTAATTAACAAATTCAATGGCTCACGCATTCCATTTCGCGATCAAGGGTGCACTTCAGACAGGCAACACTTGGATCTCAAGAAATGCTAGTCGTAGTGTCGAGAATGGACCACAATTTAAAGTGCATTTTCGTTGTCCATAGGACCATACTTCATTTGCGAAAATTTTTATTAAAGGGCCCAACAAGTTCAGATGTATGGCGAGATTTTTTAAATTTTTTAACAAAGTTTCATTAAAATTTTGAACATTAAAAAATTGAAATTATTTTTAGTGTGCAGTTATGTAGCTCATACAATTTCAGTAAGGTAAAATGCAAATTAAATTTTTTTAAAAAGTGCGAAATTTAAATGAAAGTTTATTGAATAATTATAACTTAATATAAAGTTAACTTAATATAAAGAAAAAATGCCTGAATCCTATTATTTTGTTGCCAAATATATATGTATGTACCAGTTATGGTCAGATCATACGTAAACAAATTCAAAATGGTTTTATTTGTCTCTTTTTTTATTTATTTGAAAATTCAGTTCAGTCGGTAACTTAAAGGTCAGTTATGCAAGACATACAAGTGACTTGCCTTAACTTGGTTTACATAGAAACTTACAGCCATCGTACATCAGCAGATTGTCAAGGAAGGCTTACAGGTGAGAAGGTGCTTTTTCGTGGTAGGGTAACAATTCGTTTTCATTGGAGGTGAAAATATTTTCGTACAGAGATTTTTTTTTAATCTTTTTAATAAAAATTATATTCGAAATAGATTGAATATTAATACCAAATAAATTTTGCTTCCAAAATTCGAACATGGAAATTACAACTCTGAAATGTGTATACTTGAAGTGTATAATTATCAAATAATTCAAATTCAATAGTAATTTTACAAAAATTATCAATTTTTCCATATCTTTAAAATATAACAGTCAAAAAAGAATCGTTCAAGTATTTATTAGATCTGTGTTAACCTCTTCAATATACAATTTGCTATTCCGCCAGTTTGGGAAGTGTACCTGCGATTTTTCGTTAAAAAGGTATAGGTTTTGAAATTGGGCTAGCGCAATCGTCTTTTAGTCAGATTATGTAAGAAATGTAAAAATAAACGAGTCCATATTATTCCCGAAGTGGGAAAAGCGGCCTACGCTGGAAGACATACCGCTTTTGGCCACTCCAAGTCTATTTTGCATAAAAAAAAATGTATTTCTGCGTACTTTTAAATATAAATTATTTACCCCTTTCCATTCGGAATAATTTTTTATTGTAGGTCCCAAACTATGTAGCTTCATCCTTAGCTGTTTTCATAACTCAGCTATAATTTCCTTGTTTTCTTTGACAAATCCTCTTGCAATATCCGGCTTTCCCTGCATTCTTCCTAATAGTATTCCTCTTTGAACTTTGTTTACTGTTTTGTTCTTAAATTGCTTAGATTTTGAATCTGTTTAAATTTTTCGCCTCCTAAAAAATAGTGAACAAATTCAATTAATCCGCCAACTATTTCCGCCCGTAATTAGTGTTGCCAATAAGGGAAACCAATGTTCGAAAGCGGAAAATTTCCGCCCGAAATTTATAATAAGCGAACAGTGAAAAGTGAACTATTTCGGGCGAAAACGAAACTCACAATAAGGTTGATTAAGTTTTAATAAAAACCCTTCCCAGTACATTTTCTACCCAATCAGATATGGAGCGTATAGCACTTTAGAAGACCGCTGAATTTGCAGTGGCATGTCGGTACGATTGACGTCTCCTTCTCACCTCTCCTCACTATGTTCTTGCTGATTTGAAGCACTACATTCGAGTACATACGTATTTCATTACATAATGCTTCATGTACAATGTACATACATATATGTATGTATAGCTTTTTATTTTTTGCTTTCTAACACTTTTTAGAAGTATAAATTTTAATCTACAGTTTAAATGTGTTACTATTGAACTTCAATGTAACTTCAAATGCATTGGAGCCGACAGCAATGCAGCTTGCTTAGATACAAGCAACTTCCCCGACCAAAACAATCATCATAATACGGCAAGTTTGGCAGAACTACGATCACAAAGTAGTGCAATACCGAACGTCTAAATCTACACAACTATCTTAGGACCGCCTGATATAAGATTTCAGGCAGTGCAAATGATTGAAGGCAAATCTACAATAAGATCAAAAATTCGATGATGTAAAATGCGGTCAGGCCAGATTTGTACTTGTCATCGTACATAAAGATTTCATATAGGACAATTGTCGAAATCGGGAAGACACGCCCATGTAGATTCGACTGTAAAACTGCGAAGCAAGGACGATCAGGAAGTACGGGGTTCATGTACTGTAATTTTTACTACTGATCGGCATGGCCAAGAAGGATAAGGTACATATATGTGTGTATGTCCAACTATTACGTATCTACATATGTTGGACGTATTACATACATACATGTGTATGTAGAAATATGCCAAGAATTAATAAATAAAAGCGTTGATTTACATTTACTGCATACATTTTCGGCTATGTACTATATAATAACAAAATACAAAATTAATTGATGCAAGGACCATGAATTAATAGATTTTGCATTGAAGCCATTGTGGTAAGCATTTATACATACATACATACATATGCATGTTTAAGTAAATATAAATATCTACTTACATATGTATGTATATTTTAATATACAAAATGCAACATGATTAGTTACGTTAGTAGAGCGAATTTTCTACATTTTAGAATGTATGTATGTACATACATACATATGTATGTATATATGTATGTATGTAAGTATGTAGTGTATGTAAATGTGGAAATGTGGAAGTATGTTACAAAATTTGTAAAATATATATTTATTTAAATACAATTATGTATACTTATGCAAGTACATATATATTACAATAATACGTTGAGTTAAATAGTATATTAATTTAATTTAGATACTCATTGAAATCCTGTTGTAGTTGCGAATCGTTTACATCATTTTTAGAGGCGGGGTAAGCATTAATGTAATGAATAGTAATAATACAAAGAAAACAGATTTAATATTAAACATTTGGATTATGAATTTGTTTTTGTCGTATGTATGTTTAGAACAATTTACAGAGCAAATTTAATGAATATTTATGTACGAGTAGGTATGTATGTACATACATTTATGTATGTATATATAAATGAGAACGAAACAGTTAAGGCGCACTCCCGGTTAACGTTTTATTTCCTTTCCAGCCATAAAAAATCGCTTAGAAATACCACATGCAATCGTAATATGTAAAATTGAATATGCAAGAAATAAAACATTTCCACCAAATTTATCGTGCATATTGACTAATTTTTTTGCTTACCACTTGGATTAGTTAAAGTTTTTCAACAACAATGACCATGCAAGCCTTATGCTGCCAGTATAAAATTACAGCAAACAGGTAGCGTCAACCATTTTTAATTATTTGACTAAACGGAACTAAATTCGATAGATTAGTTTTAAAAAATCTTCAATTATTTCGTGCATTTTGATACATTTCCACCTTATTTTCGGTGTATGATTTTTTTATATTAATTTTTTTGTTTGTCACTGACAGCACATTGTTATAAAAAATTTAAAAATTATGACTCGTGATTGTAGTCAAAATAAAATAGATTTAATCAGCCGCAATAAGACTTTTGCAACTTTTTCAATCCTAAATTTATTTGACTACTACTTCGCGCGTGGAATCGAAATTAGTGCAACCTACGTATTAATCTCTCTCGCTTTTAAACCATAATGCTACTATGCATTGGAAAAAATGTTGCCTGTCAGATGACATTTTCATTTCCAGATAAAAAATCATCAGTGGCAATAATTGTATTTTTGTATTATAATTCAAGGGGAATTCACGTAAGGTGGTAACGATTATAAAAGTGGAACGCTTTGATGGGCTATTGTCAAAGTTTATCTCTTTTGTATTTAACTTATGCGAAATAATTTTTACACTATAAGAATCACCGTAATAAACAACATTGAACCACATTTTTAAATTTCTTTTAGTAAAATAATAGAAAACTATTGATAACCAACCACCAATCAGCTGATTGATTAAGATCCCCTTTTATGAGTTCGCCTTGGCGCGATTTAGTTGGCAACTACTTAAGATAAGTTTATTGTGACTAGAGAAAGCTATGATTTTATTTATTTGCATGATATAACGAAATGTAAAAAATAATCAGTCAAATTTCAGTTTTTCTTTTCATTTAATGGCAAGAGGGTACAGGATATATTTATTTATACATTTGGCAATTTCTGGCTGAGTGTTTGAACCTATTCTGCATTTTTAAATAATAAGAATACAATTCATGAGCTATCCACACAAATTACAAATTTCTCTGTTTGGGTTACGATTCACATTTCAAGTATAAGGCTATTATAATATTTAAGCATGCAAACAGTTCATTACAAACAACAATTAAAATATAATTCATTCCATATTACAATTTCAGTAAGTGTACAATAAACAAATAATAATCAAGATATTTAATTCAATATTCTGAAAAGTCATAACAATTATATTTGCTAAGTAAACAAGTAATTTGCGTAACAATATTAATAGTAAATAAATTTAGTAGAAATAAACTGCTAAAAGCATTGCAATTATTGGATTGTGTAGAAGAATTCTTCCTTCTAAACAGGTTAAGTTGTGTATTTAAATTGAATGTTTTAACAAAATTATAGTTGTATAGTTGAATTTTGAGTAAGTTGCAGTAGATAGAGTTTTTGTAAGCAGAATTAAGAAAACAAATTATATAGAAATAAAATTGTTGAAGAAATAGAAATATAGGGAGGCACAGTAACTAGAAATTAACGGGATAAAATAAAGTGCATCATCTATTTTGTCTTCTCTTTTTTGACATTCATGAACAATAAGATGATAAAGGTTTACGATAGGACAGGTTTGGAATAAGGAAGAGGATAAACAAAACAAATCAGAACTAAAATGATGTTATGAGGACTTGTTGCAAATAACTCTGAGTTTAGGTAAATTTAAATGATTTGAGAGTAGGATACAATGCACATATGTATGTATGTATTTGATAAATAGTAAACAAATTTGCCCTCAATTCTACTGGATGTCTATCTTGTAAGTATATTTTAATACTGTTTACAAATCATATGCTTCTGGTGTACTGACCTCTTGTAGCAAATCCTGGGAAGCAATCGCTTTAAGTACATTTTTCTTTGATGTCTCCTGTATTTCACCACCAATTAGCAGCTCATCCAAGATAAAGTAGGCCTTTTCAAAATTGAATATTATGTCCAATTCGCATACCTGAATTTGAAAAAAAAAAATTGTACAAAATTGAAGTAAAGCTGAGAATAACGCTTGGAACATAAAATGTCCTTGTACAGCGGCGATACTTCATTATGGGTAACTATAAAATTACGTTGACTTTTTCTAAATAATTGATACAAGACATTTTTTGTTACAGCGTCATTCGATGTTAAACTATTATATAAACAAACCAGAGCTATAAAAATATAAATTGCTAGTCATTAAACGAACACTTACACTTCCGAAATATTTATCCAGCAGCTCCACGTAGCGGTGAATTATTTCTAGAGTTAACAATTCATTATCGTTCTGCTCAATGGCGCAACAAAAATATAAACTCGCATACCTTAGGAAATAAAAAAAATTAATTAGACTAGCCTGCGATTCTTAGGTGATTAAAATATCAATCAATATGTCTGTGTTGGGTGTGTCCGTATCGACTTCAGCAATATAATTAATTAAGCTATCTTACAGAGTTAAAACACTAGTCTCAATTAGGGTAATGTTAATCAAAATTTCGTGTGGTTCTTTCTTACACGATACCAAATTTGAAATCAATCGGGTAAACCCAATTCGAGAAAAGGCTCAGGAAAAAAACTGCGTTTGTATTTAACTTTCGTGAAATAATTTTTACACTATTAGAGTCACCGCAAAAAGTTATAGTTTTTGACAAGCAACCACCAATCAGATGATAGATTACCACCACCTTTAATGAATTCGCCTTGGAAACAACCTTTCAAGAAAAAACTTGATTTTTTTAACGAAATATGACATGACAGGCATTTTTTCTTTTAACTTTTTTTGTTAAGATTACGTTTATGATTAGAGAAATACCACGATGGTATCACTTTATCCCTAATCAAAACAGGACATGCAGGTAGGTGTTTGGTATCATACGGGGACCCTCCACATGCCAGACAGATTTTAGGGTGTCAGAGTTGATTATTGACAGATGATCCAGCCTACTTCTAAATCCCGACTCCTGTAGGCCGGCGTCCAGTAAGGTACAAATGGACTTTTTATGAATGTCGCCCAGGTTGTCTGATGTACATACATCTGGACCTCGTCCGTAATGTGCCTGTGATGTGGATGCAGTGCGAGCAAGTGCCTGTTGGGGTGCTACTAAGCACCGCTAAGTGAGCATAAAGTTAACTTTCTTCAATTTAATTCGGGCCATATTTTGAAATATTTAATTTGGAAAAAACAAAAACATTTTTATTGGAGAAGTTATAACCGCTATTTTGGATATCACCACTTATTCTTATCGACTTCTTTTAATTTATTTATTCTTCATCATCGCTTCTTTATTCAACTTCTACCACTAAAACTGTTGTTTTTTTTTTAATAAAATCTTTATAAACTGGCCTCGAACTCAATAACATTTTTCAATTAATACATTAGATTAAACAACACATTTTTATACCCGATTCCCACTGCTCATTTGATATTACAACTTGCAATTTTTTTTATTTCCTCTTTGTATTCTGTGCTTCTTTGCATTCATTCATATTAATTAAATTCGAGACCTAATTAAATAACTTTATTTTAGGTTTCTTGTAAAAGTAAACAAAAGAATGTATGTATGTAGCAAATTGAATGTAAATCTATAAAATAAATTAAATAAAAAGAATAATATTAGAGAAAAAATACCTACAATTTTAAGCGTTCTTCTAAGATATTACAATTCGTTAGATGGTGTTAAGGATCTGTAGTAAAATTGTTAATGGTTTCCAATGTGATGTATTCAAATAAAGTTATCTTGAACTTAGGGTTTCTCAGTGAAAAAAAAAATTAAACCTTAAAGCACGATTGAAGTATTCGCCAATTAAAATCCCTGTCCTTTGCACAAACATACAAAATTATTAAAAACAAATTCACATTTCAAGTATTTTTCAAATCATATACTATTTCCCACTTTTTATACGAAACGCGAGTTGCCAAAATAAAAACAAACAGGAGATTTGACAATCACGATAATGAAGCAAAATTCTATTGAACTTCAAATTTTTTTAATAAAACTACCTAGGCGATTCACTAAAGGTGGTGTTATGTAAACAGTGACTCTTATATAATAGTTTTTTTTGCTTTCTTACGACACAAATATGAGAAATATAAAATATAAAAAGCATTCAAAGAAACTTGAAAGAATGTGAACGGACCTTCAATGGGCTCAATAAAAAATGGTTAATTTTAAAAGGTTTTTGCTAGGAGCTTATTTTATGTACACATATACTTATCATAACAGGTGGCGCAAAAGTAAACTTCCGATGTTTTTTGGCTGTAATTTAAAGCAAAAATGAAAAAAATTAATTTAAAGAAAATAGTCCGCGTTCTGGAGCAGTGTAGCGTAACATTGTTTATTAGGGGTCATTAGGTGCCAATCGCAAAATTTATAGCATTTTCTAATAGGATAATTACTTTTGCGCCACCTTGTATGTATAACTTTGAGCGCAGTTACCCACCGACGACCGCAGACGTCCCGTAAATGTGTAATAGTGCAAACAGTCACCGACGTAACCGTACGTTACGTGTCAGCTAACACGATCGAACTTATGAGGATGCCATGTAAATGAAAACTCACCATCGTGTACGTGTGGCGGCTCCGCGTGACGTGTACGTGTACTCTGAGAAATTTAGATTTTTGCCGTGAAGCCGTGCTCTCTCACCACACAGCGTTACCAACAGCGCATTTTAAAACATTAACAAAAAAAAAAACTTTGAAAAATTTAATTTTTTATTAAAATAACGTAATAGCGATGTTTAATAAAGTTAATTATAGATAAATTGACTATTTGCATTTGTTGGTTTTTGGCTTTGATTTATTTTACGATGAAAAGTTGTAATTGATAAAGCGGACGAGTGTAAAAGTACATATGCATGCAAACAAATGAATGCACTATTAAGCGGAACACTCGGATTTCATACGTAAATTTTACGTCAGCACGAAAATTCGGTGGTTTGTTTTCATTTACATGGCGCTCTCGTAAGTTTGATCATTTCCGCTCACTCTTTCGGCCGTTTTAAGATACTGTCAATTTAAGGTTAGTTTGCGTAACTTTTACAGTTCTTTTATTTCTTCCTCTTGGAAAAATAAGTGGTTTGGTTCGAGATTCCAAGAATACCTCGTCACAAGTTCGTTACTTTGTTTGCTATCTCATAATTTGAAAAAAAAATGTCACAATGGCAGGATCGAGGGACCAAGAAGACTCTGCGGATAATTTTTATTAAGGGTATATCACTGCTTTGTAGGGATTGGTGTAGTTATTGTTTTTGGAGCAGCGTGCTCAAAGCCCCTCTTTTAGTATTGTCAGCTCCTTTATACATATGTAAAAAAAAAAAGTTACATTTTGTAGGGATTGGTGTAGTTGTTGTTTTTGGAGCAGCGTGCTCAAACCCCCGCTTTCCGTCTTGTCCGCTCCTTTATATGTAAAAAAAAGTTACTATTTACCGCTTGTAAACAATTTTACAGTCTTTCCACTCCAAGAAAGAGCACATTTTAGGTTTCCGTGCAAGTATAGTTGTCACCAATTCACGAGTAATCTTTTTCTTTACTTTATCGGGATAAGCCATATACCATTTCTGCAACCGCAATTTTCCTTGACGACTGAATAGTAACATGAAAAGCATCTAAATTAAAATTAAAAAAATATTTTCGAAAGCAAATGAGAAAAAATCTGTAGTAGTTTTTTTACAACTATTAGCACAAAAACGCATTTTAGGCTTACCATCTTTAATATATCTTATTTTTCAAATAAGAAATCGCAACTATTAATCTTTTAATGAATATAAGTCTTCATTTGATAAGTTATGGTAAACAGCGCAAGAAATAAATACCATCGACACAGATTAGATATGACAGATATGTGTAGTGATGAAACGAGACGTGTGAGTACATGTACATACTCGATAGTTTTAACCCATTAATATTAGGACACCCCTGCAAGATGAAGCATTTTTCGATGGAGACCAAGATTGATATAGACGAGATTTCGCCGACAGCTAACAAAAATTGTTTATGATCTGCGCATGTACGTCACACCATCAATAACGTATTCTCATTTGATTGGAGAATTGCTTTATAAGTTCGAATAATATAATATAATCGCGTTGCACTTCACAAAAACTTTAATTAAAGCTTTAAAATTATAAAACACCAAATATTCACTTCACTCGTGTTGGAATTATAAAAAAACTTTGCCGATGTGACGTCATTTTGAGCAGTTGAATGCCAATATCGTAAAGCAAAATAGTAACGGACCTGCGGAAGGCGCAATCCCTTATTTATCAATCTTGGATGGAGACTGCTTATATCTCCATATTCGCAATATATGTATGTCAAAACGACAGTTGTTCAACTATCAGCTATTTTTTGTGGAAATGTGTGCGTTTGCATTAATATGACGAAATCGAGAAAATCCAATTGTTTGCAGTATTTATATAGAAAAAAGTGTGTTAAGACAAATCCAGAAGCTTTCAAAATTTTCATTACTGCATACCATCTACGCTTAATGCTTTGATGTTAACGGGCGGACTTCACCAGCTCCCGATTCTCGCTTGCTTTCTGCTTCTTGTTGTCGCAAGCAAGATAGAGTTTTTTTCACTGCGCATATTGAAAGCATACTTTTTCATATGCAACATGTCGTGCCCTGCATGCTTTTCAAATTCGATGGCACTCATATTGTCGACATGAATAACTTGATTTTAAAACATTTGAAACGCGCGACTCCATTTTATTATTTTAATTAATCCCAGACTCTTGTTTATGCGAGAGGACACTATGATATACGACGTTGTCAGAATAAAAGTTGCTACGAAATGTGAAAACTACAAAAATAACAGTTGAAGCCAAGCGGGAGCTCGCTTAGCGATCGGTTTGCGATACTAAGCATACTTTCTCGCTTACTTAACTTGCGTTAAAACATTGAATTATCGAGCGAAAAAAATTGAATAATTCAAAACATCGATATTAATTGAATATCCTTACTTGGGACTGTAATTGCCAACTGATTTTGGTGTGGTTATTTCCATCTAAAGTTTCAAGTTTATTAAATTTGATCTGGTTATTGAATTGTTGAATTGTTAGATAGTTTAATTAAAATGACAATTAAATTAACAGCTAACATTAGCAACCCACCAATAAGTAAGCTCCTAAAGTTTCAAGTTTAATTTTAGGTTACTTTTAGTTGATAATTATCATCTAGTTAATTATAATATAAAATTGTATATATACATACATATGCATATATGGGTTGCACGGGTGGAAAGTCAAATTGCATCATCCCTTAATTCATGGTGAAATAATGTTAATTAATCTTTTTTTATAATTAAAGGTGGTTTAGCCACTGCTTATATTATCAACGATTCTGTGGGCATCGAGATCGCATGGGGCAATCAGACCACTTTGGAATTTCCGGACAAACGGCGCTTATTCTGCCATTCCAACAATGATGTACTGCGAGCGCTGGCGCGTGCAGCGCCGAAATATAAACTATATGGAGAAACTGCTATTGAACGAACACAAATTGACCACTGGCTGTCATTTTCATTAACTTGTGAAGAGGATATTTCGTGGGCACTGTCATTTCTAAACAAGTCAATTGCTCCAGTTACTTATCTGGTGGCTAACAAATTAACTATAGCTGATTTTGCTCTTTATAATGAGATACATGCTCGTTATGAGTTCCTCTTATCGAAAGGTATCCCACAGCATGTACAACGCTGGTATGATCTTATAAATGCGCAACCATTAATTCAAAAGGTTTTGCAAAACTTGCCTGAAAATGCCCGTGCCGCTGCCAAACATGCTCAACGAAGTAAGGGTATAAAGATAATTGGACGCGAAGACTCGCTTGCGACTGAACCGACAAAAATAAGTGAACGTAAACAAGAGGGCAAATTCATTGATTTACCAGGTGCAGAAATGGGAAAGGTTGTAGTCCGTTTTCCTCCAGAAGCCTCTGGTTATCTTCATATTGGTCATGCTAAAGCAGCATTATTGAATCAATACTACGCCTTGAATTTCAATGGCAAACTAGTAATGCGATTTGACGATACAAATCCTGCAAAGGAAACAATCGAATTTGAAGAAGTTATTTTGGGGGATGTAGAAATGTTACAAATTAAACCTGACGTGTTTACTCATACATCGAACTACTTCGAATTAATGTTGCAATATTGTGAAGAGATGATCAAAAATGGGAAGGCATATGTGGATGATACCCCAGCAGAACAAATGAAACTTGAACGAGAACAACGAGTTGAGTCCATCAACCGGTTCAATGGTAAGTTGGAATATTGTGTTATTGCCATATGAGTATAACTCGAATATGCACTGCTGTATTTGCAGATGTTGAAAAAAATTTAATATTATGGCAGGAAATGGTAAATGGTACTAAAATAGGACAGAAATGCTGCGTACGTGCGAAAATTAATATGTCTTCTCCAAACGGCTGCTTGCGGGATCCAACAATATACCGATGCAAGAATGAACCCCACCCACGCACAGGAACAAAATACAAGTAGGTGTAAAAAAAATAAAAATACTCGTGGAATGTAATTTTCTCAATCACTTAATTTTATACAGAGTATATCCAACATACGACTTCGCTTGTCCCATCGTCGATTCAATTGAAGGCGTTACGCATACATTAAGGACCATGGAATATCACGATCGGGATGATCAATTCTACTGGTTTATCGACGCACTGAATCTGAGGAAGCCATACATCTGGGAATACAGTCGTCTGAATATGACAAATACTGTGTTATCAAAGCGCAAATTGACTTGGTTTGTCGAGTCAGGACTAGTTGATGGATGGTAGGAATAATATCTAATATTTATCCGCAGATGGTTTCTAAACAAGCTCTGTTTTCATAGGGATGATCCTCGTTTCCCAACAGTACGTGGTATTATCCGCCGCGGAATGACGGTTGAAGGTCTTAGGGAATTCATCATTGCTCAAGGTTCCAGCAAATCGGTCGTCTTTATGAATTGGGATAAAATATGGGCATTCAATAAAAAAGTAATCGATCCGATTGCACCTCGTTACACGGCACTCAATTATGATAACCGCGTCGTAGTCTGCGTAGCCGGTGCAAAAAAAGAAACGGTACAGGTGCCTGTTCATCCAAAAAATGAAAGCCTGGGAAATAAGAATATAACCCTAGGGCCGCGAGTATACATTGACTATGAAGATGCTACAGTGCTTAAAGAAGGAGAAAATGCTACATTCATAAATTGGGGAAATTTGTTAATAAATAAAGTGCATAAAGAAAACGGAAAAATAATATTAGTTGATGCCACTTTAAACTTGGAAAATAAGGACTTTAAAAAAACACCAAAGCTTACTTGGTTGGCTGAAGAAAGCAACAACTCTGCATATCCACCCACGTTCTGTGTATACTTTGATAATATTATCAGCAAAGCAGTATTGGGAAAAGATGAAGACTTCAAACAGTACATTGGTCACAAGACTAGAGTAAGTAACGCAGTATTTAACATGGAACATAATTTTTAATTTCTTTCTCTATTAATAACAGGAAGAAAGCAAAATGCTCGGTGACCCAGAACTGAAAAAATGTAAAAAGGGGGATATTATCCAGCTGCAACGTCGTGGCTTCTTCAAGGTTGATGTCGCATATGCTCCAAATAGCCAAATCGCGAATGTTATAACCCCAGTTGTTTTGTTCTCTATACCTGACGGTCACACTAAAGATATGCCTTCGTCTGGCTTGAAAATAAATGCCACAGAAGACATAAAAACAAAAGTGAGTATTCCAAATAAAGCCATGCACCTTCGAATGATACGTTGTCAACTTCATGTCGTATCGCTTATCGTGGTGCATATCGTATCGCTCTACTTGTGCATATTGCATTACTTATTTTTTTATTGACTTTGTATTGTTTCTGTAAGTTTGAAAAGGTACAAATATTTATAATACATATACATATGTACATATGATCAATCAAAGCATAGGGTTTTATACATTACGAAGTCTTCTGATATCGCGCAGTGACTAGTTACTACTGTGACAGCCGCGATTTTTACTGCTGAGTGGCATTTATGGTTTCGCCACAGACAGTGACAAGCATTGTATATCTTCAAAAGCAAAATAAAGATTTGCCGAACTGCAAAATGCTCAAACAAGATTCGTAATCTGAAATCTGCACTTTTACAACATTTTTAAAACGGTTTCATTAGAAACTACATATTTGTAAACTTGCTAAGGCTTTAAGTAAAATTTAAATGCATTTTTTTTTATAAATTTAACAATGAAACTTGCAACATTAAAATGCATTAAGTATAATAAAGATTTTTGCAGATTTGTCTTGTCAATTTTTAAGTTGTTCTTTAAAATTACTTTTGATTTTGAATAAATTTGTATGCCGACGGTCTGTGTAAACAATTTTTGATAAGCTTCTCAAAAAATCTCTAAAATATTTTTAGAGCTTCTAATCAACAAGTATGAAATTTTGATTAATATTTGATTTTTTTCTATACAATTTCTATACATTTGGAAAATTTGTAAAATATACAGGCCTGTTCTGTATTGCGATTCCGACAAATTTGGTTGGAATCGAAATAAAATAATTTGCTGTTTGGTTTTAAAACATTGTCTCTGATTCTCCGAAAAGAAAAGAATAAGTTCTGATTTTCACAGAACTGAAGAAAAAAACAACAGATTGTGGATAAAGGATTTATACATTCAGATTGCGACCAAATCGAAATGCAGAACAAGCCTGATAATAGATAAGTTCGCGTTCGGATAATTACTGAAAGTTTTCGAAAACTATCAGCTTTTAGCGTTCGCGTACGCAAAAAATTTACAAAGTAGGAGAAATTGAGAAAGCAAAGTGACATTTCATTTTGAGAGGAAGCTGTTAGTTTCTGCTGGACAAATTTTTGCCAGCAGAAATTTGCCAACAAGAAAACAGCTGATCAAAAACTGATGATTGCAATTTGGATAAATTAGAAGTTTTTGTTTATGAATGTAATTTAATTTAATTTTAATCGGCTGTTTTTCCTACTTGCCAGTAGTCTAGCTAAAGATTTGGTTGGTAAACTAGACTTATGTTCGACTAAAAAATGTATTAGCGTCAAGAATGATAAATTAATATATGTATTTAATAGTGTTCAGTGTTCAGATATCGCAGATCTGTCAAATTTATCGCCAGCGGAACTATTTTCGCAGAGGCATTTTTGTACGTGGATATTTCATCGCTGGAGATTTCATTTGAAAAAGTAAAGCACTTCTGCGGCTACTGATATTACACTGTGATACTAGATACTATACTGTGACAAAAAATTGTTCAAAAATATGTATTCGATGTTGCCTAGACGAGTGTTAAAACGAAAAGAAAATGGAGCTGTCAAACTTACAATCTGACAGTTCATTGCTTGCGCTTGGCGATGAGCGGTCTCCACATGCAGTTCGTCGCCCGAGATTGATCTCCTGCGATATCTGAACGCTATCTTTGATCTTTCCTTACTAACAACACGAACAGTCGTGACAATGCAAGATTTTTTTTTAATTCTCAATTGGTTGTCAGACAATTTCACTCTCTTGGGTATATTAAAGAATTCGGATGCCCAAGAGGATTATCCCACACGCCTCACTATAAAGATGTTTTAGAAATGTTACATACAAGTCCGAGAAAATTTTATTTTTGAAAGTCAATTTACTTTCTATGTATGTTCACTTATGTACATATATATGTGTGTGTGTGTGTGACTTGGCGATATCACTATCTATCATTGCCACATCAACCGGCTCTTAACATCACACTTATCTGTATAATAAGCAAGCTACCATGGCAAACGCTTATTTGCTGTATCTAACTACCTTGTATGAAGTTGCTTTGCAAGCCACTCTCAAAATTCAAAAATCTCAGGGTGATATGCTTTTGTCAAAGCTCATACGAAGCAGTCATGATCAGTCGCTAAGAAGTATTCTCCAGCTGCAGTTCGGTTGAAAACGTGAACGTGGGAGAAATAGCATGTAACCAATTGGTTATTGTTTTTGTAGCAAACCTGTTGGTTTATGGTTTGACATAAATAAATTGTTGTATTTCTTATGCTATGGCAAGCACTCACATATGTATATGCTGACGTCGGCAACAGGCTTAGCATTCAAAATACATACATACGTGCATATATAGTATATGTACTTACTTGATTAATTGATCGACTTATTTATATTAATTTTTATTACTACACATACATATGTACATATGTATGTAATGTTATATTCTCTACTGTAACAATTCTAAAATTTATTTATTTAATTCACAGAAGGAAGTTTTACCTACAGCACCTATTGCCAATGATTCCCAATTGAATCAAGACATTATTGCACAGGGTGTGGTCGTACGCGATCTTAAGGCGAAAAAGATTGCCAAAGATAAAATCGACCCAGAAGTTAAAAAACTTTTATTCTTGAAAGCCGAATACAAAGCAGTAACAGGCAAAGACTGGAAACCAGACCAAACAGCATCTTCAAACATTACTTCAGGCCTTACTGATATCCAAGAAATTAATAAAGATATTATCAAACAAGGTGATCTAATTCGTAATTTAAAATCGAAGAAGGCGCCAAAGTCAGAAATCGATCCACAAGTAAAGCTCCTACTTGACTTAAAAACAAAATTTAAAGCATTAGCTGGCGAGGAGTGGAAGCCTGCTACAGAGATTCCAATTTCCCCTCCAAAATCGAACGCTGACGCGGCTGTAGAGCAATTGCTTAAACACATTTCTGGACAAGGCGATAAAATACGTCAGCTTAAATCTCAGAAAGCTGATAAAGTCACTCTTGACGGAGAAATAAAAACTCTGCTTTCTCTTAAAACTGAATATAAACAGCTTACAGGTAGTGATTGGAAGCCTGGTGCAACAGTGCCAGTGATTTTTAAAAAAGAAAAGTCTCCAGAGCCACCCTCAGCTGACACCGTTAGAGAATTACTAGCGAAAATCACTGTTCAAGGTGAAAATGTTCGTCGGCTGAAGAACGATAAGGCAGAAAAAAGCATTATAGATACCGAAGTAAAACTCTTGGTTGCACTTAAAACTGACTATAAGAGCCTTACAGGTAACGAGTGGAAACCAGGAACAGTACTTCCCGGTACACAACCTGACCTACCCATTAAGATCGATTTGACTCAAGACGAAAACTCAGACGTTGACACACTTCTCATTCGTATACAAGACCAGGGTGACAAGGTTCGCAAACTTAAGTCTGAAAAAGTTGCAAAGCAAGAAATCGACATTGAAGTGCAGTTGTTGTTGGCACTTAAGTCTGATTATAAGCAACTCACCGGCAACGAATGGAAAGCCAGTGCTAAAGGCCATCCCGTAGTAGTTTCTGGTTCTAGAAATTCCCCAATGTCTTCTTCGCCTGAAAAAGAATTGCTCACCAAGGAGATAAATGAGCAAGGTGATAAAGTGCGCGCTGCAAAAGCGAAAAACGTATCAAAAGAGGAGATTGATGTTGAGGTAAAAAAGTTACTGGCGCTCAAGGCGAAATACAAAGAAGTTACCGGTACAGATTTTCCAACCGTTAGTTCGCGGGGTGGTAGCAGTTCCTCAAAAAAAGGAAGTGAAAAGAAACTTTCTTCTGTTAAGAAGGAAAGTCCAACGCCAAAACAAGATATAAGTGCGGCAGCGGTGGCACCGAAAAAGCAAACTCGCCTTGGACTTGAAGCTACCAAAGAGGATAATCTACCTGAGTGGTATTCGCAAGTATGTTTTTACTGTTACCGATTAAATTCAATATCGAGGATATCTTTCTGCACAATCTTCTATTCCTGATTTTAGGTTATTACAAAGGGGGAACTTATTGAATATTACGATGTGTCTGGTTGTTATATTTTGCGTCACTGGTCATTTGCAATTTGGAAATTCATAAAAACTTGGTTTGATGCTGAAATCACCAAAATGGGCGTAAAAGAATGTTACTTTCCCATTTTCGTGTCACGTGCTGCGCTCGAACGTGAGAAGACACATATCGCAGATTTTGCACCAGAAGTCGCTTGGGTGACGAAATCCGGAGACTCTGAATTGGCTGAGCCAATTGCTGTGCGACCTACTTCTGAAACTGTTATGTATCCGGCGTATGCAAAGTGGATACAATCATACCGCGATTTACCTCTCCGTCTCAACCAATGGAACAACGTTGTGGTAAGCAAATTTCAATAAAAATTTTAGTCTGTCAATATCATAATAAATTTCGTATTTTGTATTTGTATTAAGCGATGGGAGTTCAAACATCCGCAACCATTCCTTCGCACGCGTGAGTTTCTCTGGCAAGAAGGACACACTGCCTTCGCCACAAAAGCAGAGGCTGATCAAGAAGTTTTGGAAATCCTAGACCGTTACGCGCAGATCTACAGCAATCTTCTCGCGATACCTGTAGTTAAGGGTCGAAAAACTGAAAAAGAGAAATTCGCAGGTGCTGACTATACAACCACCGTGGAAGCTTTTATTTCGGCATCGGGACGTGCCATTCAAGGTGCTACCAGCCATCACTTAGGTCAGAATTTCTCAAAAATGTTCGAAATTGTGTATGAGAACCCGGAAACGCAGCAAAAGCAATTCGTATACCAAAACTCATGGGGCTTAACTACACGCACTATTGGCGTTATGATTATGGTACATGCAGACAATCAAGGATTAGTGTTACCGCCACATGTCGCTTCCATTCAGGCAATTATTGTGCCTTGTGGTATAACGGTTAACACTAAAGACGATGAACGCGAACAACTGCTGCAAGCATGCAAAAAACTCGAAGCTCAATTAAACATGAAAGATGTTCGTTGTGAAGGGGACTACCGTGACAATTATTCACCCGGATGGAAGTTCAATCACTGGGAATTAAAGGGTGTGCCACTGCGCATTGAAGTGGGTCCAAAGGATATGAAAGCAAATCAAATTGTAGCAGTTCGTCGCGATACGGGGGAGAAACTTATTTTGGTTTTGGAAGATGTAGAGTCGAAAATAAGCCAATTGTTGGAAACAATCCATGATAGTATGCTGGCGAAAGCGCAAAAGGATCTGGTTGAACACACAAAATTTACGAAAAATTGGACAGAATTTTGCAGATTCCTGGATGCCAAAAACATTCTACTTTCCCCGTTCTGTGGCGAAATTGATTGCGAAGAAAAAATTAAGGGCGACAGTGCGAGGTAAGTAAGAAGTTGTGACTGAATTACTTTTTTATTTGCTATTATCTAATTAATATTAACTTCTCTATTATATTCGCATACAGGGACGAGGAGGCAGAGCCTGGAGCACCTGCTATGGGTGCTAAATCGCTTTGTATTCCTTTCGATCAACCAGCGGCCATCACTGCATCTGATAAATGTATTCATCCAAGTTGCACTAGGAAGCCGAAATACTTCACGCTTTTTGGACGCAGTTACTAAGGCGCTAGAAATGATAATATGTGAAACACCAAAAGAGACTTTAGTAAAAATATCACACCGATAATTGAATAAACGAATATATTCATATACATACATATATGAGTGAAGGCATTGCTTTGTACATGTATGTACATACATATCTTGATTTCAACACATTGAGAGCGAATTTTATCAAAAAAGTATCATGTTTTGACATTTTTTTTTTTCGAGGAAGAGATGTAATGGCTAATGCAATTTAGTAATCAACAATTAGGAAAGGCTGAATTCGGTAAACATTGGAAATAAAAAATCTTCGTGATATATTTTTTTATAATTTTCTTAAGAATCCAGTTTTTTAAATTTTCGAAAATTACCGATATGTTATATTAAGTAAAACTAAGCTTAAATGTAAACTTAGTTTTCTTGTGCTCAATTAAATTTGTTGCAACCAAAACAAAGTATGTTGTCAGCAAACAACTTGTAGGTTAAACTAAGTTTAACTGTGTCAGATCGACCTTTAAAACCACGTTTAAAGTTGACTGAAAAACTGCATACTTAGTTTAAACTCAAACACGACAAAGATAGTTTAACTTGCACTGAAAGACTGGCCATTCGTCTATTGAACGAGTACGTTAGGCAACGTTCGATTACGTTTTACGTTACTTATCGGCATCGTGGCATCGTACGATTACTATCTCGTATAATAAACGCAGTAAATGCAAATCAAAACAGAAGAAAAACCTTAGGTTATATTTCATATTCAAATACCTTCGTAATTTTGCGTTTCACTGTTCGACGAGTACGAATAAACAGCGCTGCAGCATGCAATCATGTAACATGGTAAGTAGCGTATTCCTTACATCGGCCTCGCCGGTTACTACCATGCTACTTTTTTAAATACTCTTATATAAATGTATGTTTGTTAGTTATATGTTTCGCTGCATCATATTTTGTTCCAGTCCTTTTTGAATTCGATAACATACTTATATATAACGATAATTTTCAATCGTAAAAATGTTATCGGCAACCCACGATATCGAAATATCATCCCAGAAAATTAGATGCAACCTTGCTGGAGAAAAATTGTCACACAAAGTGTAGAAAAACGATAAGTTGGCGGAAAAAGAAATCTTAAACAAAAGCGTGGAAACAAATATAAACTAAGTATATTTCACTTAGTAAACTAAAATCGCAAAATAAAACGATTAGAATGGGCAAGGAAAAGAAACAATTTAGTATTGGAGATTTGGTATTTGCAAAGGTGAAGGGCTACCCGGCATGGCCAGCAAAAATTACAAAGTACAACAATAAGAAGTACAGCGTGTACTTTTATGGGACAGGGGAAACTGCCAACATCAAAGTCGAAGACCTTTTCCAGTACGCAGAAAGTAAGGAAAAATTCGCTACCGACAAAAATTTAAAACGTTCAAATTTTCGGGAGGCTATTGAGCAGATAGAGGCAGCATTGAATGGGGAAGACTCGGCACCAATCGATTTACCGGGAGCTGTTGCTGCAGTAGACGAAACATTTGATGATGGCGACGAGGTATGTTTGGACACCAAGGCTGATGACTCTCAAAGGGATGAGAGTGCGTTGCTGGATGAAATAGAAGAAGGTGCAGGAACTGCAACTCCGCCATATGAAGGATCGAAGTTAAATAAACCTAAGGAGGAAAAACAAGTACCAGTAGTAACGTCCACCACGGACAACCCAGAATTGGTCAGCCGCAGTGGGCGTAAAATCAAAACTAAGCGGTACATTGACGAGGTACAGGAGGGGCCAAATTTATCACACTCGCCGCCATCGAAGAAGAAGGTGCCAGCAGAAGGTAATTGCGTCCACACTGAAAATAGTTGACGGGAACGTTTGTTGGTGTAACCCAAAAAACAAAATAAAAATGGAAACTTTACACTTGTGTACACCAATCGGGGAGCGCTATTAAATTTAGGTAGCTCCTATTCAATATGATATTAAGAAACTAACAGTAAGGAAAATCTGGAGCATTTTTAAATATTTGTGTTACGGTTGGAAAGTACAGCGAGGACCTTGCAACTTTAACTGAATTATTAAGCTGATTTTTATTGGTTTTTATTTTTATTGCTGACAGTAGAGTTTCTCAGGGTACATTTTTATTTTAATTACTTGATGTTAGAATCTTGAAATGTGTTATCTGTAAATAACTCGGGAAGATGTTTGAGTTGAAAGAGTTTTTTGAACAAATAATTCGGATATTTTCGACATCCAGGTTTTCGTGTTATGTGCTTACAATTTTTTCAGTTTTCAACAACAAAATACAAGGAATTTTGTGTTTTTTATTCTTCCGTATATTTTATTTTTGAAACTAAAAACAATTATAAACTTTACCATATAAACGTATGTAAACCTAAATGTCTACGGCTTAGTTATAAAAAGAATTTCTGGTAAAAATTTTTTTGATAAAATCCTTTAAATTTCCAGGTGTCTCTGCAGATTTAAAAAAATCTGTTAAGAAATCGAGTGGTTCTTCTAAGCCAACAGCTACGATAACGCCAACCGTTAAGCCCAAAAGTGAGGTTTATAACAATTTACTACTAGCTTTCGTGCCACCGGCCAAGTGTGTTGGTATCAAATTAGACTTTGACAAACCGGAGTCATTTCTAAATACGGCTGAGCGTATTCAATGGGAGGAGAAAGCTCGAAAAGAAGCCGAAGATTTAAAGGAAAAGCTAGAGATTGGTCAAGTCAAACTAGAATCAGTAAAGGATCGTGTAATTATTAATCCGCCCCGCTCAAAAATTCACCAAGATGCTGCCAATAGATTCACCAATCAAATGATAGAACAGGAGGATGCGCTTTTTGTTGAGCGTGACTTCATACAAATGTCGCAACAGTTGCGCGAGAGTCTTGGCCTAAAGAGCGCTGATGTAAATCGTTGTGTGGAGCTACTTAAGCAGTATAAAGATTTCGAACTGACACAGTTGATGCTGTTGCGTAATCCAGATTGTGTTGATATAATAAGACGCTTACGTCGCTATGTGGGAAATTTAAAGGAGTGGTCTTTGAGCGCCGAAGAAGAAACTGAGTTCAAAGCCAAAGCGGAAACTATACGCAAAGAAGCGGTTAATATCTACAATTATTTCAAAAAACTATTTAAAATTTCTGGCGATCAACAATTTTGGGAACCTTTCTGTGATGAAGTCAAAACATACAAAGAATGTACGAAACATATAAGTGAACAAAATCGTATAACAATGAGTGAAAAAATTTATATGAACATTCGCGCCAATTGCCAAAAAGATGAGAAAATTTCTCATGGTGTAGAATCATGTTCAAAAGGCATTGCTAAGAAGGAAAACTTGAACGAAGAATATGTCAATAAAGGTGATAACCTGAAACATAGACCAGAGCTAACAGAAGTCTCTGATGACTTGGGTATAGAAGACGCGGAAAGCAATGTACTTGCTGCGTCTGTAGAATCTTAATTATTTCCGTATAAAGGCAACCATTTAAATAAACAAGATAATCTATCGCCGAAAAAAAATGTAAAAAATCTTTAAAATTCGCCTTTACATATGTCAAGGTATATACATATGTATGTATGTATGAGTGTATGTACGGATGGCCTGTTTGCAGGAGGAGTATTTCAAAAGTTTGAAGCAGACTCGCGATATGCTTGCACATATGTCAATTTACATACATACATATGTATATTCGATGTCAAATCATTAAAAAAAAATCTTCAGAAAACAATAAAATCTGGAAGCATTACCATTTAGCACAATACCATACCAGTAAAGGCGGTATAACGATAGTACCAACAATTTTACCCTTACTATATGTTCATATAATATATAGCAGTTCGAGAAACGGTCTTGATTTCTTAAATTTGAAATATTTGATCTATACAATTGAACTATATAAATTGCGAAATGTGAATTAAAGTGCGTACACCCGTCTGATTTTGAAATTTTTTTTCAAATATTTTTAATTAAATACCTAGTTTTAGTTTGGCACTAATATTCTTCATAAAAAATGACAGATGTTTGTTTCATAGTTATCATACAAAATAATGAAATACTATAAAAACTTTGAACGAACCGTGCAATTTCAAAATTTTCGATGTCCGGAACATGACTGCGTTCCTATGCGTTAAATAAATAACATTTTTTCTTTTCATTTCCGGAAAATGGTTGCGATTTATATTCCATTTTTTTTATAACAAACATAATTATAAAACTAAACAAATAAAGTTATCTTTCGTAATCTAAGGAAAAGTGTGTATTACTCTTTTGCATCGCCAACTCCGTCAGGTAAAATGGCAAATGTCGCTTCACTTTCCGGTAAACAAGGCGAGTCGTAGATTTTGCAAATTCGAGTCTCACCACGTCCTTTGCGTAAATAGAGTCTGGTCGTAGAGGCATGGGCTATAATGTTGCCGCCAATTGGCTTTTTGGTATCTGCGGCGTACATGGCAGGACCAGCATCTACTTGTGCGACAACCTGATTCGTTATAACTACAGCAACACCGAACTAAAAACAATAGAAATAAAAGTATTTAATGGACATATTAATAAAGATGATCACCTCATCGGCTAAACGTAGCAGCAAGCGCAGAAAACGTGCTAAATGCATTTGACGCGCAGACAATTCCCCGCGTCCTGTATAATCTGTACGATAAAGTGCTGTAGCACTATCAACAACAAGCAAGGCATACCTAAAGCAAAGACCAATTGGATTTTCTTATCTGAATGTAAAGAAAATTGTTTTAATTACCGTGACTCCACCATCATGGCGGCAGCCTGAGTCAACAATTGCGTCTGATGGTCTGTGTTGTAAGCTCGAGCACAAGCTACATTGTCGAGCACCTTCAAAATACTTCAGTTCCACTATGACGATATCAGTTATATTATTTCTCAAAATCATACCTCTTCCTTTACAAGTTTGAAGCGTTCAGCAATTGCTGTCAGACGTTCGGGACGAAAGGTGCCTTCCGTATCGATATAAAGGCATTTACCCTCACCACCATTTTGACTTATAGGCAATTGACAAGTCACAGCTAAGGTATGACAAAGCTGGGTTTTGCCACATCGGAATTCCCCAAACATCTCAGTTATGGAGCCAGTTTCGATGCCGCCTCCTAGTAACTTGTCAAGTTCCTTGGAACCAGTTGTCAGCATTACTATCTCTGCTCGCTTTTGATAAATTGATGTGGCAGTTGTGAAGCCCATTGGGACAAGTTTAACAGCTTCCGTCAGGATCTTATCGGCTTTTGTTTCGGAAAATCCGCGAATTTGCAATAAAAGCTTCTTTGGCGAAAATGCTATCGACTCAATAGTATGAAATCCAGCTTCTTGCAATCGTTTTATATCATTGTTTGAAATTCCATTTACCTATGAATATGCAAAACAAAATATAAGTATCAATAAAATATATATTTTTTTTTTACTCACTTCAAGCTTGGTGATGGATACAGGTCCAAACTCTTCTTCGAATCCCACAGAGCAATTGGCGGCAGTGGTAGAAGCTAGTTCGTCTTCCCTCCCTTGATACGACATTTCAACACTTTCAGGTGGAGGTATGCCTTTCGAATAATTTGCAATAACTCAAATCAAAAATATGCTAATTTCTCTTGCCAATTTGAAAATTGCGCTCGCTTTTTTTAGTGTTGCCCATTTTAGATAATAAATGGTACCCAAAAGTGTAGCCGGACTATTCATCCACAAATGGCTGTTGGCTCAGAAAAGTTTTCTTTTATTACCTTGGTGAAGGCACCTTGCTTGCTTCTTGCATCACAATTCGATAATTGGCTAGTGGAAACGATTAGGTTTTCTGTTTTTCTTTAAAAGTCATGACTCAATAATGATACATACATAGATACATCTTGTTTAAAAGTTTTATTGAAAATGTGGTTATCGTGGTACTTCTGCCTTTTCCAATGATCGACACTCAGCGCAAGACGAATTTAACAATGGCAATGATGTAAAATAGCTTATAAGATGACCAAGATGAAAATCCAAAAGTAACACCATGCCTATGATTCTAGCTTAAAGATACAACGCATTAACATTATAATAATAATTCATAATTTTACCAGAGCTCTTTAATTTTCAAACAAGTAAATAATTGGACAATGTACTCGATAAATGCTTTGTAGACGTACTCGAGGATTGACTCTCATACACTTATCGAATTATCTCTCATTACTATTTATCTAAGAAATTACATAAATACGAGTTGAATAGATTTCGGTAAATTGTGCTTTTCTAAATTGGTACAAACAAATCTGACCACATTCCCACACACAGCGTATACTGTGTACTTACAAATGAAAAGGGCATGACAGGATATCGTTACTTGGACGTAGAATTGTGAGTGGCATCGTCTCAATTTAATTTAGATAACTAATCATTTACATGACGCTCTTTCGTTTATTTTCCGCGTTTCGGCCTTGGTAATAGGAAATTGCGCGACGAAGGAAAAGCTGTTGTGACCACTGCATACTTCCTCGGTAGCATAGAGGAATCATTGCAAAGTTTTTTTGGCGAGATTGGTGGACAAACAGATCTGGAGGTGGTAAAATTTGATAAAAATAAGAAGCGTGCTATTATCCGAGTGCAGGAAGAATTTATTTCCCGCACTCGTACAGCCATCACACTAATTGGACATTTTCAAGACATTCCTTGTCATTTCATAGTGAACGATTCTTTGGAAAATAATATTGAGTTTTAACATTTTTGCCAACAAAAGTTAATATGTCGTACTGTAAGACATTTGGCAAGGATAAGGTCTGTTTCGTTACAAAAGAAGATCATGCTACACCGAGCACTATTGAACTGCCCCCACCAGAGCCTGCCCAAGGCCTTATAACTAGTGACGGAGAAATTAATTGGAGCTGCCCATGCTTAGGTGGCATGGCAACTGGTCCATGTGGTGTGGAATTTCGAGATGCATTCTCGTGCTTCCATTATAGCAAAGCAGATCCGAAAGGTTCTGATTGCTTTGAAGCTTTCCGGTCAATGCAGGATTGCTTTGTTCAATATCCTACGGTGTACAATAAATCATCTGGAAATGATGAGGATGAAGATGAGACAAGTTTGAATATTGCTACTTTGGATGAGGCGCAGAAAGAAATGCGGCTTGATACCCCACCGGGCGTTGAAGACACTCCCGTAGGTAAAGCTTTAGAGCGTAAAGAAAATTGACAAATATTAAAAGAGAGACGATGACAAAGTCATAGAGCGCTGGGTTATGCATTTATAAATCTTTGCAAAACACAACTTCATATTTAAATAAAGGAATTAATATGAACTATGTTTTGTTTCGAGTTACATTTGATTCACACTTTCATAAGTTTTATTGAAGTTATAGTCTAAAATGCAATTTAAAATATGCTGTCTGTTGCGAAATTAATGTGTAATTGAAAGGAAGGTTTAAAAAACATATGTATATGTATATGTATTTACATATTTATACAAACATTATAAAGTAATATAAAATGTAATCTTAATTTATTGGCCTTGAATTAATTTGTAATTTTAATTTGTTGGCTTTAAAGTGTCCTATGCGCATTGTGATGGACCTTATATAGTCAATGCTCCAATTTGCTCCAGTATGGTGAAAAAGGCCGACATACATACATATATTATTAGCTGAACTTGCATCTTCTTTGTAATATACGCCGGAAGTCTTCAGCCAAAACTTGACCCAAGAGTGATAAATTATTATCATTATTATGGTTGAGCATTATGAAGACTTCAGGCAAGAAAGGTATGTACATACATACATATATTACAAAGATAATGCAAGTTTGTCCCGCTCAAGAAAGATAAATACTTGCGACCCGCTCAGCTAACAATAAATGTATATCAGCTTTTTTCACCACACTGCAATGAATTCGACATTCGCTGATTGACATCAGAATCTAATTGGATTTGGGTGTGGTGAAAAAACGCCGATAAAACTTGCCACAGGGAACGAAACACCATGCGACTTCTTTGTTAGGGCACGTCTCCACAAGAAAAAGTTTGATGATCTAAATCAGAGAACTTATAAGTTCTCTGCCGGAATGAAGCTTCTCTGTAATGTACGTTCTTTGACCACAATACATAAGTTTTATTTTGGTTTTTCTGTTTCTTTATCATCTTAAGGGCAGTCTTCACCTGCTTCCAATTGTCGCTTGCTTTCTGCTTCTTGTCGTCGCAAGCGAGAGAGAGATTTGTTCACTGAGCATTTTGAAAGCATACTTTTTCATTTGCAACATACCGTAGAGCAAGAAAGTTCGTGTCCTGCGTGCTATTCAAACTCCAAACCCACTCATATTGTCGGTATATATTAATTAATTTAAAAAGAAGTAAGCGAGAATTGAAAGCAGGTGAAGACCGCAAGTTAAAACGTGCTGTTTGAATTATAATTATTTTTAACTGCGTACTAAGAATATGAACAAATAAACACCCATCTCTTGAATCGCCAAAATGCATTTTCTACGCAACTCTGCTTTTTGTATTCTTCTTTCCTTCGTTGATTTTTCGTCCAACTTTGCTTCTGCTTTATCTTCTTATATCAATCATTGTGTAAATTAAATGTATAAAAAATAGCGAGATGAAAATTATTTTGCTAAAATATGTGGCTTTTTAAAAGCCTACTTAATTTTCAGACATAACGATTATAAGAATTTGAGTGCGTAAACTAAAGTGAAAATTTGGAACAGGAAGCAGAAAACAAAGTAAAAGTCAGTACGCGATTTTTTATGTACAAGCACAATCAGAAGTCTTGGACATTAATGTCAAATTTCCACCATAAATTTTTCCTTTTATCATAGTGGAGTACGCGTCAATTAAGTTTATCCTATAGTAAGGCGCAAAATATACAAAGGGAGTGAAAAGAAAGTTTATTTTCCAACAGCCACCAGTGTCGTGAGTGTGGAGTTACTTTCTTATGTGTTGTGCTTACATAGCTCCTGAATCATTGATATTTGATGCCTACGATTAACAAATCCATAGAATAATAAACAAATTTTGGAAATAAAACTGTTTTATTCTGAAAAGTGTTATTGAAGTGTTAAAAACATTATTGTATAATTATTTATTTAGTGTAAATTATGGGACAAAACGTTGAAATAGTATATTGACGTCCAAAGGTAAATAATAATTATAGTTTTTAAACAAGTAACAGTGGAACGGTAAACAGAAACTTAAAAAGTGAGATTAATAATTATAACAAAATGGTTGCAATAAGTACAAGCATCAATGGCTCCAGAGCAACATCAGGAAACGTCCGTTCAACCTCTTCAGTATCTCTAACTGTCACTGGTAAACCGAAAGAAAAGCGACGGTAAGTAAAAAGAGTTGTGTACACTTTATAATTAACTCGAGATTTAATCAAAGAAGGTCACGCTATGCACTAAAAAATGTCTCGTTCTGCTTATAACAAAAAACACCCTATTTGGTTTACTTAGAGTAAAACAGCACATGAGGAAGGGTAACCATTTTTTGAAACGTCCCGATCCCGAAATTAAAAAATGTATTTTTTCAATTTTAATTTCAATACACTATCTACAATTCAACCAGTGTTGTCGAGTTGGTAGCGGTGCGTGCTATAACTCGATATGTCACTGAGTTCGAGGTTCAAATAGCGGTCACCCCTGGGCAGGTAATGGCAAAACCTCCTGCCATGAAAAAGCTTCTCATAAATACATATGCCGTTCGGAGTCGGCACAAAACGGTGGGTCCCTCCATTTGTAATAGAATATAAAGACAAACACTACAAATGGTGGGAGACGGTCGGCCAAACACTGAGCTATATAGTGTAAGCGCCAAATTATTATTATTATTAATTAAAAAAAAAAAAACTTATTACTCTCGCCTTACGTAAAGCTGGTGTATCCACAACTTAAAAACAAACATATGAAAAAACAAATATGCAGGAATTAAAGCCTCTTTTAGGGCTCTCAAAATAGCCTTTTTTCAAAAAAAAAATATCTGACGTATCCACAACTAAAAACTTACTTAAGATAAAAAAATATAAATATGCTGGAATTAAGGGCTCATTTAGGTCTCATAAAATAATTTAATTTTCTTAAAAAAAATTTTTTTTCTTTAAACTTTCCATAGCGTTAACTTTACCTTAAGTTGACGTATCCACAACTTAAAAACTAACTATAAATAAAAAATCACTATGCAGGAACTAAGGGCTCATTTAGGGCTGTCAAAATAGTCAAAAGTCTTTTTTTTTATTTTCTTAAAAACAATTTCTTTCTTTAAACGCTTATTATGTTATTAGCGCTGACAACCAAACTGCTCAGTGTCGTCATCACAAACTCATCAGCACTAATAATCTAACTATCATTTTTATCATCATGAAATCCTCAGTTCTAACAAACAAACTCCCTAGTTTTGTCATCAATAAATAGTTCTGATAATTTTACTTTTTTTTTTTTTGTTATTGTCGCACATCAATTTTCCTGAAAAACTTGACAGCTACGCACTGAACAAATTGATTGGGAATCGCTGGACTACGGCATTACTGCTCTAATAATTGGAAATTTTTGAAATACAAATTTGTAAATGTGTAGTTGAGAGGGTGGGCGCTGTGGTCGAGTGGGTAGCGCGCGTGCTATTACTCGATATGCCGCATGGTTTGACGTTCGAATCACAGCCAGGGCAATTAAAATCTAAATCATGAAAAAGCATCTCATAAAATACATCTGCCGTTCGGAGTCGGCACAAAACTGTAGGACCCTCCATTTGTGGTAGAATATAAAGAGGCAGACCACAAAAGGTAGCATAAGCTCGGTCAAACACTGAGCTGTATAGTGTAAGCGCCAAATTATTATATTAATATTAGTGTGTGTCAAGTTTTTGAACTTCAGGGGAAACTGCTTAGACGTAGCTGCAATTGGCGTCGCTTCTTCTGTTTAAAAAATTTGTGCAGCATCGGAGTAAACTTTTAATTTCAACAAGGATAGTACTCAATAGGACTCAACGAATATTGTCGATTTCCCAAAAGAAAAAGTGAATTAATAACAAAAGCGCGGAGGCAATCAATCAAGCATGTTCTTGGAATATATTATGAACCTTTTACAATTCTAGGCCATTTTTTATATCCTATGCTATCTTAACAGACCTCCAGACTATCTTAACAGACCAGACAGTAAAGATCTAACCTAAAAGAGAAGAGAGCTTTTAGCGCCGTCTGACTATAACTTAATGTGATGATCCTATCGCTATGAAGTTGATTCCCGTACACAGACAGATGACGAAGACCATGCCCCCCTGATGCGTACCCACACCAGGCGTTGAAGCATGGCAAGGGATTGGAGACCCCCCCTCCACCCCGTAGGATAACATGGGCTTAACTCTCATGATATACATACATATGTACATCATATAACCCTAGGGCTAAACCCTCAGGATTTACGAAGGTGTCTGCGCACTATCAAAGCTCTCGTAGCTCTGTAAGCGGACGCCTGAACGTGAGTCTTTCACAGAAGCTTAACATCTAAGATGTACCCTAGGTATTTTTCCTCCGTAACGACCTGGGCGAAGGACCCCTGCAGGACAAGTTCCCAGGTCCTCTGGAATTCTTGTTAATAAAAATGACGATGGCTGTTTCAAAGTGATTGATGTTGAGCCCCACGTCAGGGCACCCTCTCTTTGCCAGAACAATGTCACAGTGAGTACTCAGAAGTTTATCCCTATCCGCATATCCGACAGCGGACTCCATTTTTGGCGAGGATCTAAAGGAGCTCGTCCACCAACTATAGAAAATCCCAAGCAGCGACGAGTGGACAGACAATTTTTATACTTCAATCCGAACTATTTTCACTTTATACATACATACATATGTATATGTATGTATGTAGCTTTTTAAACTTTGTAAAATAATTTTGCAGCAAACATTTTGTTTGTGCTCCCTCTGTTTACAAGTTAATTTTTTTCGTGTGTCCACCCTTTCAAACAATTTATTTACAAAACATTTTTTTTTGAAAAACCAAAAAGTTAAAAATTATGCTCTTCTCGATCTAAATTGTTTGCCACCCTTTTTTTAAGTTTTTTGGTATATGGTTGTACAAAACGGAAACTTTTAGATAACACACATGGACAAACGTTTTTGTTTAAAAAAATAATAGAAAATTGTTTTTTAAAAACATTTTAAACAAAGAGTGGACAAATAAAAACCAATGTTGGGCAACACTTTTAAAAAGCTTAGCTGGATAAGCGATTTGAAGCGAAAAAATTTCGGTTTAATATTATATATTTAAAATTTTTTTTAAACAGTTTTTACAAACAATCTTTTTTAATTTTTTTTTTTAATTCGTGCCAATTTCACACAGTTTCTCAACTTTCAAATAAGTCCTGAACAAATTCTAAACTATTTCAAAGGTAAAGATTTTTTTGTCTTGCTTGAAATTGGTGTCATCTATCAAAAGCAAAAAGCACTTAAAATCACACCCAACACTACATAAATCCAATAGTTTTGCATTTGATTTCCAAAAAAGCTTTAAATATGGTGCGAAGGGAACCTGAACAAAAGTGTTTCCAACCGCTCAGTTTTTCCGCCGAGTTATTCCGAACGGTTTTCTTCAGATTTTATGGACTGTACTACGCTGACGCTTTCATTTTGGTGTTACTGTCAGATTTTTACTTTTTTATGTGAAAAATAAACCAAAAAACTTTTAAGTAAATTGCCACAACAACTCTTATTTGAAATATATTTTTTAAGCATCATAGATGAAAAGACAAAAAAAAAGGAAATGGTTGATTAATAAAATCTTGCTGTTTTTAGTGAATACTGTATGTAATCGTTTTTGAAAGGACTACAAGTCGATTGTATATATGCAGACTTCTCTAAGGCGTTTGATAGTGTATCGCATAGCGTTCTTACAAATAAGTTAGCTTGCTTGGGCTTTCACTCCACCTTTCTGCAATGGCTTAAATCTTATCTGTCGGATAGATGTTGCGTGGTGTCAATCGAAGGTGTTTTGTCGAACCACTTTGTTGCCGCTTCAGGTGTTCCCCAAGGGAGCATCTTGGGGCCACTACTCTTTGTTCTTTTTATCAACGACATCAGCAGTTGCTTTTCTTCTTCAAAGTTTCTGCCCTATGCTGATGATTTAAAAATATTTTCAACAGTGCAGAATTCAGTGGATGCTCAGAGGCTTCAAGGAGATCTGAACAATCTTCCTCGTTGGTGCGTTAAGTCGCGTCTCTCCGTGAATATTAAAAAATGTTTTCATTTATCATTCTCGAGGCGACATAACGTTTCTACCACATCATACACCATCGCTAGTTATGTACTACAAAATGTTACGGAGTTTAAGGATCTCGGAGTTATATTCGACTCAAAACTTTCTTTCCATAATCATATTACTTTTATTCTTACAAAAGCTTACTCAGTTCTGGGTTTCATTCGTCGCAATACATCTGAATTTTCCGATCCATATACCTTCAAACTATTATTTACAGCTCTTGTCCGGTCACACTTAGAGTATGCCGTTATAATTTGGAAACCTTATGACCAATTTCGATAAGCAGAATTGAGCGTGTTCAAAAAATCTTTCTTAAGCAAGCTTTACGTTCCCTACGATTTGAGGCTCCTGTTCCTTCCTATGCTTCGCGGCTTATGCTAATTAGCCTGGAGCCTCTAGAAAAGAGAAGGACTGTCCTTTCACTTTCGTTCACTTTCAATATTATTAATGGCATCACTGATTGCCCTGTTTTACTTGAGCGGATTAGCTTTAATGTTCCACAAAGAAGTCTTCGCAATTTTTTCCCTTTTTACGTAGAGAACTTTAAGACTAACTTTGCAAGTAACGCCCCAATAGCTCGTGCTTTTCGGGAATTTAATGCATTATCTAATTCGAGCGTACTTGATTTCGCTTTATCTAGAAATAATTTTGTGAAAACTCTAGGTTCAATAGCTTAGCATGGTATTGATATTAATTGCTAGTATTATATTAGCCAAATTTGGCCACTCTATATTATTTTTCTTAGTCTGTAAGGTACTTTGTACTGTAGATTAATAACTTAAATAAATAAATAAATAAATAAATAAAACATAATAGAATCATGAATCAATTACTACAGACCAAGGCACATTCAATAGGTAGCAGCAGTCAAGGCACATTCAATAGGTAGCAGCAGTAGAAAATTTGAAAAAAAAAAATTTGAACTCTGTATATTTTGTTTTTGCTTTTAAAATCTAAAATTTCAAAAATATTTTATCAACTACCTTGAATTGTACTGAAAGCATTCTTATCACAACGAAATTCAAAATTTGACAATTCAAATTAAAATAAAATATGAAAAAAGTTCAAAAAAAAAGTTTGCTGCGGCTACCTATTTGATGTGCCTTGGCAGCAGTAGAAAAATTTAAAAAAAAAAAAATTTTACCTCTGTATATTTTGTTTTTCTTATCACATCGAAATTCAAAATTTGACAATTCAAATTAAAATAAAATATGAAAAAAGTTAAAAAAAAAGTTTGCTGCGGTTACATATTTGATTTGCCTTGCTACAGACCGAGCAATCAAGCAAACGTGTATTTGTCATTGATTTTGAGAAAAAAGTGAGTGACTTTTGCAGTTTTTCGTTTTGTTTATACTTCTTCTTTTGTTCTCCTCTTTATTAGAATTCCGCTTCCTTTTATAGCAAACAAACATAGTGTCTAAAAGCGCTACGTCACTGCCAAAAAAATATTTTTTTCTCTCGCTTCGTCAAGGTTTATATGTATATATATGTACATACATACATACATACATACATATGTATGTACATACATATGTACATATGTATGTACTTATGTTAATTTTGTTGTTCTTTGTATAGATCTTGCCGCTTTGTATTGCCAGATCTGGTATACTTAAGTAGTTGGTTAATGTAATAGAAAATCTCTCTTCAGTCATTTACAAATGTACATACATACACATGTAAGTGTGCATGGATATGTGCATGTGCATGTGTGCCTCTCTTCTAATTATTTTTTAACCCTGCTTTCTACGTTCTGCGTTCTCTGTTTTACTCTTGTGTCTTAGCTCGGCGATATCTTATCACTGCCGTTCTCCGGACTGATAAGAATTGCGCTCGGGAATACCAATATTTAAAATTTGCGTCGTGGAGCACCGCAACAGGAATATGGCAAATAATTCGACATTTTGGAGAACGCAGGGCTTATAGATGAGCTTATTATTTTCGAGCAGATGTTTACATATTCGGTTGTATGTACATATATATGTATGTATGTATGTTTGTATGTATGTATGTATATAAGTATTTTGCTCTCATAGCTTTCGTTTAAATACTACGACCTGTAGAGAGCGGTCGTCGAGTTGATAAACTGACTGTGCCGCGAGCAGCTGGAAGTGTGTTAAGTTTGTTGTTGTTTTTTTCCGCACGCTGTCGCTGTACCAGGCAAAATGTTTTCAATAAGTATTAATTTCGAAATTTGCCGATTCCCAACATATAGTACATCGTTGTAAATAACGGACGTTGTTTGGCATTGTCGTTCGCTCGTTCATTCGGTCGATTGTTGACCTGTTTAAAAATTGTGCCAATTCGAGTGTTCAAATCTATAAATTGTGGAATTCCAGAAAATTTGTATGAGAGGAAACTTTTTCATTGAAAGCATCTCTAATACAAAATTGGACTCGGCGCAGACGAGTGCAGTGTTTTCCGTGTTGATAGAGACAACATAACATACTTACAAACGAAAAAGAAACACTTACAACAGTTGCAAAAAATAAAATGGTTTTAAAAGTTTTTCAATGTCAAGTTAACAAGTTATAAATGATAGTTGAATAATTAGTAAAAGGGTTTAATTGATATACTTATGTATACATGAAGGAATAATAACAATCGAAAATGTTCGGGAATCCAAATTCGTGGAATTTGGATTTCAACGAGGAGATTTCCACCCTCTTTGATGATAACTTTGATAAATGGCTAAATAGTCTGTGCCCAGAATGCCAGCAAAACGAGTGTGAACATCACTTCTGTGAGCGACAAGCAGCGCTTGCTGTAGTAGAAACAGAATTTCAATCAAAAAATCACCAGCAACCGCGTGCTAAGCCTTTGAGTACTAATCTGGAAAGCGTGAATCATAAAAATCAGTCGATGCAACAGCAACAGCGTAGTTTCTTGGAATTTGGATTTCGCAGTTCTTGCGGGGAAACTGATCCAAAAGGGTGTGAAAGAGTTGGGGGCACTTTGGAGAGCTCGCAGTTTACCGAGGTGCAAAATGCGCAAGTGCGCGATCATTTTAATCTCCAACCTCACCATGAAATAGCTCAGCAATCAAATGGCTCATTGCCTCAGCAAAGTTCGCCCGTGGCCCAACCGCTATCCAATATACCGTTCCAGCATAATTATGCCTACTGTTCGGAAGAGAAATCGTACGGCGTAACGGTTTACCCGCCGCGTAACTATCCAGCGCTCGAAGTTGTACCGGGAATAACGTTCCCAATAGAGCTCAGTCGGCCACCAAATGCGCACAACCAACAACAACAGATGTCCACCCAGCAATATCAGCAGGCGCACCCTTCCTTGCGGCCACAATATGTACAACAACAGCAAGACTTGCAACAGCCACAACGCTACATTAAAACTCAATATGATTATCAGTTCAATCATCAGCTCCAGCTGCCACAGCAATACCAGCAAACACTCTTTTCGCAACAACACTTTGCGCAGCAGACATACACCGAACCAGTCAAGAGGTCGTATCCCAAATGGCTCAATCGAGCGCCGATCACATATCAGTCATATTCCGTGCACAACTGCAACAATGGCGCTTGTTCCCCACCGACTACTGAACAACGTGCGCCCGTATGCTGTCAGCACACCCCAACCGGTACAGCGGGCGTAAATGTTCAACGGCTGTTGGGTCATCCGCCGTGCGGCAGTAATACGCCGTGGTCATATTCCTACTGTTATGGCGATGAGCAGAATAATATTGAGCCCTGCCACTTCATACGATGCGTTGATATTGAAGACTTTCTGTAAGTTAAATATTCTTTGCGAAATCGTTCGATACCTTCCTGAATCTACAGTCAATTCTAAAGGAAAACTTGCCTAAACAACAAAAGCCCCTATTTTTATTCGTAATTCAACTTCACAATTTTTTTGTATTATGATTCACAATCACTTTTAGTTGGGTTCGTCGGAAAGTACTTATGTGTCTAAATTGTGTCTGAGCAACTGAATTTAAGTAGCTTGGTTGGGAACCATTTGACTGTGAACTGTAAAACGAGTAACAACTTTACGAAGACAACTAAGTGAGCAGCTGATTGAAAGTCAAATACACAAATTTAGTCGGAATCGGAATGAAAATCATTGCTATACATCGTAAGCGAGAATTTATTTTTGGTTTTGAAAAAGAATTAAAAAATCGCTGTTAAATCAGCACTCTACCGATAGACCGGTTATTGCCAAGTTGAACGAAATGAACAAATGGCGCGTGCAAATTAACGGTGCTGTCGTTTGGTTTTTCAACGCTCCTGCCACTTGCACTAGAAGTCGCGGTTAGTGTACCTCTATCCGATTTCGTCCAATTTAAAAAGTATGCAACTTTGAATTAAGTCTCATAAGGTTACCTAAATTTATATTGAAGTTATCCTGATGATATCCATATATTTGTGAGTACTTGCTTAAATTTAATTTGTGTTGTTTTATTGATTGTGTTCTTAATCGAATTACCAATACACGACAGCCGAGCGAAGCATACGGTATGAGGTAGCGTTCAGGTTCAAACCTCAGTGGGACATTGAAAATACAAAACCATAGAAAATTGTATTTGTTTTTTTTTTTTCTCTTTTACTTTGTAACATAAACTTTTTATTGATATAATAAAAGAAAGTGAACTGAAAAATTTATTGCAAACAATTTCTTGACATACTGTAAGTACTTGCAGGTGTCATTACATTACACTATCCCGATCGGCAGATTTTTTTTCATCACAAATAGTGGTCAATGGTTTTGCCGCTTCCTCAGGAGCGACTGTTATTTAATTGGATATTTTGGTTCCCCTTACTATATTTATGTATGTACATACATACATATGTATGTATGTCTTTATATATAAAAAATAAATTCAAAATTTCTCAAGGATTCGAAAAAGCTAACCATAATTTTTTATTTTAAATAAACATAATTTAGAGTATGCTCAAAAATCTCAAAGATTTTCATGTAAAAATGTTGAATGATCTAAGCAAATCAATATTTTTCAATAATCTATTTTTCTACAAGAAAATAATATTTAGTACTAAATTGTTTATATAACAATTTTTTAAATCTTGAGAAAAAAATATATCTTAAATATTTTTTGGGGTTTTGAGGGACTTAAAAATAAAGTTTTTATCGAAGAAATGGTTAATACACAATGGGGTATAATTCTAAATACAATTGCTAAAAAATTGCCGAAATTGCCGAAATGACCAAAATAAAACCATTTCGTAAACTTTTATCAATGATGAATTCGCGTCACGCGTTATTGTCTTGGAATTGTAAAGTTTACATTGAAAAGGGACAAATGCACTATTGCCTTTCACAAAATACCTCACCTCAAACCCCTTTCCGATTGATGCAATTTATACAGCGAGCTTACTTCACTTGTTGTACTCTATTTCTTTTATTATGGCTCCTATCGACAAAATTCAAGCGCGGTAAGGCGTAAGGCATTGTCTGCATTCGCTTAATATTTTGACAACATTTACACAAGTCTTAGTCGCTTATCAATAACCAAACTAGGCAACAGACAGAACAGCAGAAAGCAAAATATGTAGACGAAGAGAGAGCTAAAGGTGAAGAGATTTGCGTGTCTTGTCTGCTCTTATAAATTTCCGTGACTTCAAATATTTTATCAACAGAATTAACTTATTATTACGGTAATGAATGGCTAAGGAGAGAAACATCAACATACATATGCACCTGTGTATGTACATATGTATGTACATATATGTATGTATGTAATTGTGATCTCACATATACATAAAATGTTCGCGCCTAATTGGCAACTCTTTTTATTACTGAGTTATTCGCTAGGTTGGCCGCACTTGTATATACTTGTCAAGTCTAGCTTCCGCTTTTTTCTCTCGATTAAATGGACTCTCACTAGCAAGATGTGTTTGCATTAAATCTGGGGGAATCTTTTGCTACCTTTTCAATTGACGACAAGGCTTTTATATGGCTGTCCACTATGACACGCATGAACTTGTACCGAGAGGTTAACAAGTCCCAGGCTTCACTGTAGTTGGCGTCGCTTATTGCCAAACTGCTGACCAATTCCAATGCTTCACCCTTTAAACAATTGCGAAGGTACTGCAGTTTCTGCCCGCCCGACAGACTGGCATTGGCATTAACAAGCGAACGAAATGCGTCATGGAAATTAAGCCATTCAGTGGGGTCACCACTAAATGACGGCAATTGCAGCTTTGGAAGCGGCACAGGTGCGGGAGGAGCTTGAGTCGCTTTTGGAGTTGGTTGCTTATTCGGCGCAGTGATGTGTTTAAAGTTCGCCTTGGCTTTGGCGTACCACTCCTCGCCTTGAATGCGTGATTGCTCCTCCATCTCGATGTTTTCTTCACCACAAGAAAGTTCTACCTCCTGTTGGGCTACACAAAATCGTACCCATTGTTCTTCCAACAGCTGGGCATAGTTGAGTACAATCTCCAAGTCGACCGAAAGCGCGTCAGCTTTGCTGGATTGCAAGTAGCGTTTTATTGCTTTCAATGCAGAGTCGCGAACTTTCAACGAAGACATTTTATATGCGGAAAAAATTAGTTAATAAAATAACGCGATGTGGACTGTATAAAGAAAATATTGCGATATCCGGTGCGAAGGACCAAAATGTTTGCGATTATAAGCGAATGCGGGCTGGTTAGCGTAGATTTAAAAAGATTCCCCCAGATTTAATGCAAACACATCTTGCTAGTGAGAGTCCATTTAATCGAGAGAAAAAAGCGGAAGCTAGACTTGACAAGTATATACATAAAATATTTAATTTTACGCAAAAATTAGGTCATTTTATTGCCTATTATCGTAATATATGTACAGATGTATTTTTTAATCTATGTATGTACTTGTTTATATGCATTAGGCTGGATCAATTTTCTATGGGAAAAAGTAAATTGCAATAGTGATATTAGATGTGTTGTCTTACATACGTCTAAACAAAAAATATTTCGTCATAAAAAGTTAAATTAAGTCTCACATCTTTAGGCTGCGCAACTGAATCAAAGTTTAGGAAAATTCGGAGCATCAATATTTTTTGCTAATATCTGAACTTATGTATTTCTTCAATAAAAGAAGAAGTTGTCAAAATAATAACGATACAAGCACTTAAGAATAGATAATATAGAATATATGTATGTATGAAAGTAAAGGAGCAGTAAGCATTCTATTCCATCTTGGGGTAGATCTAGGGATGCAACCGATATATCGATAATTTTTTTTGTCGATATTGATAATTTTATCACGATGTTTTGATAACCGATATATCGATATCGGCGATAATTTTTTTCCGATACCACGACTTTTATTTTTGGACGAACCTTTTTTTCCTATAGACTTTTTTATTATTTGTTAATAGCAAAGTCGAATACTTACTACGCACAGCGTTATTGCAAGTAATCACTTTTAAAAAGACCTATTAAAACCCCGATTCTCCAAGGCTGGTGCTATGTCTCACAGGAAAAAGGCTTTCTTAAGCCAATATTCAATATCGATATCAGAAACATTGATGATTTTATGAGCGATAATGCTCCCCTAGGTAGATCCCTAGGGAGGGTTCCTTCTGTTGGTATCGAAATAAAAGTTATTTGATCAGACCCTAGGATTTTATTATTGATATTAAATCTGCTGAATTAGGAAGTAACGAAATACAAACAAACACAATAAAGTGAAAAAAGTCTTAATCCTATTAATATTTGGACTCTCAAATCGAGTTATGAGTTCTCGAAGAACTAGCGGATCGAAATAGTTTTGTCGCCAATCTATGAAGTCGCTATCAATCACTATTGTCTCAAACTTAGCTTATGACAATCCAAAGTCGCTTTTTCTAGCCAAGGTAAGCTCCGCACTTTTATAATCCTTCTGGCGGCTAGTTCCCTACAGTTTTCTTTTCATCAAACAACATCGGAAGAGGCAAGTTTTCTGGATGAGGAAAATAAATGTTTGCCTTCTATATGCCGTACTGGTCTTTTAAATATTTAACAAAATACTTGAACGAATATGCAAACATTTAATAATAAAGTACCTATTTTTATAGTGTCAGTTTCAACTTTAAAATTACAAAAAAAAAACGATTCACTCCTCCATTTAAATTTTGTTTATAGAAATGCAATATTTAATGCGAGAGCGCGGGCTATAACACTAAACAATAAAGGAATATTATTTTACAGGCTAGTTATTGACCTAATTTCACTATTACAAAAAGATTTTTCAAAAGAAGAAAAACCGACCAACCCTAATATGTACACATGCAAGTATACGCTAGGAAGGAATACAGAAATATACAAAAGAATTAGTTTTTTGAAGAATTTTTTTTTTCAAAGACCCGATTTTTTTTAATAATCAAACACTGTGAGCACGTTTATACATATGTATATGTCTGAAGATGTTTAATTTAATTTTTGCGCTAAGAATGTGCCCATTTGTTGGCACTACAGCTGTTGCACTCAAACACTGCTTTTCTTACACGTTTTGCGGTGAACATGATAAGTAGGCAACGGATAATCTGCAATAAACAAAATTCTTTCGTTCAAGTATGGTATATTGCAGTTTTTAAGTAGCCTGATAAACAATTGTCAATACTTATGTTTTTACCTTAATGTCGCAGTAACAAACGGATGAAGGTCCTCATTTTCGAAAAGTTGTGAGAAAACAGAAAAACTGCTAATTTGACACCAATTCGATATAAATAATTTAAATAACGAAAATTGTTAAACTCCACTCCTCGTGGCAGACGTGGAATAGATTAAGTATGAAAGCAAATGAAAGACAAATTTCAATATGTCGTGTTGAAAAAATTAATCACGTATTTTCATATTTTTTATTATCAAATGCTTTACGCATTAGACCAGTTTTTTGCACTAACGTAAATGTTTTTCTTTTTTATTTGTTTATGTGCTTTAAGGCCGATTGGTTTTTAAGAAATATTATAAGGAGAAAACAACAATACTGAAAGCGGTAGAAGTTATAGTACTTTTTTGGAGATCACGGTATCTCCTCATCAGACTTCTTTCTTTTTGCCTTCCGCGGCTGTCGAATCCACGATGCCACGCACGTTTACACGACGCCTAAACGCGTTGTGCATCACGATCTTTAGTATTCAAGCCGACCAAATGATTGTAGGTTAAACATACTGGCAGAGCAGATAGATGGTTCGACATTTTGCACAATGAACGACGATGCTCCAGCCAGGATTATGGGTAAATAGCATGACGTGGCGATCTATTCTATCGCTCGCATCGACAGGCCCGCCGACTATGTCTGCTCGCCTGGAACTAGCAGGGCCCCGTTGACGAGACTACAGACGTGTCAGAACGCTGCACTCCGGACGGCGACTGGCTGTCTCCTGATGACAACTGTGAAACACCTCCAACTTAATGCTTTCCAAGAAGTTTATAGGAGACCGCCACCAAATTTCTCAACTCCCGACTTGTGTGTGCCGTCCTAGGAGTCCAACCACCACCCATAATTAACCCTGACACCCCAACACGTGCCATGCCCAGCCAAACCTTACCAACTAATACCACTCTTCCTATGGTCCAACACTGTTGAAACCGCCCGTTCCGTGGACCTCACGCTAGTTAAGTTTGATGATAACGCTGGATGTTGCCGACATCCTTACTGGGGTTTAGCTAGCCGCTACAAAAACACCAACAGATCAGTCAAAAGAAGCTAACGTAATAAGTGCAAAGTACGCGATGCAAAGCAGATAGAATCGCAGCTTTGCGACGGAACGGACACAAATACCCTTTACTTTTGAGATACTCGAAATGGCAGCGCAAATTGTTTCATAAGGAATGCATGAATGAAGCAGGTCGTGGTTGTGCTATTATAAAAAATATAAAAAACAATTTAAAAAACTCAAATGAACCAATAAATTGTTAGAAAATTCTTGAATAGGTGATAGTATCAAACAAGGAGAATATTTGTAGATATGCTTTTTTTGTACTCAAGTAGAGCCAACAAGCATAAAATTATTTATTTTCAACTGGACCCAATCGTATCTACATACATATGTATGTGTGTATGTATGTATGTATGTATGTATGTAGACGTGCTTGAGTTATACACAAACGCAGTTATTTCTAATCACTTTAACGGATCAATTATTTGCTTACCTAATACTGAATAATTTACTCTCGTTTCACTAAAAATTTAAAATTCCGGCAGATTCATTGTTTTTGTTGTAGGCATTATCGCATTATCGCACTGTCGCTATTGCCCGCGTTCATTCTCGCCTAGACAACGTCGATGAAGTTGGGTAGCCAATGCATTTACATATAATAATATCTTTTTTGTTCTTGTTGCTGTAGTTATGTATGTACCATACCTACATGTGTGTGTGTGTGTGTGTGTGGATGTACGTCACTTTTGCAACACAATGCAACATGTTTTTCGCCCGCCCATTGCTAGTGCCCATGTCGGCAGCAAGCTTGCTCTGGTCGTAAACTGAGCGGGCGTGTAACTGCCATGCGAAAATCGAACTGCAACGTCAATGACTGCAAATGGCGATGTGGTGAACGTGATCGCGGTGGCGTTCTGCCACAAACGTAACAATTCCACTGCACCAATCGATCGATAGTTTGTCCGGTAATTGAATTGAAACAATGGAAAAGAGGGTCACTTAAAGTTATCTACGAGTGTTTCTCTTGAGAAGACTTTTGATTAACAAACAAACTTGTTTTTTTTTAAGTTTGGCTAAGATAATCATTTTTTGTAATTCGTATTTTTGCAGAAATAATGAAAAACGTAAGGAAAAGTCTCGAGATGCGGCTCGATGCCGACGTTCACGCGAAACAGAAATTTTCAGCGAGTTAGCCGAGATTTTGCCGCTTCGAAAGGAGGACGTCAGCCAATTGGATAAGGCATCTGTAATGCGCATTGCCATAGCCTTCTTGAAAGTTCGCGAAATGCTACACTTGTGTAAGTACCTCAAAGTTAAATAATAAATTTGAAACTAGACAATTTCATTAATTTATAAATTAGTCTAACCTATACCGTCGCACCCATTTACGTCTTCGTAAACTGGCACTAACTATCTACCCGAACATTCATTTCTAATCACACTGACTTTTCACAATATTTATAAGTTAAATCCTCACTTAGTCCCAAATATAGACAAAGTCACTGTCTCACTCTCGTGCAACTTCTTCAATCTGATGCTGCTAATTAGAATTGTATAATGTAGTAAAAGCACGATCCTGCCATCTACAAATTTAAGGTAGTGCAGGACTAAGGACTTTATGTACTTAGACCAGCAAAAGCAAACAAATAATGATAGCCTGAAGGTCAAGCGAAGAATGACTCTGCCCAACAGGTGTTATTTACTTTGGGCTCGGTAGGCAATTGAAAAGCAGAGTCTTCTCTCGACGAACAAAAGTCTCGCTCTACAAATCTCTCATCGAGCCCATCCTTTTTTTGGCGCAGAAACATGGACGATGCTCACCTACGATGGGGAAGCTTTGAGACTTTCAAAAGGACTATTTTTTTTGCAAGCTTCATTGTCCTCTTTGCGTAGGTAACGGGTACCGAAGATGATGGACATACATATATGTAAAGTAAGAAAATTATAGCAGCAGAGCTTCTTTACCTCTTTTACCAAATTAAACACGCGCTTTGCTTACGGTCTAAATGAGAAATATGAATATTGGTAATTTCACGCAACATTTCATAAAACTGCAATTAAAAATGCTTAACATTCGAATGTTTTGAAATCCATTTTCTCAAAACCTAAAAAAAGTTGATCGCACTAATTTACAAATACTAATACAGAATATCTGGGAAGTTATAGAAAAAAGACAAGAAAGTACCCACATACGTATTTAAGGCTCGGTTTGCGTCGTCTCGATTTTCTTTTTATACCTTTCATAGAATGGTATATTAAGTTTGGTATAATATTTGTAAGTACCAGACGGATAAGAGTTAGACCCATCAAAAAGTATACCGAAATGATCAGGATAATGAGTCGATTAAGCCATGTCCACTGTTTGAAAGCAAACTGGTAAGTTTTGGAGCTATTTGAATTAAACTTGGCAGTCAGGTGCCTTTTTATAATTTAATAGACATTTGTCGGAAGCGGCCAGATCAGACGAGGATAACGTGGTCAGATTTTATATTTTGCTCCATAACTCCTTCAAAATTTGCAAGAAGGTCCGCTATATACGCAGTGAAAATCATAAACATCAAAGAAATATAACATATAGCGCCCATACAACCGATTGTTCAGATATTGCATTTTGGGCCATAACTCCTTCATTTAAACAGCTAAAGACTTGAAATTTCACACAAATATTAAGATATGGCTCCCATATAATTCTTCCACTCATAAAAGGTATGAAGGCTTCGGCATAGCTGAAGACAGCATTTTTTACTTGTTTCATATTTGCATAGCAAAAAATGTTCAATGTTTTAAAATTGCGCGTTGATATTAATTTCATTTCATTCCGTTTTCAAACTTATTTTTTTGTAGACAAATTTAAATGATTATGAAAATCCCAAGACAGACGGTTCTTCACACCTGAACGAATGAAATTTGTAGTCAACCAACATGACGTCTGTTTTGGGACTACGAAGGTGGTTCATGTGAAAAGCAAAATTTATGATCCAAAGGAATGTACATATACATACATACATATAGATTATGTTTATTAATACCTAATTATTTGCATAAAACATAATTTAATTAAATTTATTATTTCCTTCTTTTTTAGTCCCAAAAATTGAAAATCTTATTGGAAACTTAAAACCAGACATTGACATTGAAAGCCATTCCAACAGTGCAACTGTCTCTTCCCCGAAGCCAACCAATGAAAAATTTGATTTGCTGAAATGTGCCGAAACAAGCCAATTTATCAAGCAAACCTTGGACGGTTTCCTGATAATTCTCTCAAATGACGGAGATATAACCTATGTGTCGGACAACATCACCGATTACTTGGGCTTAGCAAAGGTTTGTACTAATACGACAAATAAGATACTATTGGTTTCCCATAACAAGTATTGCTGCTTTGAAAACTTTTAGATCGACATACTTGGCCAACAAATTTGGGAATACAGCCACCAATGTGATCATGCCGAACTCAAAGAGGCACTCAACATCAAACGCAATGGCCTTACTGAAAAGATTAAAGACGAGAATTTGATCGAGGAAGGACTGTCCTCGGACCATCGGGATCTTTTTGTGCGCTTTAAATGCACATTGACTAGTCGTGGTCGCAGCATTAACATCAAAAGTGCTTCGTACAAAGTAAGGATTTGATAACCCTAACAGACATTCTGTACAAGATATCTTAATTTTATCTTTGTATTTTTAATTTTAGATTATACACATGACCGGCCACTTGGTGAGCAACGCCAAAGGTGAGCGTGTGCTCGTTGCAATTGGAAGGCCAATACCGCATCCTTCAAATATTGAAATACCCTTGGGTAGCACAACATTCCTGACGAAACATTCGCTGGATATGAAATTCACTTATGTGGATGACAAGTAAATTAATATACCTACATACATACAGTTTTGTTAATAAAAATTCGTAAATTAAATAATTTTGTGATCTTGTCTTTCAGAATGCAAAACCTTTTCGGGTACAAGACCAAAGATCTACTAGATCAATCACTCTTTGCTTGTCACCATGGCGGTGATTCTGACAGTCTAATGGCAATTTTCAAAACTGGTAAGTGATCATGGTTTACACATACATATGTATGTATATGTTAGTAGTTATTAATTAGGCCGCAAATCAAAAGTTGCAATTCGCTACTTAAGATCTTAGAACATTTTTTTTTGTTTAGTTTAGATTATAATATAATAATATAATTTTGGCGCGTACACTTATATAGCTCAGTGTTTGGCCGAGCTTCTCCTACCATTTGTGGTGTGCGTCTTTATATTATACCACAAATGGAGGGACCTACAGTTTTGTGCCGACTCCGAACGGCAGAAGTATTTAATGAGAAGCTTTTTTCATGGCAGAAATACCCTCGGAGGTTGGCCATTGCCTGCCGAGGGGTGACCGCTATTAGAAAAAAACTTTTCCTATGATTAATATTTTGCTTGTCCTGGCTGAGATTCGATCCTCGAACTCACCGGCATATCAAGTTATAGCACGCACCGCTACCAACTCGACCACAGCGGCTACTTTGTATTGTGAAGATAGCTGGACCCGCATCGCGACATTCGATATCGACCCGATTTCGATTCAAAATTTGCATTTGAGACCACGACATTCGATAACACTTGAAGAAGATCTGTTAACTTGGTTCAATTCGACTCGAGTAGCTCTTCGATGGCGAATGCCGCGATTCGGCTTCTGGCTAAACTACAACAAATATTTATGTATGTACTCGTATGTAGATGCACAAATATAAATACATTGTTTGTAGCGCCGAGTAAAAGGATCCTGAGAAAATTTCGTAAAATATGGAAATTGAAATGGGTTACTTTTAAGAATGTTATTGGTTTAAAGTGTGCTTCAATATTATTGAGTTTGATATCTTAATTATTCCTAGTATTGCCCAGTGCTCGAAATTCAACCATCTACATTCTACATACGCAGAAGAAGAAGAAAGCTTTTTAGCATTGCCATCACTACTCTATAATTTGATTATATTCAAGAATAAATGTTATTTCGTTTGGCGTATTTGTAGTAATATGCGCCAAGTGACTAAAATCGAACGGACATCGCATGAGTAGATGTGATGAGATGATTTACTTTATTTGATCCTCAACCTATGCGAATAAAATTTAATATGTGTACATGTAAAGATGAGTAGAAACATTTCGAATAAGTTTTGAAAATAATTTTACCGTTGCGCCACCAAGCAGAGCGATTTTCCACTGAATCTTTTCTTCTTCTCGAAGGACTGTATACTCTGAATTACATTTTGTTAGAGTGGGTGTTTTTCCCTTTGTCTTACGCTTCCATGAATGCACATGTGAGACACATACGTCCTCAGAGAGCGCTCAGTGAGCTATGGCCTGCCGACACTGATTTAAAGCATGCTGAAATCATTTAGAGACATATCTACCTTTTTCCACGTGTTTCTTTACTATTTTTTATAAAATGGAAAAAATAGCAACATAGGCTATGCTAAAGCTAAAAGTGCCTAGCTTTATTTAATGCGATATTGCGTTCATTCGTTTTCTTCTTAATAACAATAATAATTTGGCGCTAACACTATAAAGCTCGGTGGTGGGCCGAGCTTCTCGTACTATTTGTGATGTGCGTCTTTGCCAGCCGAGGGGTGACCACTATTAAAATAAAAATAAATCTTTTTCTATGATTAAGATTTTGCTTGCTCTGGCTTAGATTTCAACCTAGCCCACAGCGGCCATACATTTTTCTTCTTATTTATAATAAAATTCATTATCAAATATCTAATCCTAGTACAATGTCACAATTTACAGAATACCCCACAGCACTGTGCTTGCATCCAGTTCTGGACAAGTGATCCGAAGGGATGATGATTATCTGAGTCGCTTTCTTTGAGCGGCTTGATATGACTATTTCTAAGCCGCCTCTTCAAATCCATTGTAATGTCTGTATTGCGCTGACGGAAAATTAATTTGAAGTTAATTATATACACATAATTTTAGATATATGTATGTATGTATGTATGTAGTGAGGAATAGTCCATGGTGCGTATTTAAATAGATACATACAAACATACATACTTATCTTTCTGTGCTGCTGTGTGCATCCGAAACTTGTGCGAGAACGGGCTTTAAACTATTATTAGCAAAATCTTGGCTCTATGAACGAAATGTAATTTTGTAAACTGTTCCGCGCGTTTGATTGTATCCACGAAACTGATTTTATAGAAGTTGACTTTTTTCTGCTATACCAAAATTTCGCGCAAACGTTTCCTCTGAAATTAGCCATTTTTACATAATTTGCGTTTAATCAATTTTTTTCTATGATTTCGAAATTTTGAATATAAATGTTTTTATTTATTTGTGCATCAACGTGTGTACATATGTACTTTAGCAATATTTGCGATTCTCTCCTTTGAATGACCTTTTTCCTCTGCTTTTATAAATGCGCTCTATGGTTATAACAATCTATAAAGTACATACTACATACGTGCATATGTAGTTATCTGAGTTGTCGTTTTTTTGACAGCAAATTACAACAAAATAATGATCGAGCTTAAGCGGAAAGGTTAAAATGTATGTACATACATATGTGTACTGATAATTTTCAGTAATAAATATTATAATAAGTATCTATCTCAGTATGATTGCATATTGCACACATATTTACACTTACATACATACATATGTTAGTTATCTGCTATGTTCTCAGTTTTCAAAAATTTACTCGCTCGCTCTCAAAAGGCATTGACGTTAAAAATTGAGCCATTCCGTTAAAAGACATTTATTTTCATTATAAATATATTCAGTAAATCTATTACGGTTACTGCTAGACATGACTAAATCAATTCCCCTTGTCTTCCTGTACATTTCTTTAAATTCATACATATATGCATCCATGTAGTTGATTTTTCGTAATGCTTTTATTTCGTTGCAATATTCAAGAAGTTTTTATGAAAACAAAGTTCACTGAAAATCTAATCTTTGACCCGTTATAATTTTGGAAAAAGCTTTTAGGATTTTGTTATGCCAGTAAAGTACGATTCCTTGTCCCGAAAATTGTTGCATCGTCTTTTCACATAGTTTTTAAAATTTATTTTCACTAACTAATAATTGGAAGCACTTATTCGTATCAATTTGTTGTTCTTTGTTTATATATACATAAATACACTATTTTAATCTGTTAGCGAAATTTCGTGAAAATTTATAACTGATGCAGCTATTTTTCCTCCAGAAGGTTATCACTACATATGTACATACATATATACTAGCATATGTGAGTTAATTCACTTCGCTTCTGCTTTCCTTTTAAGAATTATATGTTCATAATATCTACACACATATACTAGCCAATCAACTAACCTAATAGTATTAAAGTATTAAAAATGGCCTGGAAAAAAAAATAATAAAAATTTGATATATTAATGTTATGTAAAATTTTCCGCTAAATTCAAATATGATTCGAGCCATTTTTAATACGACTATGAATCAGGAAGACAAATTTGCATAAAAATTAAATTTTAATTCACCATTATGTGTGTTTGCATGTACATACATACATATGTATTTGGTATTTAAATATTTCCATAATTTAATTTACGTGGAAAGAAAGTAATAATTTGAATGTCGCGCAGCGCCTTCCATTCGACTTCCTTCCAATTGTTCCTTCCTGTCGAGAATACTTAGTGTCTGTGTTAAGTCAAAAATACAAAATACAAAAGACACTCAAATACTCAAGGAACAGTACAATAAAATGCCAAACTTTGAAGACAAATAACAAGAAAACAAAACTATAAAATGCAAGTTCACGGCGCGCTGGAGCTGCCGTTGGTTGGCATGCAACAAATAAGCACTGTGTTGTTCGTTCTTTGCTCGTTGCGCGCCATATTTCGGACAGCGAGCGAGCGGTGCACTGTAAAGCAAATATTTCCTTAGCATGTAATTGCAAGCTTGTAGAATATCCGTCGCTATAAAGAAGGAAATTAACGGGCTTTGTGGGGGAAATGTACGCATTTCACGTGCCACAGAAAAGTTGAAAGTTGAATGTGCGGAGCCAATGCACCCGGAATACGTGTTGGTGCAACAGCACAGACGTTCATACGTTGTAGCAAAACTCTGTGTGAGCGTGTGTGTGTGCGCGCAAAATGCATTTCCGTTGCTGCTATTGCAGTTTCCTTAAATTCTGCAAAGTTAAAACGCTGATTTGTGTGATGCAGCCGTGTTCGCCCTCTTCTTCTTTTTCAACGACTATGCCGTGGTGCCCCATCTTACAGGGGGCATCATGATGCTTTGCCTCAACCGCTCTATCTCTACTTTTCTCCCATTCACTCATATTCTGCGAAGCTTTTATTCTGGGGCTCCCGGCTTGTCAGGAATTTATTGCTCGACCACCTTGCCTTCTGCCATATTCTAAATACAATCTATGCGTCGGAAAGTTTCGCATCCTTGCATGCTGCTTGTCACAAATGGCAAGTGAGTAGCAGTTTCGCCATTTACGACTTGGGTGCTGGTCCTTATTTGCGAAGCTACATAATACTTAGGGTGTGAGTTTGTTGAACTTGCGGCGACTGATGGCATTGCCGTCATATCTGTCTGCGTTGTGAAGTTGACTCAACAATTTTACGGTTTTTATCTACGCTGCATTCATTTCTCGATGCATTTCATTTTATTTCGCTTAGTTGCATTTCTTCTTATTTTATAAATGTGCCCTCACTTACACGCTAGACCATTTTTATCTGCTTTCCAGCTACTGTTCTCTACTTATGAATGTACATACATACATATACATTTACAGATTTTTGAATATTTTTTTCTTCTTAATTTCCGCTGGTGGACAAATTCATTCTCTGTTACCGCCTATTAGTGTTGCCGTTTGGCTAATAATGTGGTAATTTAGCACTTTTGAGAGCAAATACCCCAGGCAACAACCTACTGAAAATATTCATTATTTGTTGAATTCTTACGACTTTTAATGCTTTCTCTTTTTCAAAATTTAATTTTAAAAATTTTCTCAAAAGTGTTTACCATAAAGCCTCATTGTTCTTAGTAGCTTTTTATATCTGTAAGTCTTAACGTGACAATATTTTGGCTAACATGTGACTCTTTGGGGAAGAAATGGATATTGTGCAAAAAAAATCTATATAAAAGAGAAATAAATGTGTTATAATGCCAAAAATATTGATTATGGAAGTATTAATGCATTCGAAATATAGGCGAATTATTCATGGGACTTTAATTCTTCGGAAAGAGTATTTTTTTCAGAATCGAAATGCAGAACAGGCCTGAATATGTTCTTCCATTAGCGTTATGAGGCAATGTATCAAATATGGGAAAAAAATGCATACATGAAATTGAGTGGTTAATTCTCGCAAATGTTTAAATATCGACATCGCACAAACGCCTTTTCATCTTCAGAACTGAATAAAGCGGCGCACCAGTTACGGCATAGAAAAACAGAAAAAACACAACCAACGTTTTAGTCGCTTTGGACCATTAGGTTTGAGGGCATTAGTAGAAGTGAATGCCTTCTATGATAGGAAAAGTGTAGCCAAGCGTATGAGGTGAGGGAGGGCGGGCATAATATTATCTACTTTGCCGTGTAGCATTAGACGCCGTCAGCAAAGACAAGCCAACAGAATAATAAAAGCAGCAGATGCCAGAACTGAACGAATTATTTTTGAGCCGCAGCAGCGCACTAGGAGAGACGTAGACGATTTTAACGGTATTAACTATTTGCAAGTTGAGGCAGACAACCAACTGGGCTCATTACTTACTCATGGTAGCCGCCACAAGCCACCGACGCGCATTGCCAGCAACTATCATCGTTGACGCCAACACGTTCCCACGACACTTTGCGCTCTCAAATTATGCATGTAATAAAATTGGCGAATCAACACAGACCGCGCCACGTTCGCCACGTTCGCCACCCGCACCAGACGCATTCAACGCTACTCCGCATTCACTCGGTTTTAACTTAAGTGCATTAACATAAAATGCCAATAGTTTTTGCAACCCATTGCCGCCAATACCTTCTTCCCCGTTGCTTCTGGCAGCTTTAGCATAAACTTACGTTGCGTGTTGTTGTTGGATTTGGAGTTATTGCCAGTCGGCTGATGGGTGCAATAGCCAATGCCTTGATATTGCTGGCTGTTGCAGGAGGCAGCGGAGACGTGCAATAACGCTCAGAAGATTAACTCAAATTTTGGCAAATTGGTCATATCCTTTTTGGCACATTGGATTTAAAAACCTAAAGCGAAATTTGTCTTCTATCCCTATACTGTTCCGTTTGCAAACGAGTTTTGCGGCTGACTCGAGTTACGCCAAGCATGCTTTGATTTCCGGTAGTTCAGCAACGAGGTCATGGCTCAGGCTCTGTACCCTCTGTTTAATATTTAAATTAAATTAATCTTTTTGTTTCACGAAAATGTTATTAAATTGAATACCAAAACGAAGTTTTAAAAACGAAATTTGGTTCTAATTTTGTATTCTGCTGACTGAGAAGTGTGCTTTGTTTTTATGCTCTGAAACTCGAACTGCAGAAAAATTGTGAGAGCTCCTTCTAAGGTTGAAGGACGAATTAAGGCAAGCAGAAAGTGAAAAGTGTACAGAGAGTACTCACATCAATTCTTTCACAGTTGAATATAAGCTTTCCAAAAACTTGAAGCCATTTTAAGGAAATTGGACAGTTTTTTTTTGTAAATTTGTATTCAGTTTGAAACTTTGGTGCATTCGGTTTTTGTTCAGATATTTGTATGCATAAAATTTGTTTGAAAAAATCTTTAGGCCCAGTTTATCAGTGCACGGTTAAATTTGACGGTGGTTTAAATTTACTTGGAACGATCCAAGCAACTGGTCTAAAATAAGATTAACAATTAACTGGAAACGCATTTATCGAGATCTAAGTTGAAATGACCTTTAACTGTTTGTTTACTCTTAAAATTTATTTACTGCGAATAGCTGTTGAGACATTTCATGTAAGTCAGCTGCAATTTGACATAAATATGTAACATAGGTGCGTAATACAAAAATATTCTTATATTTTTTCATAACCTTTGTAAAACTACTCTAAGTAAAATTAATACACTCATCCATAAATACATTTCTTCAATATAGTAAATATGTATGTATGTATATATGTTGAAGACGTCTACATTTCAATTCGTTCACCCTGCAGGATTCTCGGGCGACGTAAACTAGGCAGGCACTCATTCCACGCTTGAGTACAATGCTCACATTCCTATTTTCCTTATTACCGTTTTAATTACAGTCGAAGCAAGTCGACTGGTGTATTCAAATGCGCGATGCAATTTTCAACTTTATCAATATCAAGTAATGTAACCAACTTCATGTACATGTACATATGTACATAAACTTACTTATACCTACACAAATACATACATACATACATACTGAACTGCTCGTACATAGTTTTTACATACATATTTAATGCATTGCTTGTTTTTTTGGTCTGCGCACACATTAATGTTTGCAGGAACTTTATAATCTACGGTTATTAACGTACAAATTATAGAGATTATAATTAAATGGGTGGCAAAGGAAATGCTACTGAGTGGTAACGAGTAAATAAGCACAGCTCATTATATAACAAAAACTAGATAAATCCAAATTTCGAATTTTGTAAAAAATATTAGAAAAATCTATAGTTTTATCAGATCAGCTGAAAGATGAAGAGTGATGTGGGGAGGTAAGATTAGATGAGGTGAGGTGAATGTAGAAGTATGCTGAGGTGAGGTGAAATGAGTTAAGATGAAGAGATGTGAAGTCATTTGTGACGAGCAGAGGTGAGGAGAGTTGACGTGTGGTGAGTTTAGGTCTTGTGAGCTTAGATATGGTAAGTTCAGGTGGGGTGCTCGGTATAGGCGTAGGCGTTTAATTGTAGTGAGTTCAGGTGTGTGGGGAGTTTAAATATGCGTAGTAAGTATAAATTTAGAGAATTTGATCATAAATAACTTACATTACAAAGAAGGTGCAAGTTCCGTTCCGTTCCGCTAACAAAATATCTCGGCCTTTTTCACCATACTGGAACGAATTCGACATTCGCTGATTGATATAGGAATTTAATTTGATCTAATGGGTTAATATGCGGCGGGTTAAGGCTGGGTAAGTTTGATTTATGGTATGGTGGGTTTATGGAGGTGTGGTGAGTACAGGTATTAAAGCCCTCCCCGAGAAGGTGAAGCATATTGCCAAGCAAATACTTGTACATATACATATACATATAAACAAGAGTAAAATATCCGCAGCCTTTCGCTCTTGCCTGTACTTTTATTTCTTTTCTTAATTTGGCCTAAATGGAGTTTGTGTTGTATGAGTTTTAAATTACTACTGCAGTTGTAGCTCCTTTAGTGTAATCTCCTCTTTTAACATTTAACATTATTAAACTTCTACGTGGACGCTTTTTATATGATATTAAAACTTTGCTGTGAAATCGTATCAAGGTGTGTGCTGCTTGACTAAAGGAATTAATTCCTTTTTTTTTCATAAAATATTTACACAACTAAGTTCGTAAAATTGCTTATCTGTATGTCTTTGCACTTGTAAATTTTTCTCTGCATAAAAAGAGTTTATCTTTGAAACTTTAATGCAAGATTCCCTTAAGATGCTTTGGCAATTTGTTGCTTTGAAACGACGGAAAATAGATATGAGAAGTTAATGCTGTTCACTTTGGTTTATTCATAGGTGTATTCTCTTATCGTAATATGCATTACAATAAGGGAAAAGCGGTACATTGAAAATCTGCATTAAACCATTGCGGCACGAAACACGCAAAACCCTTTCGTTTCGTAATAGAAAAAGCCAAGCAAACATTTTAACTTGCCTCTTTTGTTGTCGCATTGTACGTATTGGAAAATTTGAAAACTCTTACCGTCTAGCGTTAGAGAATATCCCTAACGTGTTTACGACGTTATACGCAAAATTGTAAGTTCAACAGCTGAAACACAAAGGGAAGAGTGGAATTGACTGAAAGGAATCTACCTTAATGGCCAATGTTTGTTTTCCTTTTGATTCATGGCTTCATGCCTTCCACCTCATCTTTGCGCTGCTTTTAAGCTTTCTACGAGTACCAGGTAGCAGGTAAAATTGCAAATATGAAAAAAGATGCAATTGCTGTTAGGAAGTACGAAAGATTTCAACGTTTGCTTTCGCCAGTTGTATTCCTTTGTGCGAAGCATATTTCATTTCATTTGCAAGACAACGCCATGACTTATGATGATGAATGGAAATTGCGTGTTACTCGCATATTAGAATTAGGTAGCAGATCTTTTCTCTTTCTTTTGCGTTAATAATCCAGTCGCTAGAAATAGTAAATTTAATTACAATAACTAAAAATGAAAATTCATGTTTATTGCTTATTAAGAATATTGTGAAAGAAAAATGTCTGACTAAGTAAAGTCCTCAATTTTTTATACAAAAGCAATATTTGAATAAATTTATTAAAAGATTGCACAGTAAAAACATTGAAATTTTTCGTGCGTTTGCAAGATTTTTTCTTCCGCTAAATCCTTTATCATTATATGTATGTATTGCTTTTTTTTTATCAATTTGAAGGCACAAATATTTTGTTTCAATAATTAGCTCAAAATAACCTCACGAACGCAAATTACATTTAAAAGCAGGTGTTTGCAATTTCCTTTTGGCTCGGTCTTGCTAAGCCTTCTTATCACAAATATGCGAAAGATTATATTCTCCTCCGATTAACGTGAAAAATCTACCATTTGGCACCGATCGACGAACAAACTTATACATTTATTTTGTCAAAGTACACGAAAATTGTAATCAAATTGTTTACTTTGTTGCTCAAACCGTTCACTGAAAATCATACAATTGTCAATCGTCTAAGTTCAATGTTGGTTTTTTCGGTCACTGCTTACACAAAATTTCTATAAATATTTTTTGATTTACACCAACACCGCAGACCATTTTAATATCAATGTCGAATTCGTTCCGGTATGGTAAAAAAGGCCGAGATGTTTTGTTAGCGGAACAGAACGGAACTTGCACCTTCTTTGTAATATATGTACATACATACATACGTTCTTTGCCAATAGCATCTCTGTTAGCAAACTATGTACGCTGCGCATCGCAGTCGTTTTTTGATTGCCAATTGGCGACACGTCGCCAGGGTGGCATATGTTTAACCCAAGTCATACCAGCAGCATCACGATTGGCGGCCGCACGTCGATGGCAGTGTCATTCAGCAGCTGCTGTTTGCCACATGCCGCAGCAGTTGGTTGTTACATTCGCCAACGTTCGCACTTCCCCGTTCGCGCTCTACCTGTGCGAATACAGCCTCAGCTGTTGGGTCGTCTATTCCATGCGCTCCTTCCACAACAGTTTGCCGATCTTCCGCCAATTGCTGCTCATTGTCACGTTACAATTTTAGAATTGTCTTGGCAATTGCATTACGTTGCCAGTTAACTGCAGTTTTTGTGTTAATAAATGAGCCAGTGTTTCCATGCACTCGTTGCCCTCGTTGGCCTCAATGCCCACCATGCGCTTGGGCGTCGCGACAGTAGCGATTCACAAAGTCACTCAATAGTATTTTGTCAAATGGCTGTATGACAATGCGAATTCGTTTGTGTGTCTGGCATTCTTTATCTGTTATTGCTGCAACTCTATTGCTGTAAGTCAATAACATACATTTAAGAAAGTGAATTACATTAAGCTTAATAGTTTTTATTCCCTTCTTTCTGTAAACGCTTCAATTTAGCAAGCGCGGTCCCAGCATTAGCACAATGGCATTTTATCTATCAATTCTGTGTGCTTTAATTTCCTCCAAACATTTGAGACTAAAAGTGAATGGTTATTGTCCGAATAGTTTCCTTCCAGTTTTAAGTTGAATGAAACTTTCTATCTTATATTTAATCATTGTGATATGCATTTTTATTCACACATGCTTATCTAGCAGATATGTTTAAGGTTTATACAATAATACAACTTTGTTAAATAAAGGGTAACTGCATCGTTCTCAGTTAGTTATATCTTCATGTTCGAGATCTTCACGCCTAAACTGAAGGAGAAAGCCGGCCAAACTTGCTAGTACCCGCCTGAACCAAAATCAAAATGTGTTCACTTACATTTCGTTAAATTGAGGCACGAATTGGTGAATTTCGCTCCATTAAACTTTGCTACAAACCTGTTCGGCCAGCAATAGAATGCGTCGCCTAAGAAAATGCTGTATTAACATCTCTCCTGCTGGTTTTATCACCACTCTTTTTCATTACGAAAATGATAAGAGAATCTTTCATTCCGCTGCATCCGCTCCTTTGATGGGACGAATGGGCATTCTCATTCCTATGCATTCTCATTCATATTTTTGTTTGAACTTTTACGATCTCACAGATACATTTCCTCACAAAAGCGAATAGTACCTACGACAAAAGAAAAAGTTCCACATTTGTCGCTCGACAAAGCGAGTATGTAAATTGCCAATCGGCGAAGTGGAAAATTTTTTCATTAAATTAAAAATGATAAAACTAAAGAAGGAAAAAAAAAGATGCGACAATAAAGTGGCGAACTAAGCTTGCTGCACTGCTTGCACAGAAATGCAAAACATGTAATTCTTGCTAAACTCTCGAAAAGGCAGAAGCAAGACGCAGATTACGCGCGGACGTGGTTGCCTTGCACATGCACCAACACCCATGCAAATGGAAATGTGATTGCACCAAGCTTCTCACTTTTTGATCCTTTTCACTTTGGCTCAGCGCTCGCCTGCTTTCGCTTCAAGATACATGTGTACATACATACTTTGTTGAATGCGTAGGACTGATTTGATTGTTTCACTTCTTTCACTGCTTTGCCCTCGCTTGGCTGGCTGCTCATTTTGGCAGTTTAATTTAAGCCATCACCTCACCCGAATCATGAATAAACACATACACACACACACACACACACACACACACACACAGGCATATCGATAAACAGCTGAGGTAAGCGAAATTTCGCTGCTGCCGCGCGGTCCAACGTCGAAAAGTTGAATGGGGCCGGATTTAGCTGAATCGCTGGCAGGATAACAGAGAAAAAAAGTACGAAATTGGCAAATACTGATTGTTCGTGCGAGCATTTGCCTAGGTGTGAGTGCAGTTGCATGTGTGTGTTTGTGGGCCGGCTATGAGGGGTGAGGGAAGTTAATGTATGTAGCATAGTTGTGTGAGTCTTTATATCTACATACATCCATACATACATACAGATGTATTTCTAAGAGAACAGTTGCCTTAACGCTTTTCAAATCGCGAATTTTTGGATTTTTGAAATATGAATAAAAAGTCCGAGAAACGTAATCAATTTTTTAAATATCAAACATTACAAGACATTACAACAAAAAGAAAAATTTACATATAATAGCGCAGTTACCCACCGACGTTTACGTAGCCGTAGCGTTAACGTCTATAGCAGCACATATCAAACACACTCGGATTTCCTACGTAAATTTTACGTCAGCACGGAAATTCCGCGGTGGTGAGTTTTTATTAACATGGCGCTCTCATAACATAGGTCGTGTCTTCTGCTACGTACGGTCGTTCAACTTCGGTGGGTAACAGCGCTCAAATACCTTAAACACAATTCCGGCGAACGTCGGGTTTTCGCCCAGCAGAGCGACGTCCTCAGCAACGCTCGCCCTGAATCGTCGCTCCCTAAAACAAAATTACGGCGACAACGTAAGCAGCTCGAATGTCAGCTGATCGAGTGACCATAGTGAACCGATACAACTTTTAGAATATAAAATTATGAAAATAGCATTTACTGAAGTTAAGTTTTTTTTTTAATTAACACAAATAAAACTTTTCAGCAAAAAAATAAATTAATATAAACATTTTATTAGTTATTGTTTGGCCATTTCACTATTTTATTTTATTTTAAATATTTTTGAGCTTTAAGGCCGATTGGTTTATTGGAAATTATTATAAGGGAAAGCAGGAAAAATATCAACAGCTCACACTGCGTAAGCTTAGCTGAATGCGTTTAGCTGCCGGCTTAAGTATTGCGCATGTTGTTGCGGGTTCGACTCCCGCAGAAGCCAAGAAGAAGTCTGATGAGGAAATGTGGTGATTTCCGAAATAGTACTATAACTTCTACCGCTTTGAGTATTGTTGTTTTTTTTCCTAATAATTTCCAATAAACCAATCGGCCTTAAAGCTCAAAAATATTTAAAATAAAATAAACATTTTAATTTTGATTTAAACCCCTAGGATTACTCAGCATATGGTCACGTTAGTTCGTACTTGGTCGCTGGCGCTAGCATCGTCGCACGCTTTGGTTGTGCGCATTCTCATAAACGGTAGAGTGTTCTAATTTTCACAACGAACATTCGCGACGAAAAATTCGTCGTTCGCCGGCATTGTGTTTAATCTATTAGCGTCTTTATAGGTCTTGTTTTCTTTGTAATTTTATTAAATAAAATAATTTTAATTTAATAACTTAATGCATTACTAACAAATTTATGTTGTTTGTTGAAGCCAAAAAAAGTTTTTGTCCGAAAAATTTCAAATACATAATTACACAATACAGAGAAATGCTTTCAGATGTGATTACAACTGTATACATATGTACATATGTATGTACTTATATACATAGTTGTTATTGACTTTAAAATTGTCTTATTTTATCATTAACTAAGGAATTTGTTCACGCAACTGTTGTTTGCATTATTAAAAATTGATAAATTAGGACTGAATCTGGTTTCCAAATCATACATTTACAAACTGAATACACAAACTAGTTATTTAATAAGGCAAATATTTTTTTTTTTTTTTTTCTTCTTTAAAAGCAAAACAAATTTATTTGCGAAATTTAATTTCCTTTTATGTAGTAAATGTCCAAACTTTTCCGATTTCTAGGTAAATTTATGATTACCGTTTGATACCATTATGCGAGTTGTATACGAGTACATACACAGCTCTGAACGGCTTGTCAGTGAGGTCGGGGACACATGCGTGCTTCCTCAGCTTTGCTTATAGTTTTTCGCCAATCACCGAGTGCATTCACCCATAACATGCTGAGAGTTGATACACTGCCGCTGCTTCGTTCGCAGGGCTAACTTTCTTCTTGTCACTCCAATTCCCTGCCTCCCCTTGCATTAAACATTGGCACTCTTCGCTTCACATTGCTGCCGTGGCTGATTTCGTGGTCCTGTTTTGGTGTTCCCTGTGTGTCTGCTGCTTCCGTTTGTGAGCTTTTCAGGACGAAAGCATAGCTGACTGGCTGCCTCACCCCCTGGCCTGTCTATCCGTGTCACCTGCTGTGTCTCCGGGGCTTGCTGGTTGTTATACATATTTTTGCTCGCTTCATATGGAATGACGGTTTACGCTATCTGAAAATGACAATGCGATCGCGTTGCTGCTGTAATTGACATTCAACATTTAACTGGCGATTTTGATGCAACAGCTTCGCCACTCGTCGCCGCCGTCTTCACAGCTTTTTCCTTATTCTTATTGCACGTCGTTCAGACGCATCATAAATTCCGTCATGTTGTGAATACTTCTCTCACTTCTCCTCCTCCCCTCTTCACATCTCATCAGCCCACTGCATGTTTGCGTAGTGTTGCTTCTCTTGTTGGAATCTGCCTGTCAACATGGCCACTGCGCTAAACGATTTCTGGAAAATTCGCTTTGCATTTAAATAAATAATGCCGCTGACAACTGAATGACAGCCAAATGAGAAGAACTTGGTAATAGAATAAGCTGTGAATTTAATCTTAGTTAAGATATTCAACAGCGATAATCGCCAATGTTTTCGTGTTTTGCAGCCTTAGACGATTTTTATTGCAATATAAATGTGTGAATCGCGATTGCAGAGAGCTCAATTATCGTTTCTCTTAAATAATTTCAAACAAAAGTAAATACAAATATTTACTTTTTATGTTAACTGAACGTACCTATGCGGGCTAATGAAGGCAAGACAAATGGGAAATACAATAATTTAAAAAAAGAATCTCTCCCACCTGCCAATCGTCAGACATTTATTTCTATCAAAAGTTTTCCCAAGTTTTCTGTTAACATCGTTATTTCATACTTCTCGCCTTAATTGGCGTCGATTTCTCTTTCGATTTTGTTGATGTACTAACATACATACATACATACTATGTGTTTAAGTATGTATGTATATTGGACCGATTTTTCGTTATCTCATGTCAAATTTAGTTTTGGAGATACATCGATTTCCGCGTTGTGGCATATTCAGTGTCATTTTCGTTCGATGAGGAGTCCTTCTCCTAACCATCTCCATTTTCGAAAATAACTGTTATTATTACAGTGAAAACATATCGCACAAAACAGAAAGTGAGTATGTATGTATATATGTTCCCTCGCTCGGTGGATAACGGTTATTAGTATATATTTCTGGTATTGTTCGGTTCTGTTGGGAGAGAAACCAGTTTTATATTTGCTATTATGGTTAGGATATACTACGTCGTTAGAAAACGATGTCTTAAAGTTGGCAAGTAGGCATTGAAAAGTGTTTGGTAATGCTGTATTATTTACGATTTCGTCGACTCGTAACTTTTGAAAACAAGAGCAATTGGTCGCTTTTTCAATCGGAAAAGTCAATTTCTCTTCAAGAGCTAACCATTATTTAATATTAACTACTTAGCATTAATTATTTATTCTTATGGAATATGAACGATTACTTGATTTGCGTGATTTTCGGAGAGTCGTACCAATTGGTATTTAAAATTATTTTTTTAAGAAGAGAAACCACCCGCTACTAAGCACTCTGAAGCCACCCATTGTGCCTCTGTTAGGCTGAACAGTTTGCAGACACCCTCGCATATTGACTTCCGCTTAATTTTAGTGTTTCCTGCAGTTCTGGTAGAACTTCATTGCCTTTTAGTTTTTCAGCACTTTCCTTTTGGTTGTGTATTTAAAACAATCTTATCACCCCCGCAGACACATGAAAACCTCATCAACAAAAGTAGTTTTTTATGGCTTGTCTGCTCTTCAGAGCCAACTTTACGATATGCACTAGATATGAGCGCACACATCCAAAGTGTTGAACGTTTACCAAAAAAAAAACAAACAAAAAAAAACAAACAAACAAAAAAAAAACAAAAAAAAAAACTTTCTGATCGTTCGTCAACCAGACTGCAGTAGCCACTCTCATTGGTGTAAATTTTATAACCATTCTGCGGCACTTGAGAAAAATTGACTGTCATTAGCAGCGCATGTTTGTTGGAAACAGTTCAAGAGCACTTTGGTATTAGTAATATAACTTGTGCTATTTTTAAATACATACTTTTTCTTGCTCGCAATATAAATAAAGTCCTTTTTGCTGCGTTCTTTTTCCTGGTGAAGTAGCTTTGATGTCTAACAATTTTTCAAGCCACCAAACTCTTGCCACGCTCCTTTGTCTTTTATTGCAACACTGCAGTTGAACATCTGCTGCATCCGTGCGGCCATCAAATAACTCTCAGCATTGCACACACAAGGCGTCAGCTGCAATTTTATTAAAGTTCACTTTAAAGTTATTGGCGGTGTTTGCTGCTCATTTTCGTCACTCTGAAGCATTTGATGCACTTGCCCCGCACCGCTTTCGCCACACTCATTTACAGCTGAGGCATCCTGCTCTTCGCCACTTGTTTTAATGCTCGACAATTAGTTCGTTCGCCAAGTTCTGGCTGTGTCTGCACAACTCCATTCCAACCTCAAATCGGTCTGACTTTATCAAGTCGTCTGCATCCTCGTAACGGTCTAATTGGACATGCTGTAGTTTCCTCCGGAGATTTTAATTGTTTTGTGTTTTACAGCATGAAAATGTGTAAAGTTTCACCAACAACATCTTCAACAGCCGGCGCTCATTTGCTACTTGCTTGTAATAGACAGAAAGTGATTTTCTACTGGTGAAGGGTTTTTGTTGTTTCATCAAATCTCTTTTAAGTTCGTACAGCGATTAAATCCCTTAGTGTAACAAATTTGTCTTCAGTTAAAAAAAAGTTATATACCAAAAAATTAAGAACAGTGAACAGTGGAAATTTTCACTATAGTTTTTGAGAATTTACGCAATTGACGAATTCCACGAACGAACGGATGTCAATGATGGATGAGTCTCACGCCGCCAAAAATGTACGTGTTAGGTCGCTACTTCAGAATCTGAAAGTACATATATTTGTATGAGTTAACATAAAATGATATCCGCTTTCAGTGCCTCGATTTAGCTCAAAAACTACTGAGAGGATTTTAAAAAATGTAAGGAAGTTATATCAAACGCATTTGGTTGTAGTTTAAGCTACCAGGAAACTTGTTACGTAGGGCTGGAGTTGAATTATTTGAAAAAATATGCCCGCTAGTTGGCGATACTTTTTTTCACAATCCTCTTTTTTATGAACATACACATGTTTTACGGTGGGCTTGATACAATTTGGCTTAGATATTACTTCACTCGTTTGCTTTGCATTTACATTTTGCTTCACAGCAAAACACAAGAACTGTAAAGTTTGTTTTTTAATAAACTTTTTCTTAAACATTTCCATCATTAGTAAATACTAAATAGTTTGCTCAAGCTGAAATTAAAAATCAACAAATTGTGTTTTTGAGTCGGTCCGGTTTTATCTAATCTGTTAAAAAAAGAAAATAAATCTGGCTATGTTGCAAAACAAAATATAATTTTTTTTGCTTTTCAAAAAAGCTTCGGATTAACGATGTATGTTTGTATGGATATTGAAAAGCCTTAGCGTTTCTTTTCAAAGAATTTCATACACGCAGAGATCAAACCGCTTGATTGAGTTCAACAAAAGTAAAAGTATACCTCTACAGATCTCTCCTAGCAAAAACTCTTATTTTATTATTCAATCAAAAGGAATACTTTTTTTTCTGCTTAAGGTGAAATAAATACTTTATAAGATATGAAATAACCAGCGGCCACGTAAAACTCAAAATGGTTATGTGTATAAATTTCAATAAATCAAATTTTAAAGAAGTTTTTCAATTACAACTGTAATTACTCTGTATAAATTTCTTTTTTCCCCCATTTATTAAGAAGAAGATGCGACATAAAAGATAAAGAAATGTAGTTGTATTCGACAAAATCGCCTTCCCTTAAAAATAAGGAACATCCATCGTTTTTGCCGCCGCGCTTTCTCGCCTTGCAAATTGTTCAAAGAGAAGATAACGAAAGCGTTACACAATTATGAGCGAGCGATGCTGGTGATTGATATTGAAGGTATCGTCTTTCTTCACTAAATATTATGCGATTATTCATTTGTAAACATATAAAATATAATACATATATGTATGTATGTATGTACATATGTACTCAATTTTAAATTAATTAGTACATAAATGAAGCTTTGTTTTTTGTCAAAAACGACGAAGCCTTTGCTGCTTTGCTATGTAGGATCTTTGTAAGTATTTTCCAATTAAAATAATTTGCAGTTTGCCAAAGAGTGCTTTGTGCTTTGTGAGTTCGTTCTATGTACACAGCAGTAGTTGCGAGTCATTTATTTATTTTGGGCGACTGAGTGGGAAATCCAACAGGGGACTGCTTGTCCGTCGGGTTTTTTTTTCGTTTTGGTTTAATGTCTATTCTGTTCAAATTGACTTAATTAACGTTGGCATTATTGCAGGTGCTGCGAATAGCCTTGCTTTGCTACTTTCACTCTGCACTTAAGCTAAATGAATGTATGCGAGTAAGCAGTGAATGGACTGGGTGATTCCTTGAATGCAATCAAGTAAATTTAAATTCCATTGAAGTAAAACTCAGTTCTCAGCTCTCCTTCTAGGCGAAAGTTTATGTTTTATTTAACTTTTTCCATGAATATATCTGAAATGTCAAATTAAAAAAGATCTCCATAACTTTAATAATTTAAAATTCCTTTGCGAACTAATAAAAATAATATTATCCAAGTATTAGCATGAACTTTGTAAAAGAAAACCAAAGAAGCTGCAATTTGCTTTTCGCCTTGTGGATGCATTTATTTAAAGAGAAACTGTGAATAAAAAAACAAATCATTCTATGAGCTCCCGAAGCCGTGCAGAGCCACAAACTTGACACGCTATTTCACAGGACTCAATGGTTTAAAATGCAAAATAATTTATATTCGCGTACTTCTTTCATTCTTAAATATTTATCAACCAGAACGAAAAATGACACTGAAACCGGTTTGTCTTAAAACCAAACTTGACAAGGGATGACGAAAATTCGTTCCAAAACCAATCAGTTGTCAACCCCTTTACAGCTGATTGCATTTGCAATAAAGTCAAAAATACGCATTCTTTGCTTTTTATTATTGCTTCTTCATTGGCGACCATTGAAAATGTTTTCTTATGTTTTCGGTGTTCGTGTATCCTCTTGAATTTGTTTATAATTTGAGTAAAATATTAGCAAAAATTAAATGCCGTCCATAAATTTAACTTCTAGTTGAAATGATGAAATATTGTAAATGTTTAAATTTAGATTTGCATGTACTATTCTATCGCTTGCCTTTGTTAAATCAACTCGCTTTTCCTTTTTCCCGTAGACTTAATCTGACTTCCTCGCCGTCACTCCAGTTTAGTCCATAATGCAGGGAGTTTATTAAATATTTATGTATGTACATATGTACATAAGTACATTTGTACGTAAGCAGTGTTGCTGCCTATATATGTGTGTACGAGCGTATGTATGTATGTTTGTGTGTGTATAGCCACCGCACGTACAAATGCAGTTTGCCAAAAGGTATAATTGCAATTTTCCCCTTGGCTGACAGTTATGATATGCACGTCGATGTGCAGCTAAATCTGCTGTTAAATTTGTTGCATGCCACAGACTACAACAACTCCCGACAATTCCAACAGTAGCGCGTTTGTATCCAACTTTGCTGTTCGCTGGCACTCCATGACTCTCGATTTTGGTTAGATGTGTGGCTCTAAATATCTGCAACCATAATGCTTGGGCTGCGTTGGCGTATGAGTAACATTTTCATAAAATCAAATTGTTCTGAAATTGCATAAATTCACTTGGTGTGCGGGTATTTCATGTAAGTCACTATCATCGCTGCAGGCGTGCAGTTCACGCACAAACATTTACGCCAGGCGATACAGATGTACATTTGTATGCAAATATGTACATGTGTACGTATCTATTGCACATTTGATAAGTAAATGCGCGCATATGCTTGATAATATTTGGGACGATTTGATTTTGGATTTGAATTTCCGTTTGAAATTTCCCCGAGTTCTTGGTCGATGCGTTAACTTTCAACAGATATAGTAGCGGCAAACAAACAAAAAGCTCTGCAACTACCAAAAATAGTAAAGATTTCTTGCTATCTCCTTGTAAACTGAAAGGATTAGGATATTTGACAAGTTACCCTCGACATTGGAATACATTTTATGGGAATAGTCATCAAAGAGGCAGACTAGATAGTCAGTGAAAGGTGGCGTGGATATAAAATTAATGTGGGCAGAGACAGCCAAGCTTCAGTTGAGGCATTGGAAACCGCAGGCATCTATGCAATGATTGTCCAGGAATAATTACTTAGCTGATTATAGCAGAGACTCTCAGGTAGATCAGGAAAATCATGGGTTCAATTCATAAGGCCGCTGGTTTAATGCTGACGCTCTCAAAAAAAGGCGGGGGCGAATATCCTTCTCATACCGATAAGAAGAGACCGACAAGCTCTGACGAGGTTGATAATAGACCACAACCCATAGAGCGGCACTTAGTCAACACATGGTTCCACTGTGTACATCCTGTCTGGATGACGCACAAACTTCAAAACATTTCCTATGCCGCAGGTCCGGCGTTCTCCAGACTGATCAGATGTATTGAGATGGACGAACTACTTAGTTCCTCCCTCCTCTAGGGAGATAAGCTTCGATTTAAGACTTAATTTTGCCTAAGTGCTTGGGAAACATGGAGTTTCTGGTCTTCTAGAAATCCAATCTAATCCAATCCAATATGTTATTAAATAAATAATATTAAATAGTCTTAAAACAAAAAAGGACGCGAGCTTTTTTATAAAACGGAAATTTATATCTTCAAGTTGAAAGGATTCATAGTTTCTTAATAATTAGAAATATTAAATATCAATATATCGAATATTTTTTATTTTCGACTATAACGACAACTCTACTGAGCAAAACGAAAAATGAATTTTTACTTTCCGAAGCTAAAAATACTCAAATATGATAAAAGTATAAAAAGCTCATCAAATCTTTATAAGAGAAGAACAACACTTCCAGGTGAATATTTCGATTTCAGCAATTTAGTTATAAGTGAATTGGATATTTTAATTCCCAAAAACTTCAGATTTATTTTAAAGTACTTCTGCAACAACATTTTTTTAAAGCAACAATTTTAAGAAAAAAAAGCAAGTGAATCAAATTATCTCAGTTTGGTCTAAGTGGAGAAAACGACAACCTTCATTTCGTTCGAAGAAGGTCAAAGTAATAGGAAGCATAAAAAGACAAAAATTTGCTGCACATACAAACTATTTTTATTCTAAAATATTTGCCATCCTTCGCAGTCATTCCTTAGCAGCTATAAGCTGACGATCATAATGATTTTATCCTTTGATCACACATGGCCATCTTCAATAGGAAACTGAGAAAGGATGCGGCGCGCTCAAGCGGTCTTGCAAGCAATGCACGTTCGAAAATCCAGGCAAACAAATCCTTGATTTATGCTCATATCTCCACCCGGCGAAGTGCTCGTTTACTCGTTTGTATTTCCTTATCCTTTCCTGGCAAGCCAAGCCAAGCAAAGCCAAGCCAAAGCCAGCCAAGACGCAGAGACAAATGTGCGGCACTTAAGTTGGTAAACTCGTACACATTTCGAGCTGCCAGGGAGTTGTTTGGACGGCACTCACACGCTATAGCTGCCTAGTTTTATTCGAATCGTTACGTTTGCCCGATGACCGCAAATAATCAAATGAAAACAAACGACCGCAAGCACAACGGCGACTATAACATAAAAGTAACTGCTTCTACTTCGCCGTTCTTCGCTTCGCACTGCCCATGGCTATCATGGCTTGCTTGGTGCTGTTGCAATGGCCAAATCGCCAATACGCTGAATTGCACTTCTGCTGCGCTCTCAGACGATTGTAACTATCCATTTGTCTGTCTGCCTGCCATCGAAGCCTTTCGGTCTGCCGCTTCCCGCTCGTTCACACGCTCAAATGCATTGTGTTGCATGAAGTGCAATGAAATGATGACGAGGACGATGATTTACCGCTATGTGATTTCATTCAAGGATTTACTTGTGAAAAATCAAACACGGCCACTCACCGCAAACACAGGAGAAAAAAACCAACTGATAACTGGTTCTAAAGGGTGCACCATTTGGCAGCTCGTTTGTGAATTAGAAAATAGTTCAGTCAGTTCATTGTACCATCTGAACTATCTACATATATGTATAAGCATGTACATAAATCAAGCAATCAGTAAGCATTTCTTTTACCTTTTTCCCCTTTCCTAGAGAACAGCATCGATGGCATTAAATAAATATTTAAATGGGATATACATTTTGTTCTAGAACTGATCTACCACATAAATTGATTTGAAAAAAAAAAAACATCCAAAAATCAAAATAAATACTACAAGGAAGACGTAAATTCCGTTTATAAACAGTCTTTCGTCTTTTCCAAAACTACCGTTATATAAGAGAAGTAGGTGTGGTTACAGTCCGACTTCGAAAAAGTCGCATACATTATATGCATCGTTCGTGCCAAGTTGCGTGAAGAGTGCTGATGCGTTTGCTGAAATACGGCACGTCACAATAAGTAAGCAGGGCCACAAATAAACATCCAAAAAAGAATCGATTATTTTCTGTAATTTGAGGCTCAAGGATAATGGTTTGGGTTGATAGTACCTTCTTGATCATCGGATAAACATGAAAATTATGTCAGAAGCTTTCAAACTTGAAGCCGTTGTTCCGTTGCTTCGATTTCGTAGCTTGGCCTCCCCTCTGTACCAAGAAGCCTTTGATTGCGAAACCACGTTTACTCCTATTTGTATTCTCTAATATTTTCGCCCGATTGTTGCTATTTCTGCGTTTGCTACTTTTGTTGTCATTGTACGCGCATTTTCTAGTCTGCGTAATTTTCCCATTTGATACTGGATTTTTCATGGGCAATAATGTTTCAAGTATACTAATTCGGTTACCATTCGGCTACTTCGTTGTCACTTTTAACTCGCTTAAAACTCGTTCGCTCCGTCTGGTACATTCATCTACCATCCGTCCCGGCCCACGAACGACTTGCACTCAATATTGGCGAGCGCATGTTTATAAATTTTGGGAACAGTTAAGCTTTCGCAGTAACTAAATAATGCCGCACCACTGCAAGACTCAAATCTCTTTCCTAGAGCTATGCTGCCACCCGGAAAAGTCCTTGGCTAAAGGACACGCCAAGTTCATAGCAAAACGTTGTACGGTTTTGTGTTGTGTTATTTGCTTGCTTCATTCCTGTTGTATCCTATTTTCGTTTTATTTGTTGTGTCCAGCTTAGCAGCGGTTAATGCCATAAATACTACAATGCATCCGCGGCACACCGCACTGCGAGCAGGAACTCGAAGCGTCCTGATGCATTGTTGGATTTTGTATTGTTTTGCCGCGCATTTCCCCCTTCAGCCACTCGACGTCAGCACCCCTTTACCGCGAATTTAGCTCCGTCTTCATGGCTGCTCTCGAACACTTTTGTGCATTGACCCCGAAAAGCCGGCAATGCCGGTGCTGGTGTTGGCGCTTCTATTGCAGACGATAGCGGTAATAGTATTTCCTCTTTGGTTGCCGTTATTTGTCTACGATGTTATGAGCATACAACGGTACGTACGTATGTATGTAGATTCGTAGGTAAATATACGTAAATACACAGATGTAGTGAAAGTTATACGCTTACAATGGTGTAAAATGCGAAAATAACTTCATGAATGCAAAACATAAATGCGAATGAGTGCATAAATGACATAATAATATAATGATCTTTTAGATTTGCATGTACGAAGTAATTGACAATAACTCTGCCCTTTGACTCTTTTTTTATTTTTTTATTTTTATTTTTATGTTACACAGTGGTCTTAATTCCACATTTAGATGGCCAAATTAATTTTCCCAAAGGCGCTTTCATTCAATTTCACACCGCTTGGTTTGAGGTCGCCGAGTACGAATTAGAAGTCCGATTTTAAAAATTCAAAACGGATTCAATGCTGTTAACAGGATACTAAGCGGTTTTTAGGGTCGCCTACTACAACCCATTATTTTAATTTTCAAATTTCGAAATAACGATTGATTTCGACTAACTTTTCAGTGAAACCGAAATAGAATGTTGAAGAAACCTTTCAGAAATAATATCAAAGAGTTATTAATGATTGCCGAAAGCTTAATAAATCTCAATAAACATTCTCCCATAAATAGTTCTGCGAAATAATTTGCACAATTTAATTTCTGTAATTATTGCAAATTTTGCAAACTCACTTTTGTTTACAATTATTAATATATAAATAGTAGTCTTAATCGGAATGGTACAAATGTGGCAACCTACGTGCAAGTAAACCTATGATTTTCAGGGCAAAATCCACTATGAGTGAGTGCGTGCCACAATTCAAACCGTACGCGGCGGTAGTAAATCGAAAATTAATTATGTCGAATGTGATGGAAATGATGCGGCGGGAATGGTGGGGGATGGCAGCAAGTATTTCTTCTGCTTATCTTATCTAAAGTCATCATACCTTAAATTACCACATCTGAACACATCGTAACAAAACTCACCATACTTAAACCTGCCATATCTTAACTCATGTCACCTAAACTCACCACACCCAAACTAAACACAATCTTGAGGTCTGCGCCTTAGACTGGGAATCACTTTTCTCGGGTGTTGATGTTAATGAATGCTATTCTATTTTCATAAATAAAATAAATGAAATTTGTCTGAAACACATTCCGCTTAAAAAGAAAAGCTGCTATAAAATTCCGTGGCACACTAAACATTTAAAAAAGGTAAAAAACTTGAGGAATAAGTTTTTTAAAAAATTCAAATATACAAAAATCGCAGAGTATAAAGTTATATATTTTCGCTACTAAAGAAAGTTTAATTCATTAGCTAAAAGTCTCAGGGGCAGATATGTACGAAATTTCGAGTCAGATATCAAAGTGAATCCCAAATCTTTTTGGAACTATGTTAAATAAAAAAAAAACTTGCTCGAGTATACCCGCGGATGTTTTTTATAATGGTACGCATGCCACTTCCCTGGCTGAGGCTGCAAACCTTTTTGCAGACTTTTTCCATTCTAATTTTATCTCACAGATGGAAACTTCTAGAGGTTATTTTCCAACCGTGCATTCTCCAGTTAATTTTGGGGAGCTTTCCCTATCTCTTGACGATGTAGTTGACGGCATGCGCATTAAAATATGTCTTTGCAAACGGATGTTGACGGAATATCATCTTATCTCCTTAAGAATTGTTTGGCGTTAGCAAACCCCCTTTTATTAATTTTCAATAAATCACTTGAAAATGGAGAATTTATAGATGCTTGGAAAGTAACTTTTATTAGTCCTATTTTCAAAAATGGGAGCAAAAATAACGTTGCCAATTATAGGCCCATTGCCAAGTTGTCAGCCGTAGGAAAGTTATTTGGAAAAATAGTAAAACAGAAGATGTACTTTTCAGTTAAGCGTTTAATTTCTGACAACCAGCATGGTTTCGTGCCTGGTAGATCCACAGTCACTAATTTAGCAATATTTTCTGAATATTGTTTGTCGGCTTTCAGTGACCGCCTTCAAGTTGACACTGTGTATACTGACTTTTCGAAAGCATTTGACAAAGTCAGTCATTCACTTTTGATTTCTAAATTAGCTAGTTTTGGATTTCATTCAATATCTTTTTCTTGGTATATGGTATATAATGATTCTGTGTTCCAAAATTGTCTCGGTTGTGGGTTGTGAGCAAACTGCTTCGTTCCTCACACTCTTGTTTAAGGATTTATTTGAAATTATTTTTCGTGATTTTCTTTATTTAATTCTATTGCCCCATCAGCTGTGACAACAGAAAATCCAGGGAGCTAATATTATTTATGCACACAGCAGATTCGAGTAGCTGGCGCTATTAATTATGCAATAAACTTTTAATAATTTCTCCGTAGTCTCGAAGCAACGGATGTATTTATTGGTTGCTGGTGAAAGAAAGGATACCGCTGATCCTTTTATGTTTTTTTTTTATGAACAAGTTGCCTCTGCTGCTTGCTGTTATAGCTTGAATGTCTCCAAGATTTGCAATTAGCCAACCAGGTGGCACGTCGTAACTTAATTGCTAAATTAAATTCAATTTATTTGCAAAGGTTATGAATTTTTATTTTTCATAATTTGTTTGCCTTATTTGCGTGCTACACGATTTCAAAACGTAATTAATTGTGCATTCATATTCCTGAAACACTTATGAGAAACCTCAAATTCACTCTGGCTGACTAGTAAACAAATGAGGCTCAGGTTTCTCTAGGAAGGGACGCCACCTACAATCGCTTGAGTGCATATTGCACATGTACATATGTATGCGTGTGTGTATGTGTGTAAGTGAATGTTGATATATGTATGTACATGCATAAATGTATGAAGATGTTACGAAGCTCTCAGATATTTAAGAGCAGTCAGTTGATTTAAAATACCGCGTAATTAAGTAACCAAGGCCACATAACTAAAACCACAACAAATCTTATAAATAGTCTGACATTTGGAGACGCAATATTCATAAATAACCGGGCAAACTACATACATGTATGTATATGCAGTAAGGTTATCATATTACGAGTATATACATATATATATAAATATGTGTATATGCATTTATATACGATTTGAAGCTTCATTTATGCGTTATTACCCTTCGATAACGTCTGTAAACATTTACATATACGAATTTCTAAATATTATTCACATTTCTTTTTGTTTTCTTCTGCGCTCTCTTTCTTTCAGTGTTGAGCAAGGGCCAAGGCGAGACTTGCCGTTATAGATTTCTGGGTAAATATGGAGGCTATTGTTGGATCGTGACACAAGCCACAATTGTTTATGATAAACTAAAACCTCAAAGCGTTGTTTGCGTAAATTATGTTATAAGGTAAGTACAAATTTGACCCTCTACTTATGATATGCACACAATCATTCCGATCGTTTGTGAATGCTTTGAACGCGAGTGAAATTCCAAGTTAAAATATCGGGAAAGAAAAGTGATTAAATATAAAGTGAACGCGATTAATTTGTTCTTCGAAATTTGTATGCATTTTTTAATATGAAATAACTGATTAACATGAATGTGTCATGGACGAAATGATAACATACGATTTTAAGAATATAAAAAAATAAAATTAAATAAATAAATATCTACTTAAATAAATTAATAAATAAGAAATATTTTAACAAAATAAATGAATACAATTAAAAAACTCGTGAGTAAGTTTAAATAATAAACTAAAATAAATAAACAAACGAATAATAAAAAAGGGCAAAATAAATGAAAAAATAAACATAATAAAATAATCCCACATGACAATAAGATATAGCAGGTAGAAATATAAAAGCAAATAATTTATTGTAGCGACCGCATTTCATTACATCATTCGCGGGGAAAATAATTGCATTATCTTTTGCTGCAATTAGACTAAGTTGATACCCACACTTAGAGTAAATATTTGCCTTGTATTAGTTATTATAAAACGCAAAAAGGGCAGCACACTTGATGCACATAAATATGTATGGACATACACACAACGGTTTGCCTAGAAATAGTCGAGTTGAGTTATTTTTTATTAACTTAAAATTTAAATATTTTATAAAACTTGAAAACAATCGAATTTCCACCAAAATTGCCTACTTTTTTCTCAAAGTTTCCAGCAAGTTACAATAAATCGCCTTATAAAAAATTCGAATAAATCAAATATTATACATAATCGGCTATAAAAATGCATTCTCAAAAGAATTCCAGCACAACTGAGAAAATAGTTCGAAACTTTTGTGAAAATTTGTTAATTTACTTGAGAGTTTGGTAAAAACTTTGAAATTTAGTTATTTGTAGAAGAGTATTTGTATTTGCATTTTAATTGAAAATGGAAAAAATTTAATTTGCATAGATATTGCGTTTTTATTTTTATGCGCACATACATGTTACTTTGCTTTCCTTTGATCCGCACCACTTCATTCTCAAGTTTTTAACTTTCTTAGCGCAATTACAAAAAAAGCTCTAAAATTTAAAATTTATTTTAAAAGAATTCTGAGTTTTTATTAACAAAAACGATGTTACAATTTCTCGATTTGTCCAAATGGATTTCGGTACTTAATACATATATTCAATACATTATTTTTTTGAATAGAGCACGCAATTATCCCACTTCTTTCTTACGAGTACTTCGCTAAGCTAAAACCATGCATACTTACATTTTAATACATAAATAAAAAGCCGAATAATATTTTGGATGACAACGCGCCTTGAAACCAAATTTCGCTTCAATGAACTTTAATTGAAATTTATTTCTGGCGTGTGGTCCCTCGCACACCCCGAACAGCAAAGAATACAAACGCTAAAATGTAAATGGAAAGTAAAAAAAAAATACAAAGAAAATAAAAATTTAAACCAACACACAATCAAATGCAAAATTGCAATAAATGGCGAATGTCGGAACTGATGCCTAGTACTTTTTGCCATGTGTCCTATGTGTTAATGAATGTATTTAGTTAGTTTTGCTGGCGAATTTATTTTTCGCGCATGAAAAACACTGAAAACTTGAATTGCATGCCTCAAATCTCTAAAAGTAACATGAAGTAAATACCCAGTTCCCTCCGAAATATTGACGATCTAAAGGTGTTAAGTTAGAGCAATAAGCAAAGTAGAAGGAGTGTGCGATAATAAGCTATTACTTGGGGCCAAGTTTATTTTCACAAAGGTTCACAAAAAGACAAAACTATCTCACTATTTTGTATCTAGGATATTTTAATATGTGTTTTTTTGTTAATCTAATTACAAAAGAGGCACATCTCAGACCCTGAACTCTAATAGCTCGCAAGCAAGCGTTCTAAATGTATCAACAACATCTTCAGATTGAATTTCTATGCAGATGCAGAATACAACTACAGCTTTGTGGAATGAAAATTTCAAACTAATGCTTATCAGCGGAATAGGTGAAAAGTATCTCTTTGCTTTTGAAATAATTCTGTTATGTAGAAGTAGTGAAATGAAAAAAAAAACCGAAAAAAACTTCAAACAAAACAAAGAAGTGGAATTATTTTATAATGACCATCGTCACAGGCGACATCATCATTTTTATGTACGCGAAATCGTCATTCACACATCCACATACAAATATGTACATATGTTTGTTATGTATATACCCTGTAGTTAGATGTATTAGTTGTAAACTACTCCACAACTTGTCTGCAAAGCAAGCCCAACTAGTCAGCCAACTGTATTTTTTCCATACAATCAAAAAATAGGCAAAAAATACTAGTTCAATTATGGACCAAATATACCAGGTTCCTACTACAGATAAATATTTATATGAATAGTTAAGCTACGTATACAACAAATTTATGTATACATACAAGTCAATATTGTCAAATAAAATAAGGCATGGAAAAGTCGTTTTGTATCTGGTAAAGTTATTGTCTTTTTCGGACCAGTTCAATTTCAATCAGAGAATTCTTGTTGTAAACAAGTATTTTTTCTGACTAGTTTGGTATTTCTCGTCGGGTTACACATGTATGTATGTACATATATTCATACACATATACACAAGTTGCTTACGACCTTAGAATAAATCGGACCTTCAAAGAACTAGGCCATTTTGATACACTTCTGCTCCGTATTTCTCTTGCCTGTGCTGCCTGGCAAAACAAATTTCAATATAAAAAATATTATTAAATACAACTTTACGAATAACTGTTTGGTTAACTGTTAATTATCTGTCACATTTTCGGGTCTATTCATTCATTGCGGCGACATCCTCCTAATTGTTTAAGGTTTTGAATGCAGTACCAAGAAACTTTAAACGCACCAAGTTTTGTTTAAATTTTAACTCAAAGCCCATAATTACCGCTTCTTTCACATGCATTTCGCATATTTTCAAGCATATCTTTGTATTTTTGTTACGAGTATGTTTATTTTTTCATCTGACAAAATTGAGTTTATCGTTATTATCAACTATTCTTTTTTTTTTCAATAATCCAACTATTGTGAATGAAGAAAAAAAAAAAGCTGGCAATACTTCTAGTTCATTATACAAGCCAAGATAACATTTCATAAGCCAATGCTTTCATACAAAATAAGCTAACAGCTTAAGTTGCTGGTCAAATAAAACACACACCTATTGTAACCGTTGACGAACATTTTGCAGAATATACCTATGTACATATTTGTAGTCTGCTCGAATTCTTTTTGCTGGGACATTTTCGCCGAAAAACATACATACATACATACACATGTAAATATGTGTTTAAAAGCGTCAATGTGCATTGGGTATTTGTTTTTGTTTATACGGCACGCCAATTTGAGAATTCAACTGCAGAAATGCCGAAAAAAGATTTGCTTGCTGTGCAAATCGATTGTGTAATCACTTCTGAGTGTGCATACATACAACATACATACAAAATACACACATATGTACATACATACATACAAAATACACTCATTCATACATACATACATACATACAGTGGTGGAAAAAAAATCGAGTCGATTACGTTTTTTATTTAATGTTTGCATTCCGATCGGCTGATGCGCGATTAGGCAACCTTGGAAAAAATCGAGAAAACGTAATAATTAAGTTCTTAATTTTCTGCGTTCCGTATTACTTTTAGGCAAGATTTTCGGAGATTCTTCCAATGCTTTTCTAAATTTTTTGTACCAAAATATTCTCAGAAGTGCTTCTCAACACAAAAATAGTCAGAGAATATAATCACGAATTTTCGATAAATATAGTTATGTACGTACATGCATGCATCCATACATATGTACATACATACATACATACATACATATGTATATGACGAGACAATCAAAGCTGCAATAAAAGTGAGAGTAATTAGCTGCGCTAGACGTTACTAACCTAACTTAAAGTCTAAATTTCGTTTTCCATTGAATTCCGTATTATTTTTAACTTATTCTAATTTGCTTTGTTAATAAATTCAAAACTTTTTTACTTTGCTTAGGAAACAAAGGTGATCATTGTAAATGTGGCATCATACATACATACATACATACATATGTTCGTTTCTTGAAATTGCTTGCAATCATAAACAAAAAAAATATATTTGATGTGCATTTACATTCAATTAACTCGACAATGGGCAGAGATTCAAATGGAAACTTTTTCGCACTCGGGTGTGTAGAGATTAGTTCATAAGTACATTCATACAGCCGTACATACAAACATACAAACAAACAATTAGCTAAAAGTACTCATACCTACATATGAATGTATCTGGCCGATGAGGGTGTTCACGTCACCTTTTGCGAAAAAGCTATGTATGAATGAATGCAGGTTAGGGTGGCCTTACATATGTATTTCGTGGGCAGAAAATGTCATCATAGAAAACTGGGCACACTTTCCTCTTTTCATTTATGCATTTGCAATATCTACACCAATTTTAAAATTTTCAACTGTAACAAATATGGGATTTTCTATGACGTTAAACTGAGAATTATCCTCAAGATTATCGTGGTCTCGATTTTTTGAATCCGAGAAGAATTTATTTGGCTCATTAAAAGAGCTTGCAATCAAGATTTTAAATGATCGTTTCATGATGTACTTCGTCCAAACGAATCCTTTTCAGGGGACTTTGGGGTTTTTGTCGCGCTCTACCGATGACCTTTAATTTGGAATTCCCAAAACGGCGTTTAACCGAACAACTCCTTCAAGCTTGCCTCTTGCATTCTTAACGCGTTGTTCTCAAATCTTTTGTTTCCGTTGTGTTCTTTGACAAAACATTCTCCGGACTTTTCTTATTTTTTGATCTTCCTTGAAAATGTTGCCGATACTTTCATTTTCATTATGCTCAACTAGATTTTGTTCTTAAGCGTTTTTTTCTATTTATGTTTTTCATGGAAACGTTCCCGAACGTTTTTTTTGCCATTTTGTTGCCTTTCAAACACTTCTCACTACTTTTGCTTCTGTTTGGTTCCTTTGCGGGAAGGACTTAACCAAAACCAGAAACTGTTCTTAATCCCTGGTTTTTGATCTTTTTTTTTAAATTAACACATACAACTGAATCCTTTTCAAATTAATAAAAATATTGCTGATGTGCAAATAGTATTTTTTTACAAAATTGAATATTGTACTACAACTTTGCTTATATCAGAGAGTACAACCGTGTGTTGGTTTGGGCTGAGACCAAAATACTTCGCCAGTTCCCTCTCTCTTTCGCTATGTTCGTTCGCTAATTACTCACACCAAGTGAAGCCAGGTCCTTCTCCACTTGGTCCTTGCAGTGTGTTCGTGAGCGCCTTTGTCGTCGTTGCCCACCCATGGGTGCCGAGTCGCAAGATTTCCTTACCGGAGCATCAGCATGGAATAATTTTTATCTAAGTAATATTAAATGTGTTTAAAAAAAGTTCATGCTAAATTATGTGTAGGGCCTTCGGCATAGTCGAAGACAGCACTGTTTTTATTTGCTTTAAAGATATTTTAATTTTGCTATTTGAACAACCTCAACATCAATTACTATCAGTCCTTAAAAAAAGATGAAAATTTAAAAAGATTTGAAGGAAGTCCAGCGACTTAATTTCGTTTGTTATGTAAAAGTGTGTTGTGCTGCTAATGGAATTTGCAAGCGCTAATAACACTTCCAAACTTTGGACAAACACACGACGAGCCTCCTTTCTGCCCATCGGAACATATAGATAGATACATATCTATAAACACATACGCCGTATTTAAATCCAGCGGTGGTGGAAAAAACGCTGCGAAAGTTTCCAAACATTTCGCCGCGCTTCGACCCAAAACCAACAAAGAAAGCTAAAAGCGGTTTACTTTTCTATTTTCTTCATATTTGCAAGCCTGGATTTGGGGTTTCCCGCCTGCACAATAATTTATGCTCTAATATAAAATAATAATAATGTAGATAGTGTTTGGCTTGCGCTTTAATATGAAATGAAATAGGCAGTGCAAAGTGGTTCTGCTTTTTCCAAGCTGGATAGAGAAGTGGAAGACTAGGTCTGGAGATGAACGCGGGGCAAAAGGAAGTTGTCTTCTGTCATCAAATAAATGGTGAGCGCGTTCGCATTCGGCCACTCACGTCACATATGTCGGTTATAACTTCGAAAACGTAGAGGACTCCGATACTTAGGAGCGACCTTTGTCATCTCACTCTCATAACGCATGTCCAAAAAAATGTATGGCGCCGCAGCAAGGACGCTAACAAAATCAGATGTGATGGCCCTTGGAGTGTTCTAGGTAAATGGTGAGTTGTACGACCTCAAAGAAATATAATGAGAATGCAAACAGGGCCGTTGCTGGGTCATGCCGTGTGAATAAATGCAAATGCTTCTGTCGTTCTGAAATATTCGGCTTTGTGCAGCTGAGAAAATTGAAAGTATCCGAGATGGAATGACCAAAGAGTAAGAAGTCTTGAAGTTGGAGCTCATCCCAGAATGCGTTTCAGAAAATCAACAATTGGATGTTTAGTAGGACCAGATGGCAAATCATTCGTGGACATTCGATTCCAGCCACATTTTTGTGATTATATGTTTGTGTTAATAAATTATATGGAATTGCAAAGTTGTTCCATTCTAAAACACGCTTGCAAATCTCTTCAAAAATCGATAGGACTGGAGCATTTGGAAGATGCCAAGAATATTTCGAATTATTTTAAACGTCAGAATAATATCCTTCTCTTCTATTTGGTATTTGTTTTTTTTAATTCTGAAAATTTTACAATTATGTAATTTTTCGGAATAAGACATTAAAGACATCAAATTTAAAAATGAAAAGATATTTTGAGCGACTCATCATTTTACCTTTGCTTTTATTTGCTCTCATATCTTCTGTTATTCTGTTTATTTTATACTTCTTCACTAATATAACTATTACTCCTAGCCATTGAGTGTATGTCTGCGTTCAGTGAATACCTGCCAAGTGCATCGGCTAGGCAGCCAGTCGCACTTCTGCCCCTTGTCCTTGCGCCTTTTGCTTACGCATAATTTCGTCGGGTCCTTGTTATTCTCACATCTAAATTAAATCGTGTGTCTTTTATTAGTTTGAATGATGGTATGCGTTATCATTTCGTTTGCACGCGTCTGCTTTTAAGTTCTCGCCAGACATTCCTTAGGCAGGGTTTTTCCATCGCGCTGAAGAGGAAATCCAAAGGAAAAAGTCAAAACTTATTATCTGCTTTTGCGATGCGCAATCATAAAATAAACTTTTGGCAATTTAAAAGTTTCGGCAAATAAACGAAAGCTCCGTAATGGTTGTGAGTGTTAAAGATAAAAATACATAAAAATGTCTTCATTACATAAACCACAAGAGGAAAAAGCGTACGAAGGCAATAGCTTACCACCAAAAGAATTAAATAACTACGAGCACATTCACCGTAAATGTTTTCAATATATCTGCTTTCGTTCATGCACCTTTCTTCAACACCATCGGAAATGATTCGTTAGAAAAACTTTCGAATAGTGGCAGTGGTCCAACACAGATGTTTTTAAAACGCATTTTGGGTAAACATTTAAATTTTGCCAATGTATGTATTTCAATACAAATCCAATGGTAGGAAGTCTAAAATGAAATTCAAGGAAGGTCGCATAGTTGTATGCCCCCACCCGAAAAAACAATGCTGCAAGCATGGCAGGTCAGCCCAACGAATTTCTAATGTTTCAGTTAATTTAGCTTGTCTGTTTGTCGTATTGACTTTCAAATTTAAAAACTACATTTCTCATCATCCTAAGAGAAGGCGAAGGTCTCGAAAGCCTGAACGTTGCCAGTCGCATAAGAAATTCCGCTTTCGAATAAGACATGGAAATTTTATCAGAATTTATTTTAGAAATGCACTCGAAGGATTCAACCAGATAGAGAGAGAGAGAGAAAATAGAGAGATAGAAAATGCTATCAAAACAGAAGTTAAAGTTGTCTGTGAATATTGCCCCTAAAGAGTTTAAAAAGATTAGCGAAACGTTTGCGCAAAAATTTGAGTAATTAAGTTTTATTCGCATTCAGATTAAACAAGTTGAATAACATACAAAATAAAAGAAATAAAGAAAATAGCCTACAAAAATGGCAGCGATTGCCTCAATTCGGGAAAAGCATTATATTTAGCGATCTGATAGTCGTTGTTTTCGTTTCATCGACTCATTACAATTTCCATTTAAAATTGTTGATTTCAACTAATGTATTTTTTAAGCTTATACACATTAAAATATGTATTAGATACATATGTACATATATGTATATGTATGTATGTACATGTCTGGTTTAATTTCGTCAGAACTCATTTTTTATTAGGTTTCATTTTCACTTTCGCTGGTGGTGAGTAGTCGATTATTCTGGTTCGTGGGTCATTCGGCTTCCGTATGGCCCACAATCTGTTTTCAAGCACATTTGGTATACTTTTATGGCATACGTATGTATGTACATACATGGATGTGTGTGTCGTAGTCGTGACGATGTCACGGCCTCCAAAAAGTGAAAGTTCAGCCTACAAATGCATTTAAAAGTAAGTTCGTCAGTTGGTTGCGAATCGAGATACTGACATCGGCCTTACTCTATTCTCAAAATGTTGGCCTTTCATGGCAGGCAGCGTAAGCGGAGAGCAAAAGCGGCTGAACAAAAATGTTCGAGGTCAAGGCTCTTTAAAGGCCGCATGCTCAGTGAGCAGCTAGTCGTCTACCACGAGCACACTCATATACTTCCGAAAGCTTTTTATGCCCATGCGCCTAAACGTAGGTCATTAAAAAAAACAGCAATGTGGATTCGTGTGCAAGATGAACAGGGGGAAAACAGAGTCCATCTACTACTCTTCTTTTCATCTTGGCCGAAAATTGCGTATTTCCTACAGTTACGTTTAGTTCTCTACACGTGCAAACCCATTCCAACTACAAAATATACTCGTATACCAGAATAAGAAGTATGCCCATGTTTTTGGGCTGAAAAAAAAAGCATAAACCAAATACTCACGGAAGAAAAGTTCCTATTCAAGAGCAAGTCTTTGGTTTGAGCTAAACGTGAGTGTATTCCGCGCGAAGTTCTGTTGCCATTAGGAAATTTTCGTATAAGTCAAGTAGCGCTTGGCGTGTTTGCGGACCAGCCAGCCATTACCATCAGCATGGCATATCAGCGCTCCATGGAAGTGCGGTTGTTGGTGACAATTGACGGTTGGTCTGTGCGTTTGCAGAACAGCTGGCATTTGTTGTATTTAAGTGCTGATGAACCGGCGCGGCTGTTTGTGCCGAAATTTTTTGGGAAAGCGAAGTATTTACTACTCGCCTTAATTTTGCTGCGCGTCGTGTAGCCGAGCTTTTCTGTGCGACGTAAGGGACAGACTGTAAAAAATATAAGATATACATATGTACACATGTATATACATATATATAAAATTAAATGGAATTTTTTTACGGCACGTGCCAACATTAACATGATTTGAGATGCATCTGTCGATGTGTGTCTGCCTGTTGCCCCTTCCAATATGGATTTAAATTGAAGAACTTTTCTTTAACAGTGGAAAATTGTGTAATAACGACTTGCTACGATTTTTTGTGTGAAGTTTTTTGTTTGCCCTTAAGTTCCGAACTTTATTTTATTATTTTATTTGTATTTACTTTTACGTTTTATTTTCCAAGATATTTTTGCCACTAGATTGTATTCGTGCTTACATTGAGTTATTGCTGCATTCTTAATTTTTTCCTTTTTTTCTCGCCACGAAGTACTTATTTTTTCAAGCTGAGCCTTTTGTTTGTACTTTTCACGACCTACTAAAAAGTTGTGCATACTTTTATAGTTAACTCCATCGTTTCGATATCCTTTGCAATCGTCGTATGATTATGTCGTATTCCTATTAATTGATGGGGTGTGCGATGTATGTGTATGTAAGCAAGCACTGGGTTTTCCATTCCTCGCATTTGGCACCGACCGTAAGCAGTTTTGTGCCATTCAGTTTTTTTTGTATTTTTTATTAGCATTTTTATATTTTCAATATTGATAGCTTGCTTTTGACAAAACTTAAAAACATTTCCTCAACTGTTTCCTTTTCCTTTTTCTATTTCAATTTTGTTTATCGCCTACTTGCGGACCATTCATGTGACCTCAGGCAGCGTATTTTGTAAACATTTATTTGCTTTACGATCTCTCTTCAGTGTTTGCAATTTTCATTTCTCCCCCATGCAAATCATTAACTTGTTCACATGACTTGGGCTATAAAACATATTTGTATGTAGGCATAAACTTGTATAACTTTTTTATAAAATTTTGTGTATACTGCATTAAAAATGCCATGAATTTTTTGTAGTTACGTTTGTTTTATTTTCGAAAGCCTTTTGATCCCACAACAACACCCACGCGCCATATTTGTGAATTTTACTGTGGTTGAAAACTGTGGATTCTTCGCGAAAAGCCGTATATGTATATGCATATGTACATACCCATCTATGTACATAGAGGGTGCGGCAGTTAAATCCGGACAAATTTCAATTTAATTCAATTAGTTCCGTCAGAGGTCGCGATTGAGGTTCCTTAACGTCTTGGGCGTCTAGTGAACAGTCATAATCTTAAAATAGCGAGATGCTATGTTCAAGTGTGGAGTACAATCGAATAGCCGCGATTATTGAAAGCCTTCGCGCTATCGGACAATGCGAACATGTTCTGGTTCAAAGAGTTTTCGTCCCCGAATAGCCCGGTTTTGAACCCCCTCGACTACTATGTTTGGAGCGTCGTTGAACGGGTTACCAACAAGTCGCGGCACCCTAATGTCGCGTCTCTACGCGCAGCTATCAAAGCAGCATTCGCTAATATGGACAGCGCTGCGTTACAGAGAGCGTGCGGGCGCTTCAGGACAAGGATGGAGGCGGTAATTGATGCAACGGCGGTTATATCGAGTGATTATACTTTTGACAGGTCACACGAATATTGACTAAAAACATTTTGTTTTACATTTGTAGTTTGTGTCAATAAATTATATTTTAAAACAAAGTGCAATTTTTTCGCATTTAACTGCCGCAACCCTCTATATATTAATTAACCGAATGAGAAGTAGTGCTATCCAGTCGGAGCTAAAATTTATTGTCCGGTTCATTTTTCGCTCGCAAGTAATTTCAATTATCAAATAGTCAAACACTTGAGTAATCATTTTAATTAATCAGTAATTTCGGATCAACACCCAAATACATAAATATAGAAGGTAAATTAAATATCGCAAACAATTAAATGCAAGGCCCGAGACAGAAGGCAAAACATAACAGGAGTTTAGTAATGGCTGAAATACTAGAAGGTGGCCACATTGTAATTTATTTCCTTAACATATTTTAAGTATTTCAAAACTGTTTCCGTTAAGTGCTTAATTAGACACTGAACATTTAACAGGCGTACAAGGTTTCGATTTTTCGTAATGGTAATTTTTTTTCATCATTAAATCAGAATTTGTATGTACATTTCCCATTTTTTCCCATTGCCTTAATCCCAATTGCATATTTTGACGAATTTTGAATAGATTGAGAAACGCTGTTCGTTTCACTTGTTCCGTTCTTCTCTAGAAAATGTTTCCCCGTTATTTTCTCTTCAGCAATTATGCATTTTATATGTACAAATTCTTTTCCGAAATAATTCTCCTATTAATTTGTCCAAGAAAAAGATTTGTACAAAGCCCACAAACTTGTTCGATACCTTAGATCCTATTTATGTGTATAGAGTATACGAATGTGTTTCTGTTGTCATTTGCCTTACCTTGGCATTGAGCCAGGTCACGTATGCCTTTCACTTGATGCTGTATTGCTTGAATAGATCGACTATTAGGCGGCGAGTATTTTTGTTGCTGTTGTTGTTATGTGCATTACCTTATAAAAATTTCATATCACTATTATATTTTTCGGTTTTGAAAAATTAGATCGGACTTCAAGAGTCTTTGTTAATTAATCAAGGGAATATATAGGGTATATACATATATATTGGCGGTTAAATTATTATAAGTGATTTTAATATACAATTTTTCACAATTCAACTTATTTCTTTGTTTAATTTTGATTATTTTATTTTCTTAAAGTAAACATCAATAGTTCTCTAAAAAAATTACAACGAATGGCCATACAAATTCCTTACATCAAATCAGAATCCTTAGAAAATTTTTGTTCGAGTTAGCAGCGGCCGAGGTAAAAAGCCTTCGCTGTCTTTCCGTTGGAGTTTCATTCTACACGGGAGTAGGTGAGGACAGGACCAGACCTGTCTACAGCGACGGGTCTATCGTACCGTCTATATAACTTTGCTAGTATCCCAGTGAAAGTGAGAGAAACTGTAACACCCTCTGCGGCAAAGTTGAATTTTTCATTTAATAATCGCTGTCGGAGCTGCTAGGTCGAGGATAATAATAATTTTGATCGAGTCTGAAACCACTTATACTAGCATTGACGAAAATTATGCACAGAAGATTCCTCCTGCAATTTGTGAGTTCTCAGACTTTCTTTAACTCGTGTCTTGGCATATACATTTTGTTCCAAATATTAAAACAAAGTTGCTAAGGTTATGTTTGTATGTATGTGTAGAATACTCAAATAAATCGTACGGTTTTTATTGACTGAAAAATTTTCCTTATTACTTTATTGAACTGCTGAAATTTTTATTAATGTACCTAAAATATTTTATGTTTATTTAGTTAAAAATGAATAAGTAGTTTTTAGTTTTTTTCCAAAAAGTCTAAGTAAAATGTACAATTTTGAGTGACATTCACTGTATGTATGAACAGAGCTTTTAGTATTTCTTTAAATCCTTGGTATCATGTGGTATGTGCACTTATTTACTTTGCATCTCTCTCTCTGCTTGGGTGCTTATTTGGATGACAAAACTAACGAAGCGGTCATTAAAGTACTCGTAAAATAAAATTTACCAATAAAAATCCTTCATAAAATTGCTTCTCTTGATTAAAGAGTTTATCTTCTCACTTTTTTCTTTAATTATTATCCGAGTCATTAAATTTTTACGAGTGCCGTGTTATATTTTTCGTGCCCAAAAATAGTCATTCATTCATTTCGAATGCGTGCGTGTATGCCAAACTGGGAATGGAGTGAAGCACCTCCGGAAGCAAGGACACAGTAGGCGAATGTGTAGGGAGTGCTTCCCATCACTTGCTTGGGTACAAATTCCGAGCGATATGCCATGTATAGAATCGCTCGAAGTCGCTGTGGAACTGTACGCCCCTCCATTTGTGCGATGACATTATGACGCGCTCGGACTAACTTCTCCAAATTATTATCATTATTCAGGTTGTTAAACGAGCTATCGATTTCAAATATTTTTGAATGTTTACATAAAGTGCGTTTCAAAACTATATCGCCACGACGTGTTGACAAATTTGGACCATGTATTTATGCATCTTTTTCCATTGCCATTACTTCTCTTTTAAATTCAGTTCATCCTATAACAAAAACTATATACTCGTACATACATATGTACATATGGTTATGAAAGCCCATGTAACAAACTTTAATAATGTTTTGTTTTGTGTATACATTTTTAAAGAACTTTAGTTTTTCGTAAAATAAGATGCAGGTTTTCAGTAGCTCAAACGTGTCGTTCAATTTCGCGATTTTTTCGAGAGTTTTGCGTTTCTCCTCCACATAAAAATGATTTTTTTTCGTGTCGTATGGGTTTATATTTATTTTCTTCCTCGGCATGTTTTACTTATTTGATGCTCCTTTCTTTGTGTTACCACTGCGTGTTTTAATATCTTCCCTTCGGCCACAAAAAAGCAGCCGTCATTGATTTAAACAGAGCCAAATGTCGTTTGGATTGGATAAGGCGTTGCGTCTGTTAGTCAGGTGATCCCACAATATTTACTTGGGCAGTATTTTCGGGCTTTAATTATTATTAGCATTGCGTGATGATTGCCAATTAGTCATTTGTTTAACCGAAATATGTATGTAGCTGTCCAATTTATTTTTTGTTTTGTTAGGATTCCTTTAAAATGCCTATATATTTGTGCTTGACCTGATGTTTTTTTTTCTAGGTTTTTATGTTTATTAAATTCCAACATACATTCGAACACTAATTCATAGCCTAATAGCTATTATATACATTTTTATTTAGAGGTAGTGTTGAAATAATAAAATAACCAAAAGTAGAGACCAACAATGGCGACAGAACTTTATTAGAGATCAAACGATAAAAACAAAATCGATAACAACAAATCGAAGTATTGATGTGGCATTGTCATCTTGCAACCCTTAACATGAGGTCACACGGTAAATTAGCTATAGGTTACACCTAATACTAAACAGAGTTAGTTGGGAACGATGTTTTAAAACTCCCAATTTTGTTAAAGGAAATAATTTGCTTCTGGTAACTTTGCCAAATTTTTATCTTCTTTATATGGACCTAATTTTTTTACTATTAAATTTAGGAAGCGTGGTAAAAATGGCATCATAAAAAAAATCTCTGTAAGATGCTGCGCGTATCATCACACTTATAATACAATCATTACAACAAGAGCATCAATCACCTCTGCGCAATTTGTTGACAAAGTGTAAACATCATTGTAAATCAATGCCAAACCGATGTGTTTATCGGACTTAGCTTAAGCGTGCTGAAAGCATTTCTCAAACTTCATTCTAGTTTCATTTATGGCCCAAACTATGCGCTGCAAGCAAGCTGCAGAAGGACGAACTGCGACAAATCACTCTGTCACCTCTTTGTTTGCGGATAGCGGCACACAGCAACACAAACACCCGGTTTTGTTGAATTCTACAAGAAGCAAGGAGCAACCGCTGCGCCATCACAAGCAGCAAAAGCAGCTGAGTAAGAAGTTCTTGACAATGCAGCTCCGGTTGAATGAAGACATTAGAAATGCTGCCAATTCGCCCAAAGTGGATTTTTCTGGGTTGTCCTCGCTTTATCCCAATACCATTGTTGGTTTCGTTCATGCAATTGTCTTCCTTTTTGTTTGATTTTTATTCTCCTCATTCAATGTGGTTTAATTCTTATTATTGTCCCGCTGATGCGATTGAAAAAAAAAAATGTATTAGGGTGTTTTGAAAAACCCGGTTCCTAATTTTTATACCACGAGACAACTGAAAGGTTTCAAGATTTGCCATCCTTTTATGACATTTGCGTTAGTGCTCGCAAGTTATTTCGTTTTTGCACATCTTGAATGGTCTTATCTAAGTCGTTTGATACACATTTTGTGGTTGTCCTATCATTTGACGCATGCAGCTCAATATGCTGCCGTATTTCGATAATTTCTCAAAGCCTAATTCTTCACAATCTAGATAAAACCCCGTTTTTGGTGATAAAAAAAAATCTGCTTTTCACAACAAACCGTTCAAAAATGTGGAAATCAATAGGAGAAAAGTGCTTCATATAATTGCCCTAGTATGTACACACATCCATATGTATGTATGTATGAACGTATGTATGTATGTATGTACATGTGTGTGCTCGTCGCTATCGCATTTCAATAGCCAAACCAAATTCAAGCGACCCAACCGATTTGCTGAAATTCTATTGCCTCACGTGAGTCGCCGCATTCTTCTCACCACCCGCTGCATACACATTTTTCGGTTACTGATGTTGTTTGTTGATGTTTGTGAGTTATTTGAATTGAACTTAAGTATCATCTCTTTTGATTGCCACTGTTGCTGTCACCGCAGCTTTTGCACTCCTTGGCGTGCGGTTGAACTTTATTAAGAGAATCATTTGATTATGACGCCAAACAGCGACGGCGTTAATTGCTTAATAAATTGAAATGTTTTGTCAAATTTTCGGCACTTTCGAATCGAGTGACTTCAATTTCATGTTTGTTTTTGTTCTTACATTTTTGAATTCAATGTACACATTGTTTGCCGTAATTTAGGAAAGCCCCTGGCTCATTTTCATTTCGAATACAAATTTATACAAAATTTGTCGAAATAGCTTACAATATGTTTTTCTAATAGAAATTGAAAATACATAATTCGTAATTGTAGAACCATGCTTAGTTGAATTTACAAAGGAAGGAGCCTATTACGCGAGTAGAGCTTTTCTATTTTAAGATAACGGTATGCGATATATGCGCAAGAATAAAATCGTAAGGCATCACAAAATTTTTTATAAAAGTTGTAGATATGTATTTTTATAAAAAATCGTATACTTTTGTCGATCACTATAAACAGTGACTCCAACAATTCATTACATTAACATTCAAACACTATTTGAGTATAAAGCTTTTTAGCGCAATTCCAGTATTATAAAGTGCACGCTTCAAGTGGCTCTCCATTTTGAATACTTTTTCGTGGTGCAAGCAATTCAAACATTGACATTGGTTAATAAAAAGTAAAATTGACTGATATCTTTCATAAAATTGTCAGAAGTTTCGTCATAAGTAAAACCGGGTTCGTAGTGATTTTGCAGCGAGTGAAAAGTCTGTTAGCAACCCTTGAGCACTTCTCTGGTTGTATCAGATACTAAGAACGCATTTCCTACAAAAACTCATCGTGTACCGGTAGTTTTTACTTAAGCCACTCAATCACTACCAGAGTAGTCGTGTGAGCTTTTCAGCAAAATGTTAACCGATTCATAACGAATCGTGTTCATTGATTGATTTTAAATTGGTTTTTGGCCGGTTTGTATTTTTTTCTGTCACACATTGTTGTGATTGTGAAATAGTTTGTCTCAATGACTCAAGTCAACCAAGTTTGTATGTATTTGTGTAGTAGCGTTACTAGCCAAAACGAAGCCATGTTGGAAATGAGGTTAACTTGATGTTAATTTGGAAACAAATTAACTAACGACTAACTTCTTATAGTCAGTGGTGTTACATATATTCTAAATGCGAGCATTTCATTGTCGGCTGTAATACACGAGGCGGTTGTGCGACTAGTTTATAAACTCTCAATGGAAATTCTCCTGTATGGCTTTTAGAATATGTTCTGTAGTTTCATGTTAGCCCTTTGTAGGTAATTATAGGATGCTATAAAAACAATAATTTATTACATCCTCAAATGTAACTTTGTGCAAATGCTGTACTCTTTCTCTGACCAAATGCCTTATATTGAAGAACATATTAAACTTTTCCATTGCAATACAGAAATAAAGTTACGGGCCAATTTCAAGCATAACCTATAAAAAAATTGCTTTTGAATCTAAAGTCCAGATTTTAGGAGTGTATTCAAAATTCTGACCTGCTCTCAGACATCTACTAAATAACGTAGATATTTTCTGCAGGGACACATGCAATTGTATGAATACATACATACATACATATGTATGTATGTGTAGGTATTTACTCATTTAGGTTTTGTATTATGTAGTTTGAAGATGTCTAATTTGGCTACTAAATAATTTGTCGTGTCCGAGTGACGTTGTTGATATGTTGACACAAGTACATACATATGTACATACATATGTAAGTACATTTATATATACGTATTTACATATGTATATGTAGTTACATATGTATATGTACATATGTACGTGCATCATGTCAAAGGCAACTGGTTCGTGCGCACGTAGACATCGAATTGGCAGTCAATCTTTCGATTGGTCGGAATTCGTTTGGTTTATTGTGCCATTGCTGAGAAGTAATGCCGGCAAGTGGATTGCCTATCAACCAGGGTTACCGCCACATCGATACATTGAATTACCGCAAATGACTTGCAATTAGAAGCAATAATGCCGCAGTTCAAGACTGTGCCTTCCCAAATCAGTGACGTCAGTGTTGTCTGTAAACAAAGAAGAGGAGGAAGCGAAGAAGTGAGAAGTAGCAAAATAAAGAACCTAAACACTTTTCCATTGGACAAATCGTTTCGTTTGATCGGTTTTGATATTTCTTTTTTAATCATTCTCATATTTGTTGTTAAAAGAAACAAAAAAAAACTTAAGCATAAAAAAACAATAAAAATATTTCATTGAAATACGTTGTAAGCAACTCTTCGTGTTAAATACTTTTTGCACGCTCGAAAAGATGATTTTGGCTCGAATTACATACAAATAAACTTCTTAAAGACTTGCTAAAAACTAATTGGGACAAAATTAAGTCTTAAAAATTTCCTGAGGTACATTTCGAGTTGCATTATTTATTTTCTGCTTCGTCCAAATATATAGAAACTAGATCGGTATTTATAAACAAAAAAAGTTGGCAACCCTGCTGCATATCCATCACTTTTCTGTTGCCGGGTGCTTCGTGTCAGCAATCGATTGCAGTTTAGCCGCAGCGCTGCCTTTTAGTTGAGTTCATCAATGACGTTCGTTCGTGCTGCTTAGCGCGTTTCCACCCGCTTCCACATTTCGCAACTTCTCCATAAAATTTCTCAACAAAGTATTCCAAATGTGTATTTGCAATGATCACAACTTTTCTTGTAAATCAGTTGGACAATATAACAGAAGGCGGAAGGAAGAAGTAATTCAGTTAAAAACAAAAAGGATATGCATGTATTTTCAAGTGTATTTCGCCCACTTTTTTCTTGAATATGTAAAATCTTTCTCAAATATCTAACGTTAATTTTCAAGAGCAATTCAATTGTTGAAGTATGCCCTTTTCAAGGAGGCGGAATAGATAAGTTTTGAAAAATGGGTTTTCTCTCAATTGATAACGATACTAAAACTTAAGTTGAGAAATCGGCTTGCTGTGGTGAAATGATGATGTCGTATGTACGAGTATACTATCCGTTCGGGACTCGACAGTCAATAGTAAAGCCTCGGGGACATTTCCGCCTTCGTTGCAGGTAGTAGGCGCCACACATACAAATTTTTTCGACTTCACCGGGGATCAACGCCTGTTCCTGCAAAGGTTACGCCGTGTGAGCTGTTCTTATCTTCCGGTTTTCCTTCACAGCTCACTCAAACGTAATTTAAATTTTCGTTAAAAGAAAATTTAAATCATATTGCAATTTCGTAATTGTTGTTTCGAATTTCAAGCTACATATGCATGTATGTAAGTACGAGTGTGTATGTATGTAAATATTAGCAAGTTTCTTCGGAAATATCGAAACTCGGGGGCTCGTCAAACACTTCACACACCTAAACAAATATATGTACATATGTATGTATGTATGTACATATATAAATAAAGGTAGCATAAAAAACGAATGCATGCCGAAACGTCCACACCTTCGCTTCATCGTTGCCAATGCCTTGCTCCTCTTTGCACTTCTCCATCACTTATCCACCGTTTCTTCGCCACTTCAACACTGCTCATCGTATTCAGCCTTCGCGCCGTTTGATGAGTCAAGCGTTGAGTATAAGTACATAAACACTCGCTATCGTAACTTGCTTGGTAACTTTGTTTTAAGTTTGATTATTAAATTTAAATGTTTTGCGTTTTTGTTGCTGCACGCCATGAAGATGACGATGACGATGCGTATGACGGTGGCGTGGCTCGCCTCGGCAATGTAATTTAAAATTGAATAAATGAGAGAGAAGGACGTGATTTGGAAATTTTACCATTAAATTTGGAAATAATAAAACCAAAATTACGTGAACTCTTTATGCTATTTCCTCATCATTTTCAATGTTGATTTCTTGCAATTCACCAGCGACGGCCATCTGCAAGTGCTGAAGAAGAGTATGAATGCCTACGTGCAGCTAATCCACCGATCATTTGGGCGATAGTCGCACTGAGGGAAGGTTTGGTTGGGCATACTTAACAGAGCAGGGCTTTAGCGAACATGGGAAACGAGTAATCGAAAACTAATAACTCAATACGTGTTCGGGAATGCGTTACTACGTTCCCTTAGGCAGCGAAGCATTAATCCCGCAACCTGAGAAGAAACAAGGATCAGGTGCAGTAACCTGGACACATGCGCAGTAACGCTTTCATACTGGCGGCCACGCTTTATAACGCGATTCAACTAGATTTTATCTCATTCGAGGGGCTGTCTGTATGCAAATTCCTCTCCTTCATTGTTCGACTGCGTAGAGGTCAGTTTTGCCATACCGAAAAAATAAATTAAGTTTCAGTTCCAAGTACTAGTTTCCAGGTACGGTAGAAACTGATTCAGTAAATTTCACCTTCTTTACGTACGCCTTGCCTGCAGCCGACAGTCAATAATATGCTCCAGCAATTGAGTCTCATATTTTTATTTTTGTTATTACCTAATTATGAACTTAACGAGTGCGTTTTGTTTTAGTTTGTATGTCAATATCACTCGTCTGTTTATTTGTCGTTTCCCTCATCCTCCTTTTCTTTTATATTTTTTGCACACATTCGTCGTTCACATGTCAAATATATTAAAAGAAAAAAATTACTCAAAAATGTGTGCCAAATAAGCAAAACGGGTTCTGGTGCTTTTGGCTTCCAATTTCTTATTTATTTAAGTGTTGCGCCGGTCTTCCTTTTCCGAGTCTAAACAATATGAAGACGAAGAAGAAAACAATACGTTCATGGGTAAATAAAACAAATGCAAACAAGCTACAAAGAATCGCCAAATTTAGCAAAAAGGTAAATGAAAAAATAGAGTTAACAAACTAACACTGTGTCTTTTCTTTCTTTCGTGCTAAGTAATGACTTTGTTTGCCTGAAAGCGTTTTTAAATATGGAATCATTTGTTTGAGTCGGTTAAACAGCATTAAGTACCTACTGCACGATGATTTTGGATGCTACGAATTTCCAAAACTATCTTTGTTAGGGTTTCTTCAAATATTTCAAGCATTCCAAAGACATGTTTGCACATTCACTAAATCAAAGTTTGCAGGAGGTGGTTTCACTATTTTCCGAATTATTATTGGCTTTTTGTTCTTTCGATGTGGTAAGTGCTCCTTCTAATTATTTTCCCTTGAACGTGGAAATGTTTTTTTGAAATCCGAAACATTCAAATGCCAATTTGAAAAGCATGAAGTGGGTGACCGTGTTGAATTTGCAATATTATATCTCGGCGGAGATACGAGTAACATATCTACTTACATACATATATATGTATGTATGTACATATATACATACGAGTATGTAACTACATATGGTGGTGTCGCATTGCCAGCGTGCCTCAACCGATGCGAGAATAAATCACATCATCATCATCGAGTCCGTCCGCGTAACTAGGAACTGCAGCAGCGGTTCAATGACTGTGGTCTGGCCGCCACTGGTGTTATGTACATATAAACACAAATATATACATATTTCGGCACACATCTTTCTTTTTTGGTTGAGTTATTTTTGGGCTTCAGCCTTTGCGCCTTGCTCTCAGAGGTTGGTTGGATATTTTTTCTTACACGACGAAAATTCGTCTCCAGCATTGGTTAAAAATACATTGTAAAAATTCGGATTGCCGTGTTTGTTGTTGCAAGTTTGTGCTTTACAATTGTTGTGGATAAATAAAAAGTATTTCTTATAAATCTTAATTGTCTTAAATACGATCTCTTGAGCGGTCTAACTTCAGAAATATTGCCGTTTGACCAGGCAGAGGTCTGCTTGTGGATCGTAGTTAAAAATATTCAACTAAATGGGTAAAAGCAGTTTCTGCCTCAAAACCCTGTCGGACTAGGTTACTTCTAAAATGTACTTACCGTCCTTTTCATTCGACAGTTGTTCCAAACATGAAGTCTTTATACTGAATTTTTCGTTAAAAAGTCCTAATACTACTATGTAGTTGAAGCTGCTACAAAGCAACAGATATAACTGAAAATTTCACACAAAGTTGAAAATTGAGCAGCTCCATTAGTTACATATTAATAGTTTTTTGCGATTTGTTTGCGGTAATTATCTCTCCTTAACATTCAGCACCTTATCGCCAATTACTCTGAACATTCTGGTTGGATAATTCAGAACATGATCTAATAAATACACATACGAGTATGTGGCTCAGTGTATCGCTGGTAAGCACTCGAGCGTGAAGAGCTGAGTGCGGGGAATTAGCAAGCGCACCACACTTGCCTTAACTGCCAAATCGTTTTTGTAAGCCACTGAACCTTATCTACAACACAAATTGTTCCTCCAGTTCGGATGAGCATTGCAATGCTGATTGCCTGTGGCTGCTGTTACAGCTGTATCTCGTATGTATGTATGGTTATGATCGCGAGTGTTTGCTAATTTTCGGTGATAATTTTTCCATAATTTTACTATAAAAATATGCAAACATATGTATGTAAATATTTACATACTCATCAATGTTGAATGAGGCTAAAATCTCACATATGTGAATGTTTATATATATACATACATATGTACATACGAGTACATATGTATGTATGTATGTATGTATTAATTGTAAATACTAAGTAGGTGATAAAACCAGGAGTGGGATTTTTAAAATGTAAAAAGCTATAATAAAGGTAAAAAGTAGCGAAATAGCCAGGAAAACGCACTAAAAGTCGTAAAAAGGCAACAATAACCTGAAAAATAATTTAGCAAGCTAGGCTGATGACGAATAACGATTCCACGGTGCGTTCAAACAAATATTTGGGACAATGTAGTGAAGGGATCCATTGTAAAGGATGGAAATTCAGATTTTAAGTACTAGTTGTTTAGCGAAAGCTGGCTTTTGTTTGACAAAGTTTATGTGAACCAAAGCACAAATTTTGGTCAAAACCAGTTTTAGTAAAAAAAACAAGTTTTTGTTTAATTATGTTTGAGATTAAAGATCGATTGCTTTTTTTTGATAAAATACTTATTTTTTTTGCCAAACATTTTCGGTTTTTGAGGGACTCTTAAACTATTTTGTTTCATTTAAACTTCAAAACGACACAATTAGGAATAAAAACGATATGGCAGTTAAAATGAGGCGCATTTGCAAGCAAGTTTTTAGTTCAATGTATCAGTTGCCTGATGTAAATAGGCTTTTCTAATTGGTCTACGCAAATTGTTTAAGCTTCCCGTTATAGATCAAATAAAATAAATAGGTAAATTTCGTTCAACAAAAAGGGTTGGCAACTCTTTGGTATTGGGCTTTTCATTCAGCTTTTTGAAAATACTTCAAATTTGTTAAAACTAGTATACTTAGTATGTATGTATGTACATTTGTATGCAATTATGATACGCGTAGATAACTTGTGTACTTCATTATTAGCGTCATCATCGTATCGTCATTATTATTCCAACTACACAGACATATGTAACTTTATTTCTATCAGTGTTTCGCGTTATCAGCATCACTACTTTCGCATTTTGTTTATTGAATTTAATTTGTCTTGACAGTTCTTCCTAAATTTCGTAATTGATTTTAACTTTATATGTATGTACATACATATGTATGTATGTAAGTATGTATGTATGTCTACGCATGTGCATGTGTATGTATTTTTGCATGTTTGTACGTACGCATCATCTTTCCATCTTTGTTAAAATGTGCAATCATTCACTTATTTCGAGTGACGAGCTGAAGTATTCAGCAACATATGCAATGAAAACATAACTGTGGTCGGCTGAAGGCTCCCCAACGCTGAATGCAACAATGAAAGGGCTGATGAGACTGTTAGCTTTACTCCATTCTCGTAACTAACAAATATCCACCCCCTTCCCCTTACATACGCGTGGCTTATTTGGGTGCCAGGAAGAAGAGCGCAGACGTGTGCTATACGAATTATTTTAATTCTCACGCTTGCCTTCAGTTTTTTGCACAAGCTTTCAACGTTTCGTTCTCTAGAACTTACAACAAAGTTCTATATGTTGGAGAACTTCGCCTCTTTTGAGAATATGTTTTACGTTCGCTCTTTGCTCTTCAGTTAGGCACTTTTCACTCCGACTTTTTCAGCTTTCATAGTTTGCACTTTCAACCACTCTCTTCGGATACCCTTATAACACGCAAGCGCATTAAGTTGTTTATGTATGTACATATTCGTATACAGGCGCGTAACTAGAAAAATGTTTAGGAGGGAGCGGCTGGTATGCATTTTGATGCGAACAGCGCACGCATACCCAATCGGACTTGGTTCCAAAAATATACTCCTCACATCATTTCATGGAATGTTGAAATTTAGGCTTATAATATAGTAAAAAAGTTAACGTATTTATTTTTTTGTGCAGATCTATGCAGAAAACACTAAGTGCAGAAGCGTATATGGCGTGGGCATCGCTGCTCTAGAGCTAGATATCGCCATGTGATTTGTGAGACGTCGACTGTACTTTGGCAAAACCTCGTATCTCAGTAATATCAAAAAACCATTACTTTTTCATCGGCATATGTATGTATGTATATATATGTGTTTTTTTTTCTAAAAGCGGTCACAACTCGACAGGCAATGGCTAACCTCTGAGGGTATTTCTGCCATGAAAAAGCTTCTCATAAAATACATCTGCCGTTCGGAGTCGGCACAAAACTGTAGGTACCCCAATTTGTGGTAGAATATAAAGACGCTCACCACAAATGGTAGGAGAAGCTCTGCCAAATTATTATTGTTGTTATATTTAAAGGTATATATGTAAGAGCAAACAGCGACGAACCAAACAAACAAAACTATATTCGCAACTTTATATATTAGCCCACTGTCTTATGGTACATCAAGTGAATTTTTTGCCCTGCACGCTAAAAGAATTGACTGTTTATTGCCACCCCGTTGGTCGATCGTTCAAATCGTTATAGAAATTTGTATTTTTTATTTTTTATTTTTATTCGAAACGTTGCTCTCGCATGCCAACCAAAACTCTCGCTGCCCCTTTGATGCGCCTGTGTGCCATACTATGTACATTTATAAATATGTACATATCTACATAGGTATGTACATACATACATACGTGATTAAGTACATACATATATTTTATATGGTATTCGTATCAAAATTTCCGCGAATAAATTGAGTTTGCCGCTGTAAGCCCACTCAAAGCTGGCGAGTATTTTTCCCCGCGCTTATTCAAATGAACATTCGAGTTCATACGTACATACATCCATACATACATACAAACATACATACATACATATTACATATGTACATACATACATATGTACATATTACATACATATGTACATATTACATACATACATACATATTACATACATACATACATACATACATACATATTATCCAACGACGACGGCTGTTAATGCTCGCTAGAGCTACTATCACTCTTTCGCTCAATCTGATTACTTAGGTGCTCACATTGAACAACTTGTTTCGTATTGACTCGACGCTTTTACTTTGCGATAAACATACATACGAGTACATACATATGTACTGTGACTGAATGCGATTATTGGGTGGTGGGGCTTGACGAGGGCCGCCTAACGAGCATCGCGCGAGCACGCATTCCGCTCCGCTCCAATCCCATGCTCGCTCCCTGTTCTATGTTCGTTTGTCGGTATGCACAGAGCAGAGTTTGGCTCCCCGAATCAGCGGCATTTAAGGCAGACAATCAGGCTGTTTAGCAGACGTTTACTTCGTTTTGTAGCAGCAAACCGTACACTGCTCGTGGAAACGTTGACGAATTCGCTTGTGTGTCTTACAGCGGCACTGAAACTCGAAACTAATAAAAGAAATATTTTTTTATTAAGTAACCATCCTAGAAATATGTGTTTAAAATCTAAGTGAACAGGTGCAGTTAAAGTGAATTTCAAACGAAAAGGGTGCGCATAAATTAAAAAGTTTTATAGCAGTGCGAAAATCTAAGGGAATAAAAATGCAGCTCATTTAACTTAAACTACATCCACACAATCACGTACAAGAATTCATTAAAAGAAACGCAAAGGCAAACAAACAAAAAAAAAAAAAGAAAAAGAAAAAAAATGCAGTACTGTTAGTACTTTTCCGACGTGCCTCCCCGTGCTTTTTAGTCATCACAAACTTGTCAACATTAATAATTCAAAATATTAAATATATACCTACCATGTTTAATTTCAAGTTGATTAAACAATTTTCGTGAAAACGAATTATATTTATGTACATAAATCGCAAAAGAAAATTTCGCTAAACGTCTATTGATATGTACATACATATGTACATGCATACAGACATGCATTCAATATGCAAAGCAAGTGACATAATGCAGATTGTAGGAGAATAGGAAAATATTCAATCAACGGTTCAAATGGTAATAAAAAAGAAAATGAATTGCAAAATTTTATAAAAAGCTTAAATGATTTAAATTACGTGTGCCAATATCAAAATTCTATTTGACATACAATGTACTTATTTACATTTCAATCGTTGTAGAAGTAAATTTTACATGAGTCTTATGTAAAATCCAAATTAATTATGTGTTGTGGCTCTTGTGCAAAGAAAACGACTTTAAATACAGAATTTTCTTGCTGGAAAACTATCTTAAATTCAAATAAAAAACGCATGGAAATTGATTTGAACATAGTATATTTTGAAAATATTTTCGTAAAATGCTTTATGATAAAAAAAATACTATAAATAGAAGAGCATGGAAGTGATTTTCTCGTTCAAGCACACACGCATACATACGTGTTGCAAAAAGTGATTTGCAAAAGATAAAAGGTAAAAAAGCAAAAAGCGTTCTAAAAGTTTTTCAAAATAATATAAAAATAAAAACAAACGCGTTATGAGAGAAGACTTGTTCTTCTAAGGCTGAAAATTTTACAAAAATGATTTCAAGCAACATTTTTTTAAAGGGTTGATTGAGCAACTGTGGATAAATTCGAAGGGGAAAACACATAACGACAGCATAACCTATAAATTTTTTGCGAAAAACGTCATCTTCAGTGAATGTGAAAATCTGCAAGAAATAAAACGCAAAAAATAAAAGGTAGAAATGTGTTAAAAAATCAACAAAAATCCGTACGTTCAATCGTTCTGACATCTAAGTACATCAGCAACAATTAATACTTGTGTAACTAATAGAACATCAGTTTGCCAAATCCTGGTTGGTTGTGTGTCGGGCAGCGTTGTGTTATTTCGCTTTGGGTGTTTTGCATTTGCTTTTGTGTGTTCATTTATTTTTGTCTTTCGCCCGTTATTTTGCGTATTTTGATTCGTCAAATGCACGCGTATGTATGTACATATGTACATATGTATGTATACTGCAATTACCTAGCCCATATCACCTCGTTCCTTACGTTATTCGGTTTTCTATTGCCAGCATCGTTAAGGAAACTCCCACGCATTACTGGCAATAAAAGAAATTATCAGGCAGTATTAACAATAAAATATTAGCTAAAAATTAGCTGCAAACAATTTGCCCACAAGCGGCTTGAAAAGTTGCTCCTTTTGCCCAGCCGTCGGCTTACTTACGTTAGTTTCAAGGCCATCATTGACTTTTCTGAATACTTTTCGTTGCGTACTCTGTATTTATGGCAGTCGTCCTCTCAAAGCGGGTAATAATGACGAACAAAATGAACAAATTATCATATATTAAATACATACATACATATATGTATATACATATATATATATATACATATGAATCGGCTCCTTCGAATGCTCCATTTTGTGTGTGCGAAATGGGTTTAAACACAAATTCATGCGGTTGGCTTTAAAATTGTATCTAAAATCTCAGCGAAAACACCTCAGAAATGAATTTTCATTAAAAGGAAAATTAGCAAGTCCTTTCGCATCTCGAAGTCATAACTTTAATATGAGCATAGCATTAAAATTTTTATCGACATATGAAGAAAGGTCGCCTTTCCACATACGCGATTCCAGATATTTTGCTGGGAATGGAAATACGATTGAGAAGATCAGTGGTGCAAAAATTTAATTTTTATGTTCGTCGTAAATAATGGACGTTTGTCTCTTATTCTGCAGCAACTTTGAGTGACGAGAAACAAGTTAAAACATTAGAAGCGACTAAGACTCATGGCTACAGTTGTGGACATATAATTGAGCCACCTAAATAATTCAAATTAATAACCAAAAGTAAGGGAAATGTGTGATCGGTAAAATTGAGAGGTACATATTTGCGGTTCAATTCTAATGGGACTTAACTCCAACTAAGAAATATAACAGAAAAGTCTGCAAACATATCTTTCATAATTCCTTTTCTACGCCCACGATTACGACGTTTTAAAATAATGCTTAGAGTAGTAAGCTGAAGTTAAGTACTAAAAAGTTTACATGTGTACACACAAAAACATATTTTATCAAATAGAGGGGTGAGCAAAAAACATTTGAAACCATTCAGATTCATAGATTTACCTGATTTTGGTGCAGTCGTGCGAGCCCAATTAGCCTCGACCGCTTTGGCCGTCCCTTCAAGAACATCCGGTATATAAATATCATTCGGCGATCGAGTGGTGTTTCTTAAACCTAGCCGAGGTCATGAAATCGTATATTTCTTGTAGTTAATAGCAGCTGGAGAGGGCTTAGGCGCCGTCTGAGAAGTGCCTAGTCACAATGCCAAAATTTATCGAAGTGTCTCACGATTAGCCGCCATTGTCATATGCGAAAACATTCTTGTAATCCCAAAAATTGTTGGATTTTCATAATTTCCTCAAAGGTGGTAAAGACAATGTTGTGATGCCTTGGATTTTCGTGTTTTGGAACCGAGCCTGCCCTGTCTCTTATACAAATTAAGCTAACCCACCTAGGTTGGTACAAATATTTGAACATCGGTATATGTATAAGTACACATTCGCCGATTTCCTCTGACATGCCTCATTTTGTAGTGTCTGCGTTTCGCTGCTTCTTTTGTTTTACGTAAATATCTTTTGATTCAATCAAGTACGAACTCAATTGCTTCTGTACAAATCACTGCACTCGTGCAAACATACATATGTACATACTTTACATATGGAAGTATGGGAGTGTGTTTATGTACGAGTAAGTACATACATACATATATACATACGTACAGGGTTAATTGCATCAGACTTCCGAGGGAATCGAACACACGCAAATACGTAAACTAATCCAGCACCTAATCGCGCTGAGCTGGGCTTGCGACGTGTGAGCAGTTAATAATTTTCTTTTTATCTTGAACTCTTATATATTAATTGGAGAGCCAATAAAACTAACCTAGTATATTCGTTCAATTGTTTTTGTTTTCTATTATACACTTAAAACAAGCGAGCAAATTAAAAAAGTGAATGCAAAAGTTTTTTTTTTAATCTTACGCTGTTTTTGAAAAATTATCGTCAGCTGTCCTACGCCTAGTACTCATCTAATTTGGACTGTTATTTTACCAGCTCTGATGAAAATCGAAACCGAAACCAAAACAAAACAAGTTTACTTCTATTGACGCTCAAATAAATATTTTCTCCCGAGAGTAATACCTCCATATGAAAAGATGTACGTTTATTAAGACACACCTTCGTAGTGAGACCAGATAAAAACAATAATGTCTGAAATTCCTATGAGTTGCCTAGTTCTTAGCCAAGTACCCTGTATGCAAATATTTATATACATACTTATATACGGATGTGTATAAGAGTACGAGTATATAAATTACTATTTTTTTGTTTTTGTTTTGCACGAAATAATGTAAATTTGTTTTAGCACTTTTTTTGCTCGCCATACCTGAACTGTATCACGCGATCTTTAATGATCTTTGTTGGTGAGAAGTTCTTGTTTGTTGTAATTGTTTCCTTAATTTATTTTTTCAGCTGGTTATCAGTTTTTACGATTCCACTTCACTCAATTGGTGATCGCTCACGGCTTCAAAGCCGGTGATGTTTGAACACATACCATCACATTGTGTACTCGTATGAAATAATCAAAAACTCGGAGAGCGAACGATTGTTCAATGTTTCGCTGAGTATATACATATGTAAATGCAAGAAACGTTTGAATGTAGTATGTATCGCGAACATTTCCGATATCATCTTTTTTCGCGACCAATGCTTTATACATCAATGTTATGAGCTCTTTCTGGTGATCTTGAAGCGTTCTGAACAGCTGTCACGTCACTGCGAAGTGTTCGACCATTTTTTCAGCTGTGCTTGTAAACTTATTTGCTGAAAAAAAATATAAAAAAAAATCGTTTAAAAGACATTCGTTTGCAACTTGTGAATTTCTGGACCCCTTCCGTTCTTTTTTTTTTTTGTTTGGCCATTGTAGTGGATTTGCATGTGAAAGCAATTGAGTAACGCGATTTATGTACATTTGGTGGTGAGTCTGTTGGCATATGGCCATTTTAAGGGTTTATTTTGAAATTTAGGCAGCTTTAAAGCGTTATTTTTTAAAGTTCGCAGATCAAATATTATCTTAACCATATTTTTGTATACAACTCATGTTCGCTTCCGCTGCTGAAAAAATTCATAAGTGCCAATAAGTTTTTTGAATACAGGATTTTTAAATAAAATGACAAAGAAATGCAATTGATTTAGATACTGTCGGGCTACAAAAAGCAATTAAATGCCAAATTGGAAATTACTATGGAAGATAGTAAAAAATTGAGCCACAAATATCTGGTACTTTGTGTGTTTCGAGATTTTCGTTTAAATCGATTAATAAAAGTTCTTCTCGGAGTGCAATATCGCGACATTAAAGTGAATATAATAAGCAACAGTAAAACGGGTAATTCCGAATCTTGATGGCTGATCAATCTGATATTCATGAATCCTTAATTTTCGATAAATTTTTTTTCTTCTTAACTCGTATTTCCTAGGAGCACTTCCACTTATCGCATGCGACTTTCTTTTTTCTATTAATTTCTAACGGGATTTTTTTTAGACGTGTTTATTTCAATGAGGCAATACTTTTTTCGGAGTTGGTCTTTTTGATAGCTGTTACCTGATTTATACTCAGTTTGGTATGACATTTCAATACGCCTATGAACAGAATATTCGGCGCGTTAAATCTAACAACGGGCCCCAATTGCTGCAAGAAGCTAAATTATTGGCCTTAGCATTTAATTATATGCGTTTTATATCTTCTTTAAAACCATATGTCTAAAAAAAAAACACCCTATATGTTGTTCCAGATTTATAATTGCTCACACCGCGCGACATGGTCGTTGGCGTTTCAGTTTGATGCTGCATTATTCATGTGCGGCTTGATATACTTACAAACATACAATCCAAAACGAAAAAATAAGTTCAAATCTGTCTTCTGTAGGATATTTTTAGTGGCAAGCTTAGTAGAGCAACAGTGAAGGCAATACAGCAAAAACTGTTTAAAAAATTCGTAAAACATTTACAAAGCCCAAGTTCATTGCCATTAAATTCATCACAATCTTATCAGAGCGCCATTTACGTTTTTTACTTACTAATCGCTTGTGACTTTATGTGCAAGTTTTGAACTCGTAATTATTTTTCCAAGTCAAATATCAGAGACAGACCATGCAGGGAGCATGCGGCTCAATTGCTGACGGCTTCGTGCTTATGAATTAGAAATCGTAGCGGCAGCGTCATGATTCGGTATCAGCGTTTTTTTTCCATTGGCACTGATAACCGACCAACTGCTAGTTAACAAACTCATACCTACTTACATACTTACGTATGAGTATACTAAAAATATGTCATTCGCATTCATTTAGATTCGGTATCAGGCGACTTTACAAGTATGTTGTGAAATATTGCAAGTTTTTGATTATCAGCTTCGTGAGTATCTATGAGTAAACATATGTATATGTATATGTACTTAAGATGCTGGCTTATCATATCTTGAACTTGAAAATATTATTCGAAAATGTAATTCGTACGGTTTTAGTAAATAAATAACTTAGCACGAAATTAAAATGCCACTATTCGCGTGCGTGAACTTGCAGTGCCTCACTCGAAAAATCTTCCTCTTCATTGTCGGAGATAACAAAATGTTGTTGTTCCAATGGTTTTGTATTCTGGACACACCCACTTTAGTCGCATTTTGCTATCAGTTTTGACTCTCGCGCTGATCCGCAGCATGCTCCTAGAAACTTAAGTGCTCATTTTCGGGTCTTCTAGCTAATTGATTGATACATATTTTAATGGCAATAGCAATCGTTCTCAGTCTTGTTCCAATTTGATTGGCTGCGTGTGCACTGACTACTCACTGCGTGCACGCGAGTCCAGCGTGATAAACTGGCGATTCAAAAGTGAATTTGCACTTTGGTGATTTTGAATTGTGATCCGACTTTTATTTGTATGTTGCGTAATGATGGCGTGGTGAAAATTAAATGTCTCACTGTTGCCGAGCGCTATAACCCGGAATGCCACTGGGTACCAATGATAAAAAAAAATGCACCAAAAATTCAGGTTTAGAGTATGGCCTGATAAAAACCAGATAAGTCCCTTGCTTTCAGCAGAACATCTCGCATTAGAGCCCAAAATAAAGCTGTGATATTTCAAAACTATCAAATTTATTTATAGTGTAATCAATAAAATAATCTAAGGAAATGCGGTTGATATCTTAGAATTGAGAACGCAATAATTATGGATTAATACATACATAAGTGTGTATGTCAGTAAGTATGACTGTCCCACATTCCATAGTTTTTACTTACAATTTGTCTGTGTAACATTGGTACTTACATACATATGTACGTGTGTGTATGCATTTTGCATTCCTTATTCGAAAGTGCATTAAGTCAGTTTGTTCAAAAAATAAAAAATAAAAATAGAGCATTCATAAAGACTGGCATAATTTTTTTTGTAATTATAACTGTTTGTGTAACATGCATACGCACATACATACATACATACATACATACGTAATAATTACCATTAAAAGAATGTGCGTAATAAATTGAGTTAACGCACTTTTGCAAAACGTTTGCGATATCTGCGCATCACTACAGCATATTCATTCATTTGAAATCCAATAAAAATAAGACTCATGCTCGTCGTATGTATCGTTTATACCTATATATGTACGTACATATCTTTTTATGTACTACGTTCATACATACATATATATAAATTTGCATTTGCAATAATTGTCGTGCAACAATTTGCATCCAATTGTAATGCTAAAACAAAACAGCAGCCTTACAAAGTAAAAATATAAAAAGCTACAAACTAAAAATGCGGCTGTTATGTGGGAAGTACTCGTGCCTCTTCCGACTGCTACCCACCCCCGCCGTACCTTTGAATTCAAATTCAGACAGCCAAGCACTTGTGAACATACATACATACATACTACATACATACATATAAAAATGTGTGCAAGTACATTTACAAAGCTCTTAAAAAATGCAACGGAGCTAATCGTGGCGCTGTGGTTCGTCCTCCAACTGGTCAGAGTAGTGAGCGCCAAATTTGCCGGTAAAAAATGAGCAGCAAAAATGTAGTGAATAACGAGTAAAGACAAAGTAAACTACAAATGACGTAGACGGAGTTTTTTTTTTGCTAATTTTCTCAGCGATAAATAATACATACACACATACATACATACATATGTATGTACTCGTATAAATTTCAAGCGTTATAACAGCGACCTACATACAAACATATTTCGATTGCAAGGCTTTGTGTCAGTTAGAGCACTTGGAGCTCTTGAGCATTGAGCGCATTTCTGTTGCATTTGAGTGGAAGTTGAAAGGTGTCAAGTTTGAGTGCAATGTGCTTTAAAGAGAAAATGCTTGCATTTGCGTCTCTTAGGGTTTCAAATGCAACGTCTGTCGCGTTTTGCTTTGGATGTAGTTGTGGGAAGTCTTAATTGCATACCTCTGAGTGAGTGCCACAAATGAGGGGGACAAAAGCACTCACTTCTCGAACGCTGCTTCTCCGGCTATTCGCTATGATTTGTGTGCAATATTGTCGCTCTCGTTTTCGTTTTTTTACTTTGCACCTCTCATATGTATGTATGTACATACATATATACATACATATATATGTTCGTTCATAAATAAGATCTCTGCTTGTTTTTTGCGCTAGTAATTTATAAATTTTAATGAAATCACGTGATTTTATTCTAACGAATTTATAGACATACAAATGTAAAATGGTAAATTAGTGATTTTGGTAGTTGAAAAGTTTTATTTACAACTGTTATTGAGCTCGATTCTTTCCACCTCTAAGAGCCGTGTCCAATTTTGGCACCAGAAAATGCTGTTGAATTTTTAAATTTTTTCTTGATTCTGAGAAAGCATTGAATAGGTAGGTATTCTGTTAAAACTTCGGGAACACAGCGCAATAAATAATGAGCGGTAACATACATATTTCGGCTCAGGAACTGAATTGGGTTCTTCTTTTTTTCTCACACACAAAACCTTTAGAAAGTGTAGTAAAGAGTGGAGCTGCGTTCTGCATAGGATAGTTTGACTCAAGAAATTTGTCTTGAACATATCTTGAGCTTTTGTTTTTTTTAACGAAAGGGAATAGAGTTGTCAATCACATTACTATTATTATTACTATTATCAGGGCATAGTAGATCTATTGTGCTAACCCTTTAAGTCGTCACTCCATCTTTAGGCTATTTATGAAACTAAGCACTTTGGAGGATGTGATTGTCCATATTCTGGATGGAGATAACAGTCGCTCTCCAAGGTGTATTAGCCTGAGTCTACTTATAATCGGGCATTTACACAGTATATGCTCAGAGGTCTCCGCATCTAAGCCACAAAACCTACAGTCTGAAACCTCCGAAAGTCCTATTTTGTGAAGTCCTATTGGTATCTCAGCATACAGTGACCTGTTAAGTACCCGGTGAGAGTTCTAAGACCCTCTTAGATTGTCTATTACTCTTTGACAATCGCCACTGAGCTGCGATTCTTGAGAAGTTCTGCTGTGTATCCCTTATAAGGACCGCAGAACGGCTGAGGACCGCAGAAGCTCTGTTGGGCCACTTTTTTTTGCGAGGTAGTCCGCCCTTTCATTACCATCCACTCCCTCATAATAATGTAAATATACGCAATAGCTACATATGTACTTTTTAGGATAATGCATTTCGCACAAAACAATTGATGGCTTTTCACTAAAAATCATCATATTTGGTACTGCAAAAATAAGATAATATAATAAAATTTTAAATAATAAAATGCAATTTAATATAAAGTTATACATATAAAAATATATTTAAAAAAACAGTTAAATCAAATTACTACTTCATAGTACAAAAAACACGAATAAAATTGTGAAATCGTACTTAAGTGACTGTTATTTTTGTCTCGTCACTCGGAAAATTCGTACCAAAACGCGAGTGTTTCTTTATGCTTCCCCTTTGTTTTGTTTGTGTGTATGTGTGTGTGTTCACTTAACGAGAAAATCGCCGAAGCGATTCCCAAAAATGCTTATTGTAAAATCCGCGATATGTGTAAATTTTTGCAGCAATCTTGAGAACAACAATGATATTTACTCACTCGCACAATACGAGGCAAGCAAGCGTAAAGTTGAGGAAAGCGACGGCAAAGGCGATCAAAGCAACGTTAGCAATAGTTGTAGCAACAACAACGTCAACAAGAATATCGCCGACGACGACGAAAATGTCTACAACATCAACTCAACTGACGACGATAAACACAAATTGAAAGAGTGTACTAAACAATCAAAACAAGAACAAGAACAGCAACAGCAGCAACAAGAAAATCATAGAGCACCAAATATAATTTGCGAAACCGAGTTGCATTCGATAAAAGCAACAAACTCCCCACCAGCGCCACCAAAATTGATCCCGACCACCGACAACGATCCAAACGTGGATCGTAATAACAATTGTAACAACAATAAAAACAAATTGTGTGCCACCATTAAATGCGAACAATCGTCAACAATTGCCGCACAATCGAAAACTACCTCAAGCTCCACCTCAGCCACAGCCCCCTTGGAAAAATCTGCGAAATTGAACGACGGCACTAAGACAGCTGAGCGTGAAAATTCACTTTCGCCTTTGCGCCGCAATCTGCAATCGAATTGTTTGATCGGCAACGATATTAGTGAAAAAACCAACAGGTCGGGCAACACAAACTTGCTCATACCAAACTTGCTCGAAGAGAAACGCCCCAAGTCGGTCACCGCATCGGTATTTCGTCCGGCTACATTCGCCGATTTGAGTGCAACGCGACCGTCCTCACCGCCGCCGCCTCCGCTGCCAACGCAGCAAACGCCAGTGCCGTCGACCACCAGTACTTCGGCGGTGTTTGTGTCTGCAGCAAACGCTCCGCAAGCGTTGCCGCCATTGAGCGCCGCGCCACGCGCCCAATCGGTGACCGCTTCCGTATTTACGCCTATTTCGCAGTTGTGTAACAAACAACAACAACATATTGTTAAGGCCAATTCGAATATAGCACCAACAACGGTGACAGCAACAATACTCAGTGGCCAACAAAAACAACAAAAACAACATCAGCAACAACAAGAAGATATGAATAAGTTCCTGCCATTCGGGGATGAAGCGACTGAGTTGACAAGTGAGTAGAAACCATTTAATTTAACATTTAATTTTGATTAATTGACTCATTCGCACACACGAAATTTATTTATTCACTTCGCTCGCATTAAACTCATAACAATTGTTATTGAATGTTATATTTACATTGCTAATGCCTTAATCCTTGAAAGCAATAGGAACTAATGCTGATTATACTATGTATGTATGTATGTATGTATGTATGTATGTATGTATGTATGAATGGTTGGTGGGTTTTAATATTGCGTGACCTTGAAGTAATTAATCAAGCCTTACTAGAATGTGTGAAATCTACTTATTTACATTTATTTAATGGTCAATTGTATTCTTCTGCATTTACTTACTTGAATCCAATTTCTTTTTTTTTTTATACAGCTTTTTTCTTAATCTACATTCTTAAAGAAATATGTACATATTTACGTATATTAAACGGAATTTTCAAATCTGTTTTCAAAATTCGAAATTTGCAAGTGTGGAAATTAAAAATTTTTAACGACGTATGTACATATGTACTTACTTGTATATATGTATGTATGTATGTATAGTATATCGTTTGTATGTGTATCGCTTAAACACAGGAGCTTCGTCGCCAGTGAGCGTCTCTTATCGGCAAATATTTATAAATAAATATTTATAAACTCAAACTGTGCATACTTTAATCTTTTTTTTCCTATAGGTGTTTTCGCTGATAAAGTGATCAGCTTTTTCCACAGACCTTGAAATATTTAGAACTATAATGATACCGATAATTAGATGCGAAAATCAGTAGATCAGGTTTAAAATTAAAAATAAAATGTTTCAATGGCAATTGCATAATGCGATAATTTGTACTGCTACATACAAAGTTGCATACATACTCGAACATACATACATATGTACATAACAACATTTACACTAGTATGAGTAGAGATGCGCTGATTTGTCGGTACCCAATACGCTGCCCTCATCCTTTAAGGCAATTACTGAGTGATTCTTCTTCATTTCAATAAAGACGGAGCTTTTCAAGTATGGTGACGTTTATATCATTTGAAACCAAATTGAAAATGTCATTATTGGACTTTTGTGTTTTTGTTTAAATTAGTTTGAAAAATTTTCATTTAATATACAGTTCATTCTCTATCAGAAACCATTTTAACCTAAGTTTAAAACTTTGTAGAAATTAAAATGAATATTAAAAAAAAAAAAATAAAAAAATGGAAACAAATTTCACACTACTTTCTCAGGAGTGATGGCCTTTTTTTTGAACAATCAGTTTTAAGGCCCTCTTGCAATCTTAGTTAAATAATATTATTTAGCCCTTAAGGGCAGCCATTTGTGGTATAATATAAAAGCGCACAGTACAAATAGTGGGAGAAACTCCAAATTATTATTATTATTATTATTAAGGGGGGTCCGCCCATCTAGCGCGATCGATTTTTTTTGTTTCACTAATGAATAAGTCTACCTTTGAATAATATCTACGCTGAATTCCAAGTATTGTGAGAGTTACAGCATTTTGAAGAAAACAGTGTCAGGCAAGAACAAGTCGTGCCGAACGCGCAATGAACTTTGTAGCGCGTTTTCTCAAAACCATTTGAATCTTGCGGGCGTGATTTTTAAATAACTATCCAACATATTAACGCGATTCAACGTTCATTTTATAGCTTATGAAAATCTTCTCTATGTGAACCCCGAAAATTAAGTAAATACTTTATAATATAATATTTTTATAACATAAATGACATAAAAATGACGTTCAAAATTATATTTTGCCTTTACAACGTGGAAAAGACTCAGAAAAAGTATAAAAAAAAGAAGAAAAGATGTATGTTTCAGAAAAGAATTGTAAACGCTATCCCGCCCGCAAACTGACAACTTTTGCAAGGAAATGATTTACGGCACCATAGATAACTCCGACATTTTTCAAATCATATTACTATATAGTTTATTGGATTGTTTACAAAAAAATGTATTTATCCAAAGCACCTTTTATCAGCTCTCTAGATGGCCTTAAACTCCCTTAAAGCTTTGCAAAACTCTCATTTTTGATATTTTATGCGATTGTACGCTTTTGTTAAAAAATTCAAACATTTCAGTACCGAGTACCAAAAGTGTTGGATGCTTTTAAAATTAGTATCGATTATCGGCCATCATTTAATAGAATCGACTCAGCACGTCACCAATTCTCAGTTCGTTAGAGGGAATGTACGCAACATTTTCAGTGTAAATGCAAATTGTTGATACTTTGTAATATATGTACATATGTATGTATGTATGTAGGTAATTAGCAACATGCGTCAGTGCCAAACAAATATTGCATCTTTTTAAATACACACGACACACACACATACATACGAGATACTCGTGCAAGTATTTATGTATGTACGAGTATATACATACATAGTTGTTGATTATCACTCGATCACTTTTTTTATTTACCTATTGTTCGTTATGCATTAATTTTCAAAATATTTTTTCTATCGCTAATATTTCCGCCGCTACTTCTTTGTTTGATGTGTAGATCACTTATATTGATGCCTTCGAGCATTCGAACGGAGCTCACCAGATCTGAACGATCGCTCTTGGATACTTGCGTGAAAAATACCCGGACAATCCGCATATCCTCGAAGACTTTATCGTATTCTGTTCAATTGCTCTAAGTTTGTACAAAAATATATTTTTATTGGATGAGCCGTGGATTTTCATGCCATGCACTTGTTATCAGCTTGTTGCATAATTATTTGTTTTGCGCCAAGTCGGTGATATAAGCACCTACATACATACTATGTATGTACATACATATGCACATACATATATACATATATGTAGGCGAGTACTGTTGCATCTGTCAAATTGAATTATTGTCTATAAAATTTGTGTGCACCGGTGGGAGTTAAGTGATTTCTTATCTAAACTTTTGAAATGCTTGATAAAAGGCTTACTGATGTCCAAGCAAAGAATTTGTTTTACAAATATGTACCCAATAGCGAAAATGGTCATCGGTGATATTGTGTGGACTAGTCTGCTTTTCACTGCTAGCCGACGAAATGCTCGTATGAATGAGTATACTCGTTTTTGATGACTAATTAGTGTTGCCAAGTTTTGCCACTGCAACACGCAACATTTCGCCGTTTTTGATTTTAGGTTTCCCTGTTTTCCCCTTTCTTATATTTCGATTTCTTTTTTTTAAGGTCAAATCAACTTTTCTCCGTATTTTGCCAGCTAATGAATGACATTGCCAAGTCAAATAGCTGTGATTAAAAATTCCGGTATTTTAATGATTTTGAAATTTTTGGAATTTTAATTTAAGTGCATTGTTGCATTAAAAGCTATTATTTCGGATGAAAGAGATGAAGTAAATTTTCTTAAGTTGGCAACTGATTTCCCATATTTAATTCAATTGGTATTCGCGAAAACGAACACGTCAGTAGATGTCGGTTTTCACCGAATATATTCGTTCCCGATGCAGAACACTTTTGTTCTCTGTGTTTTCGGTTTACGTGCAACACGCGGCTTACGGTCCTTGCTAGTTAGTTTGACGTACAAAATTAAATGTTTAACTGTTGAACTTTCTGTAGCGACTCTTTTTTTGCCTTTAGGTATCGTTCGAACTTTGTCTCGCCTTAGCATTGTGTTGATGCTTTGTTGGCTTCTTGACATAAAACGTTTTTTTTTTTATTTAAGTTTGCTAAATATTTGTTCATTATTGTTAGTGCTAGAGTTGTACATATTTGAGTGTACATACAAATGTACGTACAAGAACGATAGAATACAAGATTGCGCCTTCCCGACAAAAAATGATGTGAAGCAAAATGCGTGCAACGTCATGAACATGAATTGACTGATAATCGGAAGAAATTGCAAGAAAAATGTGAGGTTAGGTTCTCCTATGATTTGTAAATTTTAAAGTTTTTACCAATTTCGGCACTTAATGCATCATATTTTTATTCAAAAAACTTTAGCATTAGGAGACACAAGAAGCTTAACTTGCAACCAAGTGCGCAGCTACACCTTCACTTCATTTTTAGCAATTTTTATAGCCCCATATCATTGAATGACTTTGCGACTTAACACTTAACACTGCGAACTTCATGTTTAATAACTTTATTTTTAATAAAATCACTTAAAAGCATTGAATTTAAGCACAAACAATTGTATGCTTACATACATACATACAAACAAAACCAACCGCGTTTTGTGACGTAGCATACACAGCTGATTGTGTCAAATTTGCTGAGAGCGAAAAGCGGTTTGCGGAAGGCGCAACATCTGTATTTTCTAAATCGTGGTATATGTATGTATGTATATGCCGCTTACAGTGGTGGCAAATATAATAGTAATGATGTTTTGTTATTTCTAAATTTTGTTTAGATAATATTTTAATTAAAGCATTCTCTAAGAAAACAAGAAATAAGCCCACGTTTCATACTTTGTACAGTTTTTCCAAAAAATTTTAAAATTTAGCGTTTTGCCATGAAATTTGTAATGCAAAATCACAATTAGGGGACTTGATTGTTGATGCATATAAATACATACATACATACATACTTTTATATAGGCGGTTTTAGGTTTTTCCAAAATTGTTTTGGGTGCTTAATTGCCATTTTATCACAGTCAGATTTGGCAATTTTATATTCTTTTGAACTTTACGTGCTTTACCTTATCTCCGTCCTTATTTGTTTATCATTTTATTTCATTCATATTCAATTGCGATAAACAAGCTAATAGTTTTTGAAACTTTGAGTTGTAGGTACACCCATTCATACATACACACATATGTACATACATACACTCTGTTCGCACAATATAGCGCAAAGAACCTTTGGACAATTTGTTTTTTTTCTAAATATTTAACATTATTTTTCATCTAACATATCGTTAATTTTCTAACAAAATTTATAAAAACCCACTTTTTAAATTTTATACAAAACTAGATGACCCGGTGAACTTCGTATCACCTACCCTCGCAACGTTGAAACTCTCCCTTTGGTAAAATGGCATCCTGCCGAGCAGAGTCCTTACATCTGGTTTACTTTCGCCGTCAGATTGATCGATATGTCGTCAACCGATCAAAATTTTCAGAACTCAAAATAAAGTTGACCTATACTATACTATACTATAAAATTATTTGATTTGTTGCATTTTATTTCTGAGGGATGTGTTTCAGTAATACATATACATACATATATGTATATTTCACCCACATCAACCCACACGCACACTCACACACATTTTAATTTCGTTCGGTTATTAAACAAAACTTGCTTAACAATTCAAATGAAATGCGTAAATATATTAAGATGATGGTTTTCCGACGCGCGAACACGTGACGTATAATTGTCCATGCGTGAAATCGGGAACCTTAAACTTGATTCAGAAAACTTCCAACGACTGACCTTGCGATTAATTTATGGTTATCGGAAAGGCCAGACGCACGAGAAATTGTAGCCGCTAAAAATCGAATGGTGAATCCAATGGTGGAATCATCGGTATACGTGGCATCAAGACATCCTCTCCTTTGTAATTGCCCTTGATGATTTTGGCCCGATGACGTTATACATTAGGTTTTTCACAGCCAGTCTCATTCCATTGCACAGTCGAGGTTGATTAATGTTACGCAGCATATTCACAACTGATCCTACTTTTAATTTAAATTGTGAGGTCGTAATCCAAGCAATTCCAGTGAATTTAAAAAATCGGATAGTTGACTACGTCGTCTTGGTTTGTAGCTGTGTCAACTGATTTGTAAGAAAACCTCTCTCCTGAAAGAAAATTTTTAATATTCGCATTGAGATCATGGAAAAAAACGCTGAATTAGCACCTGTTTTGCGTCGGTGAGGTGGTATCAACTGCGACCTTACCATTTTCAATATCTAATAACTGCTTCGAAAACACAATATATTATATATATATTTATATATATATATAATAACTGCTTCGAAAACACAATCGCCGCCACAAATAAGATGATTTTAGGCATGTGTTTAGTACGTCAGCAACTGTAGATCGGGGAATAACTGGAAGAGTCCATCGAAAATCACCTGATAACAGAATAACGGCTCCACGAAGATCGTTTAACGTTCTGTCCAGTCAATTTGCATATTTAAAAGATCTTCGCCATGCGCTGTTTTTGGCGATGTGCTGGTGCTTCGTTGATTTGCATGTTTAGTGGTAGAATGTGCAGTTCGTCCACCTTCTAATAATGTTGGAGCTATTCCAGATAAAGCCAATGCTAGAGCTACTTAATTTTGCGATCTGATCTTTGCCAACAGCAATGAAATTAGAAACGTTTTTCCAGTCCCCCCCGGGAGCATCAAGGAAGTAAATTCCAGCAGATCAGTGGTTTACAGCTTATATCAAAGCATCATACGCAATCCTTTGTTGTGCATTCAATAGCGGAACATCTGAACGAACTGTTTCAGTCAATACTTCAGTATCGTTCTGTTGTTGTTCTCTTTGTAACTCGAGGTTAAATGCATCACGCATGGGACCATTTGGTGCTGTCATGCCAAAACACGACAAAACTTTATTTGCCATCAATAAACACATACACATGTACCTTCTAACATAATCAATGTAGAATTGTTTATATGGGAAAATTAAATTGTTGTTCTTGCTATCTTCCTCGCAATTTTTCCATATTTTCTCACCGTTTCAACCTTTCCTGGACTACGACAAACATTTCAAAATAAAAATCTGCTAAATCGGCCAATTTTGCCAAAAATTCTGAAAAAAAAGTTGAAAATTTAAGAGACTTGGAAATAACTTTGTTTTCGGTGAGGAGCTTTATTAATTTGGTCTTGGTTGGAGCAGAAGCAAATTTTTTTATTAAAAACTAGCGAAGCAGCTCAACAAAATTTTTACATACAGTTTTTCCTTTCGGTCATAATTCAATGAGTAAGCACTGCACGTTTTTATTTTTGTAGCTGCCTGAAGCTTTGATAAGATTGTGAATAGAGTCCAATTCTTAAATACCACCATTTTTTTTCCATAAAAATTTCAATAAATCTAGTATTAGTAGATATGTGAGGTTTTTCCGCCGAATCGCTAAATTTAGTTGGAGTCCCCATCAAATGTTTTCGTACAACCTTTTTTTTTTTTACTTATTTGCTATTTCACTAGATTTAAAACTTGCTGTATTTTTGTGGAATTTTTTTTTTTTTCATGAATGTCTAAATGAATTAATTGGCTTCGTTTTTTGTACTTGCTGGCGAAAGCAGCAGTATTCGATTGTATGTATGTGTATGTACATACTCGCTTAACGCAGTTTTTTTTGTGTTTTATTGGCCTTTTATCACACTTGTGACTTGGACAGACGCTCGGACTAGCATCCAGCAGCAGCATCTAGTTATGAATTACATATGTGTGTACATATTGCGTGCATAAAAATTTTATTTTCACAGAATGTTTGCGAAAATTAGCGTTGACAAAAATAGTTGTTGCGAAGCAGAAGTAAACAAAGTAAAAAAAAAAAAAGAAATTGACTAAAACCAAAATGAATCCGAAAAATTTAATGTTTTCATTTTGTTATTCTTTTTTCAGTTGGATTGCGTAAAAAATCGTATTGTGGAATTTTTGTAGGATTTATTTTATTTTATAGGATTTCGAAACGCGAAAGCGATCGTCGGTAAGATATTTATTAATATTGCTGATGTGGGCTTTTAAAGCGCCGTATATTGGAAATTTGTTTTTCTTAGAGAATTTTCATCAAATTAAAAAAAAGAAAAACGCGTTTAGTTTGATTTACTAATTTTTCGCAATTTTGTAAAAAGTAAAAGAATAAATAGTTGAGTAGGTTTTAATGACACGTTTTAATTTTATTTTTTGTGTGTGTTTATAAATACTATTTACCCAGGAACAAACTATTTTCAAGACGTAAACAAAAATTTCATGAGAACGAAAGTTTAATAATTATTTCATATCTCGCAAGCCAAACGTTTCGAGGCGGCGTTCTGCTTCAAGGAAAATGTTATTTGATTATCTTAAACATAAATCGCGAAACATATTATTTTTACAACGTCTGAATGACACCTAACAGTGAAAATTTAATTCATCTGGATGTCGAGCCAAAAAATTATTTGCATGGGAAACGCCTGGATACTTTTGTTTTGTTTCGCGACCCACCCTATTGTTATGGATAAGAAAAGCATACTTTATTTTTTCTTTATTTTTTTAACACATTGCTCACCACAAATACTTCTTTGGCAGTGTTTACAGTATGACATAGTCATTTGGTGTTTTTTATAATTACAAAAGCTGTAACTTCCGTTCGTGGAAACCGACGTATTCTTATGGTCAAACTCTTTAATTGTCCTTTCGTGGCTAGCAAAACTTCCATGCAGATGGAACGTCAATGTGGCAAGCCGCACATCTTAAATTATCTAAAACTGCGGCAACAACAAATGGTGGCACGTATCCTACAATCACAATCCTGCCGACCTAGGAACCCTCGGCTGCAGGCCCCAGGACCTAATACACCAATCTCTTTGGTGACACGGACCAGATTGGCCCACGTAACCTTATTGAGCCTTTCTAGCAAAATATTTACAGGTACATCAGGTACTTTCTTCATAAAATGAAGTCGAAGATTTCAATACGTTGTTGTTTTCAGCTATATGTAGGTCATCTGCTTCAGGTCCAGAAACATTGCTTTCTCCATCATCATTGTCTAAAGCTGGGAGAAAATCTTCAATTTGTTTTTATCATCGAAAGAGAAAGCGCTTAGAATATATTTTTAGATTAATTAGAATTTGAAAATATGTAAGTGCGTATGTTGATATTTCACGCTACAAAATTCATACGATATTTATAACACACCACTGAATTTTTTTTATAACAAAATCATAAAGTCGCACTAAATGCATTGTTAGTCGTTCCGACTACGAAGACTGCTCAAATAACTAACTTGCGGTTAACTAAAAGTTTTGAGCATCCACACCCTGCTTAAGCTCGCTTTCGTCAAGTGATATGCGAAAACAGAGAACAAAATAAAAAACGAGAGAAGCGATTTGAAGCGAAAAGTTATTGTTGTTAGTCGAATCGACTAACAAAGCACGTCTAGGGTTAAAAATATATGTTTTAACACCAAAATGATAAGAAATAATTCTCGTGTATTTTTGGTTTTCACCAAGCAGATTGAATTTCATGTAAAATTAGTAATCATTGCAATGTAATTCGAATACTTCTTCTCGCACTGCGGAGCTTTAAAATCTTCTCCTGCCAGAAATCGATCGGAACATTCCCCTCGCTCGGGACATTATCGAATAATACAAAAAAAGCCGGGGGCAAAAAAAAAAAAAACATTCGGTTGCGGAAACGCTTTGCCTTTTAGGTGGTACGCTCTAGTGTACATACATATTTACTATCTTTGTTTTGAAGCACGCACTTTTTAAAAGTGCTCTACTCGTTTGCGTAGCAATTCATAAAATAATAAATACACGAAAGTAACATTCTTGAGCTCACAATTAAATTATAAAAATAGTAAAGATAAAAAATTCCGTTAGTTGTTGGTTTCTATTTTTGTTATGTAGATAATCTTGAACTTGAAACACTTGACTTCTCATAAAAATCGAACGTAAGTTAAATGCGTATAGCTTCCTTCAGTAAACCTGCGTCGTAAGATATTGGAATTGGAGCGTTCATTTTGAAAAAATTTTCAGAAAACATTTACACACACACTTGCATGTGTACATATTAAGTAAAAGAACGTAAACACTTAGGTCTACCATCGAGGCGGGACTTATAAATACCATAAGAACTTTATATAAAGAATATTTACGAAAGATAGCCAAGTTTACCTCTTGGAAAATAGTATTCCTTGGCAATCGAAGCTTTAAACATATTTTCCTTCGGCCTGGACACCACAAAACCTGTGATTCAGGAGGGAAAAACTCATGAAAGCAGCAAGCGGCAAGTGCTGCTGCCGCGATACTTCACATGACAATAAAAAAAATTATTAATTAAATAAAATTTCAATTGGCTACTAAAAACTGCTGTAAATTCAAGAAAATTTGCTCCAGCATTAAATTACCAGAGTCGTTGAAAACCCTACAACACTTGACTACCAGAAACTCCAATTAGCTGAGTTGTTCTGGGAAGTTGTTCCATGAGTAAAAGGGATATACAGCTGCGAGCAATGAAATAGAAGTGCGCACTTGCGAAATGCTTTGTGCTCTTAATTTCTCATATAACGCGATGTTGGTATTATCTCTAGTGTATGATTTAACTTCATGAAAATTTTGAACCGTTCAAAGCTTATGGTTAAAATTTTTAAGAGGTAGGCTCTGTTGTGAATAAAAATTTCGATGACCTAAAGTTACCATGTAGTATACATACATAAGGTACCTCTTTCGAAAAAAAACACATGTGGTACGCAGACGGTACACAAACTAGATTTTACCAAAAAACACCTAGATTGGCAATTTCACACTGGAGGAAAATTGTGTGGACTGATGAGTCAAAAATTGTTCTGTACGGTGGTAAAGGTTCTCGGCAGATCATGAGCCACCCCTAATATGGAATCTCATCCAAAGTATACTGCGAAGACGTTGAAGCATAGGGGATCCAGTATTATTGTATAGCGCTGCTTCTTATATCATGGTGTGGGTGGGACCTTTATATTTTAGAAAAGAACTATCATGGACCAGAATGAGTACGTAAAAATAATGAAACATGTTGTGCTTTCATTATCTGAAAAATAAATGAATCTAAGATGGATTCCACAGCAGGATAACGACCCAAAGCATACAAGTTTGCTGGCAAAATTGTTGTTTCGGGACAACGGAATTGAGGTCATGGAGTGCCAAGCTCAATCTCCCGACCTCATTCCTGTAGAAATCTTCGGTTCTCCGGGCATGTCGGTCAATACCAAAGGAAAGATTTCAACGCCTCGTAGGCTCTTTGAGGAATCATTGTGAAGCAGATATTTATTTTTTTAGAGTTTATGTAAACAAAACTCTTTTGACTTTACATTTAATAATGAAATTGTCCCTCAGTTTCGCATTAAAAAGATGTATGTATGTATGTATGTATGTAGTCGCGCGTACGTTCTTATTTAAGGGGAAGGCTAAAAAAAATAAAAAATGAAAATAAAAAAAAAAATTTTAAAAAAAATTTAAAAAAATTTAAAAAAATAAAAAAAAAATTTAAAAAAAAATATTAAAAAATTTAAAAAAACAAATGCTCACAAATGTTAGCTGTGAATTCCAGCTTCGGCTTCTCAATTATATTAATAATTTCAATTTTATTCAAATATCAAATTTTTTTTATTTATTCTGTCCAAGTGAGTGATATAATTCGTTGCTTGATTGTCATGAAGTTGTGAAATTTGATGTTTATGTGCATGCGTTAAAATTACTATGCACCTACATAGATACACATACACACATACATATACATACGAGTACATACTGGATGAATGTTCATACTTAGCGAATTTTCGGCAACCCCATTTCCAGTAGACAGACTTTTAATAAACGCTTCAATAAAATTCTAATAAATCAACTAATTCAAGCGAGCTTTAATTATACTTAATTGGCATCTGTCAATGAAATGATTGACGCCACAAGCAACATGGTGGCGACATAAGGGCAGGAGGTGTTAAGCAGAAGGATTTTTTTTTTTTTTTTTTGTCGAAATCGCTTCAATGCATATCAAAACAGCGTGTGTGTGCATGCATAAGGAAATTGAAAATATTGATGAATATTGGAAACTGCATTGGTAGGGTTATTTTGCACTAGTTATAACACATTCCTTTGAGTAGATGAATGTTGCGATAGTTAAGAGTTGAGCAAAAGAAGAAAGCCTTCACGCAACAATAATAAGCATATCACTTCATACTCCATTCAAAATCACTGCTTGCCATTTAATATTACATAATTGTTGTCCCGCAGCGTTATTCAAATTGTAACATATTTCTCTGCTATCATCTCTTGCAGTGCTCAAAGAGGAACCCGATGATTTGGCACACTTGGCACCAGCTGCTGTTGACGCTTGCATGCGGCTCGATGATGCCGCTCCGTTCTGCGGCGAGATGTTGCTGGGATTGGGCTCATACAGTTATGGTGGATTTCTGCCCGACGACTATAACTCTCTGGACTCCACCACGAATTCCTCCACTCCAGAGTCGCCGAATCGCAGTGCCAACAGCGCCAACGCCAACACAAACGGCAGCAATTCGAACAATAAAAGCAATAACAAAAGTAGCTTTAGCAGTTTGACACACCAACACAATGGCGAAAGCAATTTGAATGCTCACACTTTGCACTGCAGCAACAACAACCACAATAGCGGCAACAGCGGCAGCATTAGCAATAACAATGGCATTAAGCCGGTGGTACGCATCGATCCATTCATTAATTATCGAGAGGAATCGAATGACACAAACTGCTCACAGCATTTACTTTCGCCTAGTGTGGCGTCGAAGGTAAGTTGAAAAGAAACACAACACAAACAAATACAACTATTATACATATAACCCAATAGTTTGGCAATAAATTAATCAGCTTTTTGTTGTTGCGTTTCAGAGTCCCGAGGCGAGCAGCCTGCCATCGTTGTGCAGTCCCAATTCGCTCAGTCAGGATGATGGATTTGCTTTTATGACGATGAGCGTGGACGAAGACATCGACATGACCATGCGCGCTCCATACATCCCGATGAACGAGCAAGAGGACTTGCCTTTGCTCACTGCCGACGACCTAATGTGGTGCGCCAGCAACGGTCTGGGCAGCGAAGAGTTGAACCACCAAAAAGATGTCGACGCAGCATTGCAGCAACTGCAATTGCAACAACAGCACTCATGCGAAGGCAATCCCAACCTGTTGTGCGGCTATCACGATGCCCAACATATCAGCCAATCACACTTTAATTCGTTGTGCTCCTCACCTGCATCGACCGCATCATCACTTTCGCCCTCCCCGATCACTCATCATCAACACCAGCAACAACAACAACAACAACAGCAGCAGCAGCAACAGGATACGAATTGTGTTTATAATACAGACACCAGCGAATTGGCGGCGCTGCTTTGTGGATCCGGCAACGGCACGTTGTCGATTTTAAATAATAATTGTGGTGGTGGCGGTGGCATCAGTGAGAATACGAATGGATCTTTACAACAACAACAACAACAACAACAACAACAACAGGCACAGCAGCAGCAACAGTCGCATTGCGGCGATTTCCGTTTGCAGCAACTGCAACAAGAATTGGCCGTCGAGCAACGAGTGCAACAGCAACGGCAAATGCAATTGCTTGGCCTTAGCATCGATTGCAAGAAGGAAAGTTCGCTTTCTCCGAGCTTATGTGATTCCATCGAGGATGCATTTGAAAACGTCTACAACAAGGATTGTAAGTATCGATCCAGAAGTTAAAATACGATTGGCTTCCGGTTATAAAGTCAGTCGGTGTGTTTGCTTAAACGCCAAGCGTTCAAAATACTTTGAGGGATTTCTTGTGAGATATGTAGCAAAGTATTGTATTCAAATAAGTAAAGTTGAGCAAATAAGTCGAAACGTACATACATACATATGTATGTACATATATCAAATTAGATATTTATGGGCTCGAATACCGACTTCTGGGCGACACTACCTAGTTTAGCTAAACAACTGTAGCTTCCATTACAGTTTTCCACCTGAAGCCGAATGATGGATTCCAATCTTCCGAAGTTCTTCTTTTCCATAAATGCTGCTTATTTTTTCACTTATTGCTTTAATAAAAATATAGTTCTTTCCTCATACAAAAAAAGGATAACTTTAGGGAATCGAGCAAAGAAAATAATTTCTTATATGTTTTTTTCTAATTCATTCTAATTCTAACGGTTTATAACCATTTTTCTATCCCCTCCATTTCACGTTATAGCGACAAACCTTGACTGCTGGAATGAGTTGCTGCAAATTAACGTCAGCGACACTTCCTCGTCGGCTTCGCCCTCTCCAGCGGTTTCATTAAATTCGCCGCGGTTGCAGCAGCAGCAAGATTGCAAGTCGCAATTGCTGCTAGAACAGCAATTGGCGCCACAACACCAGCAACAAAACATAATTTTAAATGCAGTGCCATTGATAACAATACAAAGCGCCAAGAATATTTTGCTGCAGCAACAACAACACGACGCTGAAAATAAAATGTTAATAAACGGCGAAATGTTGCCGGCTAATCGCCGTGGCAACAACATCACCACAATCAAGTTGGTGAATGGCCCAGCAACAGCAGTCGTAGGCGCAGCGCCGGCGGCTGGCGCTCAGTTCGGTGCTGGAATCGGCGCGACCATTCGGTTGATTGATAGCAAACAACAGCAGCAAGGGCGTATGCCGAATACTGGCAAGGGCATGCTGATACAACGGCAGCAACAACAACAACAACAACAACAGCAACAACAGTCGAATAAACGACACATGGTGGCCACATTGGCGGGCGCCCAACTAGAGACGAAGCGAATGAAAAGCGCTGGCCCAGTTGCCGGGGGCGCTGGCGTGCCACAGCTGTTGCAACAGCTAGTGACGCCTATGCAGCCACAGCAGCTAAAGGAGCAAAAGCAACAGCAGGCGCGTAAAGTTTGGCCAGCGATCGCCGACACGAAGAACGTCAACGGAATGCAGCAACAACCACAATCGAACTCAGTACTGAAAAATTTACTGATTAGCGGTTGTGATGTAAGTGCGGGCTACTGCCTGGTGCCAATGCGGCCCAAAAAGCTAGCGAAGGCATAAATCGGAGAACGCGTGTGCGGCAAGGTGCGGCTGGAGGTTTGCGCAGAACTCCACAGCCCAACCTCGCCCCGCATTGCCCCGCTTGCTGCACTTAACGTTTTGTATTTTAAAAATACATACACAACTCAAGTGCAACAAGCAACAACAATTATTTAGCAACACAAAGCAATTGAAACAACATGGAAAATATATTCTGATACGATATATGTTTGTGTTTTTTTGCTTTCTTAATTTTTGTGTTTGGAATTTCTTCAAACACATGCACAATACATACATACATACATATTTAGATGTTTAAAGCATAACAGTAGTTTGTTTAATATTAAAATTTTGTAAATGGATCGATTTTATGGTTAATATACACATGTGTACACACGTACTCCTCGTTAACCTTTTAGTTTTAGCGCCGTAAGTTATGCTACTACAAAGATATGTAGATACGGTAAATTAAGCAAAGATACTTTATTTAGGAATAGACAAATTTGAATGCGGTTATTATTATTGATTAAAAGTACGTTTATGAATAAATAAATATATATTTAAGTTTTAGAACTAGTCGAAGAGCTCTAAGCACTGCGCGGAGCAGAGGGAGGAAGTATGAGAGAGAAAGAGAGATTGCAATACGGTTATTATTATCACAATAAACACACATACATATGTACATACATACAGACAAACATACATATACTCACACGCAAACAATCACATCACAAGATTGCAATCAATTCTCCGCTATTGGTTTTTACACTGATTTTGGTTCAGCTTTAAGTTCACCAAAAAAAAAAAAAATATATATATACATACACATATATGTATATATGTACATACATATGTATTTTTAGAACAAAGTGTGTAGATGACATTAAACTAAAGTTGTTAAATTTGTTAAACGGATGCTGTAAATAAAATTTTTAGGTATGAAATAAGCGGCCGAAAATAAAAGATAAAAATCAAATAATTCAAATAAAAGTCTAATTCCATATATGTACATACATACATATAAAATATGGTATTACATACATACTATGTACATAAGTAAGAGGGTGTAAGTGGTGTAATCAAAATAAGCGGCGTATTAGCGCCGCCCGATCGAAAATCAACTGGAAAATTCGCTTACTGGCAGAACTCAAACCAGCCACGGCCAAGTGCTGTAAGATTAAGGTCCCCAATTTGTATGATAATTCCCCAATATATATATATACATATATATATATATATATATATACATACATATATATGTATATGTGTACGTTCGTGTTGTCAATTTGCCCATAAACGCTACAAACAATGTGTATGTACATACATATACATATATACATATATACATACATGCATTTGGATGGATGCCGACAAAACAACAACAACTAAGTTTATGCACACATACTCGTTAAATGTAAGACGCGCTTCAAGAAATATTATATAATACGTCATGAGTATAACGCAATATTTACATGCATACACAGATACACTTATATATATGTATATGTATGTATATGTATATGTCTATGTATGTACGTTCATTTGCAAATCCATTTAGGCTCGCTTATGTGAATGTAAAAAAAGTTTCCGCTCAAATTGTTGTGGCTTCAACTTTCTACTGTGATAGCATTTTCCTTAAGGTTTTATTTTCAACATCCCAATTCGACACGATTTCTTCGACACCCTGTAAAAGCTGTAAAAGATGTCTTAATATATTTAATTTCCAATTTTATTAGTAAGACGAAATACAAACGAAATATTTTTAAATTTTTTTTTGCTGTTTTGCCCTTGCAGTGAATGAAATAATACCACCACATGCTTTCAAACTTTTGCCCCTTTAGTATGTATTGGCTTACATTCATGAAACAACAGCTAGTTTATGGACATTTGTATATAGAGACTATTTTCACGGACAAGATTTGGATGTCACACCAAATTAATCAATTCAATCGGGGCATTATTCACACAAAACATATAAATTGGATGTTTCTTAAACCCCTTTAGTTTTCCGACAGGACTGAGATTTGATGCATACGAGAATGTGGCCTTTTTTCAGTTATCCTTTATGAAATTCGTCAAACCATATCTGACAAGGGTAGACGGAAAATCGTGGCAATATATGTGCACGCATACATATACACACATACATACATATGTATGTACGTACAGACATCATGGATTAGATGTGATAGGCCATTCATTTTAGATAAATTATTTAGTTTGTAATACTTTTGTAATTAAAAAATAAAAATAAATAAAACAAGTAGGACGTGTTTAAAACAAGATGTCTAGTGTGCATCAGTGCAGCTAATACCTACATATGTACATACATACATACCCGTTAAATATGTGCATTGCGGAGATGGGAAACCGTATCAGAAAATACGAATGCACATTTGACCAGCAAAACGAAATTTCAGACAAACAGTTTTTGTTTCTAGAGGCTTGACAATTTATTAGCGGACCTTGAAAAACTTTTATGAACTATTTCGTATTTCATTAATTAAATGTACATACATATGTATGCATGTGTTTGATCTGCTTTCATTCAACTGCAAAAGCAGGGCCCAAATCACGTCAATCGATATCGGATCGATTTCGATTGGAATGTCAGCACTCGATACACTCGAAGAAAAACTGTCGATCTTCGATCATGAATGCCGTGTTTGGGACTCCGATGTTTTCTAACTGCTGCACTTCCCCTTGCATATGCACACATATGAAAATGTGTTTTTGGCTTTGTACGAGTATGTATTTTACATATGTATGTATACATACATATTTGTTGTGTAAACAATAAGTTTCATTTTATTTTGAACCTTCCCCACTCTTAGCATACTAAAAAAACTTTAAATCAAATATTATCTAATTGTAAAAATTGTAAACATTTGTAGCAAGCAACTTATGGCGAGGAGTAGAAAAAGTGCGAAAATTTACGTAAAAAATCGAAATAGCGAAAAGCTTGTGTTCAAATAAATACGAACCTAAATTAGAGCGCTGAAGGTACAAAGTAAAAATCACTGCAAATTATGTAAGAAAGTAAAAAGTAAATACCTCCACACATTTTAATCAAACCACTCTATAAAAATACCGAATAAAAAAATTAACAAAAATGCTTAGTAAAATGCTTGATTGTGAATAAAACTAAATATTCAAATAGACATAAATACTTAGAAAATTTAAATAAATAACGGAGAGCAGCACTTGAAGTCAGCAGCAAGAAGAAACTGCTGAAAATGAAAGAAAGAATATATCAAAAATCATACAAATTGTCAAATGCGAATTAGCCGTTCCTTGTTTCTTGACAGTGTGGCGAAATATTGCACGCATTACATGTGCACCTCCCCTTAATGCGTGCATGATTGACTGCATTTAACTAAAAACAAAAACTGAAAAATATATATTATACCCAACCAACGCTACAAAAAAAAAAAAAAAAAAAAAATAGCCGCAGTCGTATTTAAAGAATCCAAAAACCAAAATAACAATAGATTTATGTTTAAATGGACGATTAAATATTATATTGCCATCACAATTCGTCGTAGCTTGCATTATTTGTATGTATCTGAGATACAAACATATGTATGTACGTGCGCCAAACACTCAATACACAAACATGAATACATACGAGTACTTACTCTGTCGTAGTTAAATGAGATGAAAGTACACTTTTTTTATTTACCAGATACACAACGCTCAAACCATAGTCATATTCACACGTTTGCGTACTCAGTGCAATTGTTGTAAGTGCATTTGAAAATATGGAAAAACAAAAATACCTCAAGTACACCTGTCACAACAAATTCCAATTAATTTGCAAATAACACTTACAACAATAACATTGCATGCAAAAATTAGTGCACATGCAGATTATTTTTGTAAATTTTCCAATTTGTCCAAAAATGAAACAAATGCGCACTTTGCCCTACTTTTTTCCTTTATATCGACATATACATATGTACATACATACATACATACATACAAATACTCTCAAATATGATCGATGAAATAACAAAAAGGCCAAATAATTACAACTAAGGTAATTAAAGTTATTGCAAAGTCAACAGAGAAAAAAATGAAGACAAAGAAAATAATAAATATTGAGAATTATTAAACACACAATGCTCGTATGCATACATTTTGTTTTTATTTTATATTGATTTTCCTTATGTAAATATCATTTATTTTATCTAAACGTTAAACTTGATAACTGATCAAGCAAACAGCGCTGGTGAAATTAATTTTTTTTTCTGTCATGAATAACATACACATTTAAGTATAGATTGCATTCGAAACTTCTCTACACCTTTTCCAAGAGTATTTCAGAGAAACGCAAATGTATTTCAGAACAGACGAAAGTAATACATTTGTGATTTTCTGAAAAACATTTGGGCTATTCTGAAATACATTTGCGTTATTCTGAAATACATTTGTGTTTTTCTGAAATATTGTTGGAAAAGGTGTAGAAGAGCTGAGGTAATTACAAAAAACTTACTTTTTAATTTCTTACTCTTTTCTTTAATTTGAAGAAACCGCCAAGCTTTTTACTATGCTTTTGTCTTAATGGTTTCTCCTTTTTTTCGATTTATTGTATTAATAAAAGTTTCGAAATATTGTCATCCTTATGTTAGTAAATATGTAGTACTTCATACCCTCCACACGCGCCACACGCGTCACGCGCGCCACAATCTGCACTCGCTACTCACACATTTTACATTCGCACATGCGAGTACGAGTGCATATGATGGATGTCGTGTGTACGTACGTGTGTGTTGTGTATGTACGTATGTATATGTGATCTGGTATGTATCAATTTGTTGATGACTATTTCAAGGTCTGTAACAATCGGACATACAAATGTACTCGTATATGTTTGTATACATTTTTCTGACCTCGCCCCACTATCCCCAAGTCAAGTCATTAAAACCTTTGCTTTCTCTGCGTATATATACTTATACATACATACATACATACATATGTACATACTTAAATTGGCTTGTGAAATGTTTTCTTTCCGACAGTGCCAAATACTTCTTGGAAACTTTGCGTGTTTTTAGCTAATAACCATAATTCCATGAATAACTGTGGAAGTGAGAAGTACGTGTATTTGGTGTCAGGTTGTTATATTGAACCAAAAGCATTTTGAGTGTAACTGACTTCGAATTTAGGTTAGATTTCATCAAGCAAAACAGAAACAATATTTTTCAACGAATCTTCAAGTGTCTTATCTAACGTTCTAGCTAACAGTTTTACGCACATTCATATATGTACATATATTCCCGTTGCCCGTAAATGAGTTGAGCGGCTGTTATGAACTATTGTTTGTGCAAAATTTTTTACTCTCAGTGCTCAGTGCTGCTGTCCCATACTCGTTTCCTCTTGTGTCTGTATCGCCCAAAATATTGATTTTATGTAGAGGTTTTTTTTCCTTGGAACTAAAAATAGCGAAAAAACAAAATTGTCCCATCCTCAGGAGCGCTGCGCCATTGATTTTTATTAGGCTTTTTGTGATTGCGTATACGCCGTGTCGCTCCGCTTGTTGTCCGCTTTTATTTCGATGCCTACGACGTCATACGTCTTTCGGCTTTCTTGTTTCGCCAGTCATACGCTGGCTGCGTGGTTGCTTTCCCTTTCGCCATCAGTTAGAATTGTTCTCTGCACTGCTGGTGCGCCATTTGTGTTGGCGCATCTGATTGCCAAGGAGACTGACTGCCTATTTGATTGCCTGACTTGACTCTTCGTCTGCCAGGATGTCTGCAGATAGCTGGGCAGTCATTCGCCCAATTCTCAGTCTGCCACGATATATTTTATTATAACCATACATACAGACACGAATATATGCACACACGTACACTCATACAGAAATTGTTAATGTACGATAAGTGCGAATGTAGAGCGGATGCTATTCCCCTTCTATATCTGCCCGTTGTGTATTGTTCTATTTTATGTTAAACACGCGCTGTGCTCGTTCTGGGCCGCCCTGCTCTTCTCAGATCCTTGACTCGTTGGAGAGTATGTCGACAATAAATAGCAACTTAAGTCGATTTAGAATCAACACATTGAAAGCAAGTAAAGGGAAGATGGTGAATGGCTAGAATAACTTAATTGCCTATCTGTATCAAAGTACATGGAAAACGAATCTCCTTTTGAAGTCTCACATTCGATAATAAATGTGAAAATAAATTTCCGCTTCGTTGTTAATTCGAAAAACAGTCCTTTCTCGACAGTGTGATTGTCTTTATCTCGTTTCTAGGGTTCCCATTTCTTTTTTTTTTTCAAACCATTTCGAATGAGTTTCCAATATAAAACTATGAAATTTGGTAAACTAAAGCTGGATGTGAGCTTGTGCTAAGTTTTATATTTATATTGGATTAAAGTCGATACGGAGGGCTGCAGTCCGTTGCCTGTGGTTTCGCTCAAGTCTTTACTAACACCTTTCAAAACAATTGCCAAAGTTATATAAATATTATGTGTATGCAATAAATTTTGTATAATTGTGGCATGCACTTGATTTCTAAATAACAAGCTGTGAAGTGCTGTACATAGATTGCAATTTTACATTATGAAACATCGCTTTTTTCAGTTGCAGGATAAATTCGCTGATGTAATGTTTGGTTGCTTTACTGCGGTCATTCGCAATTTTTTATTTTTTTCTAGATCGCCATACATATGTACATACAAAATAACAAATGCCACACGGCGTAGTCATTAGAAATATATGTATGTATGTATTCACAACAGTTTTGAGAAGTAGCTTGAAAATTTTTAAGTTCGTTTTTATGTACGTATATTTCAATTTCACGTAATGAATTTCTTTTGAAATGTCTTCAGTGTTCTGATTTAGTTGCAAAAAAGGAAATTTGTTAATTTTAAAATTTTAAAAAACAAAAATTTATTTTAACATTTTTCTCACTTTTAAACATTTAACGGAAATGTATTCACATACATACACATACATACGTACAAATGAATACGACACAATGCCTACCTCTTTCGAGTAAATTAACATAATAGATTGCCAATTAAGGACACATCTACCTCCAGCATTGCATTTACAATATTTTATAATGGCTAAACCGCATTAAGTGGCTAAATAAAACTTAGAGTAAGAAATAGAGAAATTGTATAAAGTAAACATGTATGTACATATGTACATACATATGTACACACATACAGACATATAAAAAACTAGCGCAATATTAAATAAATAAATCAAAATTTGCCTAAGCAAAACCATAACCGCTGAAGAGTTATGTATGTATATTTAGATATACATATGTACATATACTAGCATATGCACGTATTTACCTAAACATATGTACATTCATACGTACATACATACATATGTACATACATATGTACATACATGCGGGCTTCAGACTTTCCAATTTCTGAGTGACTGAACTACTTGTATTGAGTGAAAGCTTGAAAAGCCACAAACGGTCGAGAAGGGAGCACGATTAGTCTTTATTTCACTTAATTTGCAATTCACGCGTGTCCTTCCCAGTGTCAAACGTGTTTGAAAAACCATAACCTCGAATTAAAGTGAGGATAAAAAAAAATGTGGCGATCCCTTCATCAAGGCCAGCTCAATTTTTTTTAAATACCACTCTTCCAGCACACGAGCAAAATATGTATGTACATATGTTCATATATACATACATATGTATGTATGTACGTACAGTGGCGGTCAAAATAATATAAGTGATTATATTTATAAACTTTGGAAAGTTTTGTTAAATTAAATTTCAGATAATTCTCTTACAAAAATCATTGTACAGTCTTCCCAAACAAATTCCTTTTCCATTTCGAAAATTTTTGAGTATGCAGTTTTCATTTTGTACAGAAAAGGTCGCGCAACATCCTCGGCGAAAAAAATACTCAACAGTAAATTTTAATTTTCGGAGCCTTTTTAAACTTACATACATAGAATATATTTTTGGTGAAGAAATAAAATAAATTGTAAAAATTTGTAAATATAAATAATTGCTATTATTTTGAACGCCACTGTACAAATGTTTTTATTTCTTAAATGAATGTCTGTCGATGACCAAATAGAATTTTTTATAGATATCCATTTATTGATAACTTTTGTTTCGTAAATGTTTTTGAAATTGTGCAGTAACCAAATAAATACATACAAATTAATGCATTAGGGATGTCAGTTACTACCCAAGATTTCGGGATCTCAACATTACTCAACTACTTAACTCGAATAAATTCTATCGTTTGTGGATCTCTGAAATTTACATATACTTTTTTGTTTAAAAAGCAAATTACGCCAGTAAAGACAATATGTGTTTAATTTTAATAATACTTCATTTTATTATAATCATAAAGAAAAAGAACGTGAACAAACGAAAGCATTGCTGCAAGCAACAGTTTGGCATCTTCTTTGCTTAGCCGATAACTTAAGGGAAAAGGCAAATGTGCAGACTTCGATTGAAGTGCAAGTAATCTGCTGAGAATCTCAAAGCGAGACTATAATGGAGCAATACTTTCGCTACAAATGTGCTAAGAGAATATGACATCCGTAATGTGAATTGTCCTATTATAAGTCTCAGTGAGTTGAACACTATGTAGCCCGAGTATGTTGCAAAGCAATCTTAGTTATAATAAATGAAAACGTAGAGCATATTTTTAGACGAATGAGGAAATGTTTCTGCTCATAGTCTTGAAGGGTTTTTTTTTATTGTAAGTATGTGTCTATAATTAAAAAAAGTAGTATTTAAGTTTTCAATAAGACTGCAAGCAATAATACGCTAAAAAATGTTAGTGTACATCCATAAGAATAAAAGAGGATTTTAGGCTTAAACCAGGGTATGCACTACTGAAGCTGTCCTAATTTACACTTTTTATTTCCAAATTGTTGATCTCAGTATTAATTTCTTGACAATTATTAAAGTTTGACCTAAAAACGCACGAAATGTGTGTAACGAGTGCCAGCGGACCAAATCCTTTGTCTGTGCTATTTCCTAGTCTAATATTCTATCGCAGTATCCCGATCCCTTTTGCTCGCCTCAAATTTCGTCGCTATGTGGTTCAACTCACATCGAACAAGCTGAAAATTCGCTGAAATGTTTGGAGCAAATATGATAATTGTTTCGAAGAAACTTTGTTTACCATAAATACTCTCCAAAAGGAAATTTCCTATTAGAATAATAATCATAGCATTTGCTAAGATGAACAAAATCAAACGTAAAATGGCGGGCATATTCTCTACACACATACATTCTCATAATCAAAAGGTAGAATAGGCAACTCTGTTTTGAATCATTCAAATACATATGTACATACAAAGTAAGGTGTGCATGTGGTAATATACATACATATATACAAAGATATGTAGATAAGTATGTAACTAAAACACCATTTAATGTAGACTTAATAAACAAACAAAAATATAAAATAAAAACATGAGATAGAAAGCAATTATACAATAAAATAAAAGATAGCATGGACCTTAGGAAAGACGAATCAGTAATTAGATTTGATTTAAGAAAAAGGCGGCCACTGTTTAAAGGTCTCTTACACAGTATGCATTAACAGTTAACAGTTAACTGTTTCAGAGAACAACACTTAGAAACAGGGACCGAAAATGACAGTTTTTTTCGTCGTTATAAAAGTTCGGAGCAAACTATTGTTGTCGAAGAAAGTTACCAATGTTTTATTGATCTCATGACCATCTGGACAAGAATCTTGGATTCTTCTTATTTTTCCAACTTTTTGGCAAAGGTCCAAAAATAACAGATTATTTCAAATAAAATAAAAGTTCTAATAAAAGCTCTACATCTTCTGCAAAGAAGTTACATGGACAAGCGACGAAATATTACATTTGAAGGGTAGCTAGCAGCTTTACAAGCTTGTTAAATACTTCTAAAGTTCGTTTAAGAGGCCCTTAAACGTAGTTAGTGTGTACGTAGGCACATACACTCCAGTTCAGTTGATAAGGGGCAGCACGTTTTTTTTTTTGTATTTCTGCAAAAATATTGAAATGCATGTGAAATGCATTTAATTAAATTGAAAGAATTAAAAAAATAATAATAATAATGCAGAAAAAGCAAAAAGGCACTGCCTCTATTCAAGTGCACAGGAGTGTATGTATGTAGTATTTAGAAATCGTTGTCAACGGTTGCATGAATTGCAGTTGGAACAGTTTGGTGCAAACGTTCTGAAGGAAACGCAAGAAAATTGGTGCAAAATAGAAGAATGAACCACAACTTAGGTATTACTAGCATAATTGCAGGCGCTTTAGCTACATTTTTTAAACGGCTGCAGTAAGATAGACATACATATTTACGAAGCGTAATTATTTTGGTGTGTTACAAAAATAGCTAATTAGTTAAATATCGATGTGGCTTTCAAAATGAATAATAATATTCCTCTATGTCGAGTATGCCGGCGAAGCAGAAAAATAAGATACTCGTAACTAGCATAATACATAAAAACAAATAAATTTATACCAAATATACATATTAACTATTTAGCGGGGTTTTCATCATAAACACTAATATATACATACATATATGTACATAGGTACCTATGTACATATGTAGATATTTTTAATGCGAATGCAAAGAAGAAAGAAAAACTAGTTGTAAATTTGCTTCTTTTACAAAAAGCAACAAAAGTTCAATATACAATGACATACCTCATAAATGAATGCGCAAGTAATTTTCATTCGTTCATACATATGTACATAAATACATATGTATGTATGTATGTAGGATATGTATGCATACAATAATACCTCATCTATTGTAAATTAATAATAATTAGTTTGCTACAATAACAAATGATGCAATCCATACATACATATGTACATGTGGAACTAGGTCCTACCTCGTATCGATCTTCATTAATACAAACATACATACATACATACATATACATATACATATATAAAAACTTATCCTAATAAAAACACGCACTTATACATAGAAACCTATATTGTATAGGTTATAAAAATAAAGTAACTAGCCTCAATATTCTTGATGTCACAACGTAAAAGACATACATACATACATACATACATATGTATGTACTAGATCCTAGAAAAATAAAAGCCATACATAATTTGTACATACATACATACATAGATACATATATGCATACACATGCAAGTATATGAATGTACGAGTGAGTTTAGCTAAATTGGAGAACTTTGTAATAAATAGAAAGTAACTGTCACTTATAGCAAAATTTGGTAAATGAATGTTCTTCTTATCGATGTTTTCTCTGATAGCGTAATTTCTAGTTTAATAATTCACAACTACCCAGAAATTGGAAGCGGCACATTTAAAAAAGGAATAAAAATAAAAAGTATAAATTGCTTGCACATATGCAAATCCATCTACATTGAAACATACTCGTATGTATGTATATTTATTAAGTGAAGAAAGCGAGATTTTATAGTACACCAACTCGCTGAGAGTTTATCTACTTTTAAATGAATATACATTATAATAGAATTTTATAATAATATTTTAATAAGTGAATATTATATAGCAATATTAAATTATACATACATACATACATGTGTATATCCGTATGTGATGATAAAGGTACATACATACATACACTTGATATGTCTATGTAAAAAGACCTACATACAAACATACATACATACTCGTACATACATACATACATATCTGCCATTTGTATTTTCATAACGCCAAAATGAATTAACAGAACACACAAACGCATTTTAAATTTAAGAATTGTATAATGACCTCAAACCGCTTAAAACAACATACATACAAACATACATACGTTATGCGTTAAGTTTTCGTGCACTATTCGAACTCTGCGCCAAGAAATAACTACTCGCGACCATTCACATTTCTACATGTCGCTCGTGTTGCGTTTCGCTCGTGAGCTTAGTAGTCGAGAAAAGTTTTGAGCAGCAATCGGTGAACTCCACTCGACACGAAACGATGAAACTTTTGTAACGAGCAGAGATTTTGATAAATTATGGCGACATCAACATATGTAGATCTTATCTTAAGGGAAGGTCAATATTGAAAGCAACAATAACACACGGAAGTGGATCATTTGAGTATAATTTGGTTGTATGTATTGCAGAGAATTGATTAATGAATTCTATGCGAAATGAGACGCGACCAGACGAGTGGATTATTCGTAAGTGATGCAAAGTTGATGCACGACCTTCCTCACTTACTACGCACATGGTTGCCGTTTCGGGCCAAATGTACCAAATTGGGCATGTTTTGCTTAGTAGAGTTAAGTTTTTGATTGGTTAAATTGTAAAATTACGGCAGCCATCTTCCTTTCAATCCTCCTCTCTTTTCTCTCTCTAGAACGACAGTCAAATTTAAATTGTGCAATGAAATTACTTCAGCTCGTTTACCAATTTTTTGTCTGTTTTTTGGAATACTCGTATAATATCGGCCCATGAGAGTGAAGGTGAATGGTACGAGTATAGTATAATGAGCTTGGCATTTTTGTGGGCGAGCAAGCGTAACGAGCAGGTGCAACTAGTGGATCAGTTGTTAAGCCCTCAGCACAGGCCCGTGGAAAAATTAACGTATATGAAAAGAAGTAAATCGTATTTATCAAACTCGTAAATGAAATTTCAGTCCAAAACCCCCCCGTGGGCTGAGTCCTGCACACGGCGCTACCTCAGCCAAACGAAATTATTGCAAGAACTTGTGTTCAATCCCACGAAAAACACGTTACAATCGTTGAGCTTGAAGGCACCACAAAAAAAAGAGCAAGAGCGAAAGAACACTCTACCTCAAGTATACACATTTTTATGTCAGAAAAATTGTATAAGAATTTAATTCGAATGCATATTTACTTAATTATTATAGAAAATTAAGATGTACATACGTATGTATGTATGTAGGTTCATATGTATGTATCGAAATCTTTCAATGTTAGCGCTTAAAGTTGCAGCAATCAATAAAAATCTTAATTTGTTATGCGCCTTCATATGCGTGCATACATACATACATATGCGAAGATACATGCATACATATGTACATACATACATACGTATGAATATTAATTATTCCCCTTATCATTTATGAAATACTGTTATAGACGACACAATAAAATCAAATGAAATATACACCAAAAGTATTCTACTCTGAGTATTCGGTCAAAGTACTAATAAATAAAAGAAAAGTAATAAATTAAGTAATTATTATCAGGCGTTTCGAAAACGCGCTATTATATAATAAAGTAAAAAGTATGCTGCAGATAAAAAAGAACTGTGTTTTATTTAAATTTACCTAAAGTAAAGCATTGAACATACATATATAATACATCTGAGAAGTTCCGATAATCGGTAATAGATAATGGTTTTGAAGTAAACGACCAAAAAGCAGAAGATTTTAAGCTTAAAAAATATTTATTTATTTCTTAATAATTAGCTTCTCTTGTTTAATACTCGCATTCGATTTTCAAACATACTTAAGATGTCTCTTCAAAAATTTCTTCCTTGCTTTTATGGCTTTAAAACCCATTTAAATTTGCAGGTACTGCTAACATGAAGTTGCTGCATATGTGGGTTAAGATTCCATGTGTATACTTATGATCATTTGAAATATATTTTTGCTAAAATCTGAGCAGCAAAAATGGTCATAGGTGAGAATTTATTCACATCACATTAAAATATCAGTGTACAACTTCAGTTTTATCTCAAGCACACACCGTGCCTGTAAATACTCAAAATCTTCCATATGAAATAATGCATTGGACGTTTGAAAAATGCCAACCCAAAGCTTACGAAACACAATGTTTTTTTTTACAAAAATAAAAAGGTCCCAGCTCAATTTATTCAGAACTATGGCCACCGGACTTAAGTTCAATGCATTTCAAGGTGGTAACAAGCGAAAGCCAATTCCTCTATGCCCTGTTTATTACGTCGGTTAAGAATGCTAATGCGCCCCTTGGCCTTTTAAAGCTGCAAATTGCAAATATATTTCTATGTATGTAGGTATGTCATTATAGTAATTGCCCAATCAATATTACTGGCGTGCGACATGATTGAGCTCCTACCGACCGGGGCTGTCTGGTCAGTCAATGCAAACAAAATTGCTGTAAAATAATACTATTCCACTTAAATAAATATGTTGAAATGTACATGGATATGTTCATACCTTCATGTACATACATACATACATACATGTGTAAATATTTCTGTGTGGATATGTGTATGTGTGTGATGTTAGTGACCTGCAACAACAGTGCTACGTATTTCCGCTTTCGCTTTCATTTCCATTGCCACTACACGCAGTAGAGCACCAAGGCAGGCAGCTAACCTGTCTGCATATGCTTAGAGATACATAAGGGGTCAACGACCGAGATTCTTTGTTGTAGTGGTTGCAAAGTTTTGTGTGTATTTATCGCCTTTGCTAAAAGCTTGTGCAGAAAGCTCTTTCGCGTGGACAGCTGCTTTCATGTACATACAAACCAAGAATGATATATTAGAAGATTGCGACACTTTCGTCCTGTTATCTTTTTTGTTTCGGCTTGACAGCTGTGTGACGTCATAGCATTTCAGAATATCGAGTCGAAAGGAAAAGAAACAGAAAAATCACATTCGCATGCAAAATAATAAAAAAATTAATTAAGAAAAATTAAATGAGAAACTTGCGAGCAATGCAGGATTTTATGATAAATAATAAATCCTATTTTCCTATGCACTAACAGCCAATATTGGGGAAGTTAAATTGTGTTTTTTTAAAAGGTTCTCCCTACGTATTTTAGTAAAAGTGGTAAACAAATATTCATTTTCAAAGTGAACGTCTGGGTTTTATTTTCGAGCGGGGCCAATATTCCCCCCTTACACAAATCGGACATACGATACATAGTTTAGAAGGAGAGGACAAATTTATTGCGAGATTAACATGTTTGACTTTACGTCTCTTCAGAATTTTCGCAACTTAATGGGTGGAAGTGGCCTGCAAGCAGTAATTAAAAAATCCCTAAAAATCTTCTTATATAAAAATTGAATATCGACTAATGATAAATGTTGAAAATATGCACCAAATATTATGAGACCTTGGTATTTACACCCTAATACAGATTTCGAGGGAGTTTTTTTATTACTCAACTAGGCAGTTTGTCAAGAAAATGTTTTTACAAGCCCAAAAAGTTTCATCTTGAATTTTTTCCATTGTAAATAAAATGTAGTTACAAACATTTTTATTTTTAACTCATCATATATGTAAAGCATAAGCAGACATAAAAAACTAAGTGTCTCCCTGATATGAGCGCCGCATAATGAAAAAATTTTATAACAACCCGCAAATATCAACAAGAGCTATTGCAAACGAGATCAAATTGGAGTCTGTATGGTGTTGATATATCACATGAAACGGTTTGCCAAGTACTTCTAAAAAACAAGTATTCCTCACGACTTGCTAGAAAAAAAAACGCTATTGTCACAAGTAAATATAGAAAAGCGACTGTCGTTCGCCACAAGTCATATTTCACATAGCGATGCGTTTTGGGAAGATTTTATTTTTTGTGAAAAAACCAAAATTATGCTTTACAATAATGAGGGGCTTAATAGAGTGCGGCGTCAACATTTAACAGCCTTTAACCAAAAAAATATTATATCAACTGTAAAGTTCGGTAAGCTTTCCGTGATGGTTTGGGCCTGCATTTCTAGCAAAGGTGTAGCAGATCTTCTTTATATTGAGGGTCAAATGGATGCTACGCAATATCGAAATATTCTCCGGTGCCACTTACGAAATCGTGCGTCTAAATTTGGGTTCGAAGGGAATAAATTTTTTCAAGATAACGACCGAAAACATAAGGCGCTTATCGTAAGAACTTGGCTCCTATTTAACTGCGATAAAGTACTAGATGCACCCGCTCAGAGTCCAGATCTCAACCCAATTGAAAATTTGTGGGTATAATTTAAGTCGTTTCATCCAAAGTTTTCACTAAGAGTGGATTATAAAACGTATTAACTCCCTTCCAACTTTTAATGAATACGGTTTACTAAGTCGATGATTCATACATAGTAAGGTAAAATGAAACATCGAAAGAGTTCGTTGATTTCTAAGAATCCTCTTCTGTCAATTCGTTTAGCAGCGTCAGGGTTTCATCTATCTACCAAAGCTTTTCACTAGATTTAAGTAGTTGTGGATGTAATTGCGCTTGTGTTTGGATCCTGAACTTTGGACAATGTCTTCGCATAAAATTCATTCGTTCCGTATCAACCGAGACATTCTGTAATATTTTATCGTTAAGCACTCACAAAGAATAGTGAAAGTGACAGATAAGCCGGAAAAGAGAAGAACAATAAATAAAAATCGAAAAGAATTACTACACATTACGTATGTATAAACTTATATATGGCTTTGGGGTACCCTCGGCAATGGCGGATTGCGTCATGAGGTTGAAAATTTTGAATACCTTGTTTATCTCAAACTGCTGGAGACAACCCGGTTCCTCCAATGAATTTGAATGCTGCTTATTCTTAAATTAATTCTTAGATTATTTATTAAGTATTTACTACTTATTCTTAAAGATCTTAAAAAATAAGGTTTATACAATTCTAGAACTTATTTAAGTAATTCTATTATATATTATTAGCTTAAGACTATACAATTGTATTTTTAAGAGATTACATAATAAGCAAAGAAATATTAAATCGATCCATTTACAATTTCTTAAATATTAGAACTTGATTTTGCGCTCTTATTAATTCTTAATTGTAAAATAATGAATTGGAAATTGTTGTTAAGAAGTTGAATTCGATGCACCAGTGTTCTTAACCATCTTCAAGTCAATTCTTGATAACTTTCGAGGCTCGTAAACAAATCAAATTTTTAATTTCACTTTTACTTTCTTTTAATCTGTCTACAAACCAGACTCCTATATATACCAAACAATGTAGCATGCTTGTGGATGAAGATTCCCTGGACGAAGCAGCATCTCCACCACCATCTGGCCTCTCACCATCACTTACTAGGCCCCTGCATTGTCAGACCTCGATGGCTACGGTTCTACGCAATTATCGTCACAATCCCATGATAGGTGGCCCGGGTGTTATGCCATCGCCACCATTTGGCCCAGCCATCAGCCATAATAACTCCATTGGTAGCCGCAGTGACGACGCGAGCCCGCCCGGTCTAACCCCTGTCGACGCAGAATCCATTTCGGACAGTGGTATTGGTGGCATCAGTCTGATTGAGGCCTCGCCAACGATGAAGATTCAGCTGAACAATCCCAGCATCCCTATTCTAAAGCCGATGACAACGAGCGGATGCTCAGCCGCCACTAGAGATATGCTCTTGGTGAAGTGCTTGAACAGCAGAGCCGCCAAAAAGCGCACTGCCATGAATTTGCCTACCAGCGATCCCCAACTCAAGCAGCAACAAGAGTTCTCTTCTTCGGACAGCGACGGCGTTGCCAATGGTAATCGCAGCGGCCGTAAAGCCTCGGCGCCAGCATTTTTGGACAACATAAATCCCCTCATTGAACCGTTTATAATGGAGCTGTGCAACGATGACTACGATGTGGCCGCTGCCGAACATTTCTTGGCACCCAACGACATTGAGGTTGTGCTAAGCGATTGGACGAAGGAATTGGCCTAGCTGGAAGGAAACGAAACGAAGACAAGACCGAAGTACCAAACCAAACAAACACAGAGACGAAAAGGGAAATGGGTAAGAGACAATGACTATGCGGACAAGATAGGGAAGAAGTTGAGACTACAAAATAGATTTTATTCTGACGAATGTTTTAAAGTGTCACTGTTAGCGCAAATGTGAGAAAATATGAAGGAAATGTCTGAGCTGCGACTGTAAGCGGACACACTGATAGGTAAAACTGAAAGACGACGAAGGCGACCTCAATGCCTCCTAAATACTGTTCAGATCAAATGTCGGTGGCAGCAAGAGCCTGCGTCTTAAAGTCTGGATACTTTTTCAAGAATGTGCAACAAAATGTAGGCAAATCAAATTCGGAGTAGACTTTTTTACAGACACACACAACGTACAAGCTAAAAGGCGTTTATATAAAAATATTAAGATGCAATAAGAGTAATTAAACGTTAAATTTACGAAACAAAATTAAACAACATAACCATGAGTATACCGAAACCTAAATGGCAAACAAAGTTGATAAACTCAAACAAATTTCGAAGTGCATTTACTTGACTACAAAATTTGAAATAACAATTATTTTTTAACTCGATAGAATTGTTTTCCGAACTGCTCATACAATTGTGGATGCCATAAATGATAGCTTGTAAAAATAAAAATATTGACGACCACAAAAAAAAATTTAACAAATTTAAAAAGTAAATCGTTTGCACGTGCATTTAAAATTTATGTACATATACCTTCATATGTATGTATATTTTCATTCATAAATCAACGTAAATGGTTTCAAATTAATAGCTGCTTTTCGAATTAATCGGCATATTTTACCGATCATCTAATCGTTTATCGAATTGCTGATTTATTATATTTCTATTAAAATACTTTCCAAAATCGAAATTCAAGAATTGATCTACTCTTTTTTCGCACACACAAACACAATATTTTTTTAACTTCTCCCCGAGTGCGAAACACACACAAACACAATATAATACTTTGAGAAAGGTCGGAGAAAATGTTTAGGTACCACAGTCAACAAATGGGACCTAGCAAATAGGAATTTGCTAGTTTCAACTATTTACTGCCTAAAAACAGGAGTAAACAACGTGGTAACTTGTATAGTGTTAAGATTTATACCATATATATGTATATCTAAAACAAAAAAATAAAAATAAAAATAGTTAACACTATGTACATACATACATACATACATACATATGTAGTTAACAAGAAAAAAATTATAAAAATTAAAAAAAAAATCATAGTTTTTGTGCACAATAAACAACGTCTGCTGTAATAGAAGAAAACTTAATTTTCTGGCTTCATTTGTTGCATTTGTTTTATAGTGTCGTGAAATAATAGTTCATGAATGATGAAACGGACGGGTTTTTTTCCAACAAAAAAACGTCTGACTCTGAAGCAATTTACCGATTACAAAAAAATTATTTCATTATTTTATAAGTTCCGATGGCTTAAATATATGAAATAGACCACTGTCACAATATATAAAAAATTTAAAATTTATAAAAATTACACAAAAACTATGAAAAAAAAAATCGAAAACACTTAAAGTTGTAGTTGTAGTTATAAGTAAGAAATAATTAAAACAAAATCCAGCAAATCATTTATATCTGTATATTAAAATGTTTAAGGTTTAAGATTTCCGTTCAAAGTACCGCAAAGAAAACTTTTCGTATAAAAATTGTAGCAAGCGGAAATAAACTCAACACACAAAGAGCCGCGAGCAGGAGTGAGGAATGCCAAATGCTAAAGCAAATTTTAATGACAATGGATCCTTTATCGAAAATTATATTCGACTTTTATAAATGGATAATTTAGAAACGGTCTTAAACAATTTCTTGGGGAACGTATTTGGTTTGTTTTATAGCACATTTATGTTGCAAAAAAAATAACTTACAATTTACATTCAATTAAATTCTTTTAAACTTGCTCGAGCTTGCACTTAAATACTTCTTGTCGCATTTCTATACAAGTTTGGTTTCAACTTAAATATGAATTTAACTAAGGCATTTTTAATTATCCAATGATTAACGAATACGCTTGGTAATTTGGTAAAAAGTGGCATCATTAAATTTTATATTTTTAATAAAAAAAAAAAACGTGATACCTGCTTAGGTACTTACCGTCAAGCACTTACATACATACATACATATGTAATGTAATATCTCCATTTCAGTTTAATTCCGAATATTAAGAAATAAGTATTTCAGGCAATGAAAAATCAAAATTTTATAATCTGTACCGTACCCACAAACTGTAGAAAAAACGAAATATTTTTGAAGTAATCTCAATTCGCATACAAAAGGCGAAAATATCTAAAAAAAAAATATAAATTTTTAATATTTGACTCCGCATATACATATGTAAATACGTACGTGTATTCCTAAAATGTCTGCTATCAATAAAAATATGTACCAAAATGTATTTAAAAACAGCCTCAAATATCAGCTGAAGTATTGCAAATATTGGGATTAAAGAAAATCAAAATTATTTTTATGTACATATACATATGTACATATGTATGTAAATATGTACGTACCGTCCATTTACTAAAAAAACCGCCATAACTCAAAAAAAAACGAACGGCTTTAAAGTTTTGAATTTCCATATGTACATACAAACATACATATGTATGTATGTATGTATCCACTCTAATAGCAAAATGGAGCTATTCGTAATCGGTACAGCTACAAAATATGTACACAACATAGAAGAAAGGGGAAATCTCTGCTCACTTAACTCGATTTTTGTATCTTTTGGATTATGGCAGTTTTTTTTGTGTATATAAGCGATACGTACATACATATTTATGTACATATGTACTCGTATACTCTGCAGAATTAACTATTTTGTAATTCTTTTCGGAGATATGCTTAAGTGATTTTTTTTTTTACTTTATTTTTCAATTGCTCTTTCTTTTTATTATGTATTTCTATTTTGACAATCATGAAGACATTAACGCTGAATAAATTTTAATTGAATTGTAAATTGTAAAAAAAAATGTAAAGTGTTGTCATTCCGAAAGGTATTTGAAGTAAGTAAAAATATGTCTATCAGCCGTTTGCACCATCTTCGATTAAAATTACCGGCGCTTAGTCAATTTAGCTAACTATTCACCATATACTTATCGGAAGGACTTTTAGTTCCAAATAGAGCTTAACCGGAGATGGTGCAGACGGCCCTAAGTAAACTAAGTGTTATTAATGTACATGTACGAATACAGTCTCACTCGCTAAATAACGTAAGCGACACATGACAAATTTTTCAATATTGTTTTGGTGGTTTCGCCACTGCGCTATTTAACCCTTATGCACAAAGCACCATCCAATTAATCGACAAAGAGGTGGTACAATTCTACCACCATGTATTTTTATGTGGTTATACTGCTAAGCAATTAAAATACCAGGATTTTGATATTACGATCATACCGTGATTCTCATACTCCAGTTTGTGTGAATGTGTTGTCACGGGCTGCCATACGATTGGAACTCTATTTGAAAGAGGCTCAATCTCATCCTTTGGTGCTGGTGATTCTGTGGCTTTAAGGTTGGCCTCAAGTACAATGTTATAAACCATTTCATCAGTGATACAAGATTTTAAAATCTCATTTAGGTGTGGACCGTTGTTTGGCTTGCGCAGTACATTATGAGCAAGTAGTCTAGTTGACCAGACTTATTTTTTATCCATTTTATTTCCTTACTTTTTTTTTATAAGTATAAATCGTCTTGACTATCAATTAAATTTATCAATTCTTCTTCACTGTCACGACTATCCAATTCATTAGCATAATGTTAAATAGGATGTCTCTCTGTGTATCAGCAGCTACATTTTCAAAATGTTCATAATCGGGTTCATCTGAATCGCTGTCATAAAACGGATCACCTTTGTCCGCGTCATCAGCTTAGTAGTAATGTCAACGCTTATAGACGACGCCGCTGATCGGTTACGGATAAATGCCTGAACTGCCTAGATGTCACAGCCTCTACAATGCCTCCATGTTTTTCTAGCCATAGATAGATAGATATAAAGAGAGGTATGTACTGCGACCAGTGGGTCTATTGTGCCCTCGAAGCTCATCACAACAATTCAGCCAACCCCAGGATCTCCAGAAATCAGAGGATAGTCGGCGGGGGTTAGGGATTGTACGTATTGATCTCATAGCCATGGCCGACCCAGGGTTGTCCCCCGTCTGCGTGCCACAGCCTCACACTCCGTAAGCAGGTGGTGTGGGGTCTCTCCTGCCGAGTCACAGAAGCGACATAAGTCGCTAGACCAGATCCCCAGTGTTTGTAGGTGACCTTTAAGTCTGCAGTGGCCCGTTACAAAGCCTGTAAGGATTCTCAGTTTTTCCCTAGGAAGGTCCATAAGAAGCTTGAGCCTTCTTAGATTGTACCCCCAAGGATGTTCTTAGACTGTTTGAGACCGGCGACGTTAAACCAGAGTCGGTTTCTCTGCCTTCTTGTCTCCCAGCTAAGTTTTTCTCTAACCGTGTCCGGTCCTAACGCTATAAACGGCTCTGGTCCAATAGGAGTGGTGGCCGCCGCTTTCCTTGCTAGCAGGTCCGCTTCTTCTAGCCATACATTGTCATCATTTATATCAATGGCCTTTCGTATATCCTTACAAAGGATATCCATTGCAATAAGAAAAGGTTTAACCAATCCCGATATCGCCAAAACTTCATTCGGTTACTCAAAAAATCAAAAGAAAAACATCAATGTAATCACTATCAGGAGCAATCATTCAAAAGCATTAACGCTGTGATTCGACTTATTTTTCAATGCCTAATAACGCCATTCGAAATTATTGTTAGTTAACCGTTACTTCGCGTATATTTTGTTGCTGTACAATTCACTTTGCACTTACATACATCCCATTTCTCTTTCTTCTCTTGCCGTGAAGCCTTGCGATGCAAAATAAGTGAAATGCGAAACAAATTCAATTCAGACTATATGAATAAACATACTTTAAGGTAGAAATGTACCACAATTTTGTCTTTAAAGACTATGGATATTCAAACTCTAAAAAATAGTGACCTTTATTATTTTTATTAAACATTATGGTATTTAAAAATGTTAGCACAAGTCTGTTTTGGTTTTCGAGATATTTAAGTTTTTGTTACTAGGTGGTACATTCGTACCATCTCTTTGTATATAGGGGTTAAATTGTATGTAATCAAATTTCTACACAAAGTTCACATAAGTTCTTATCAGCTCTGCTAGCCGTGTTTCTGGGACGGACCATCCGCATGACGGATATGCCAGCGCACAGCTAGCACCCGTTTCCGTTTTGCTAGCATTTATGATTGCCTTTAATTCCTTATAGGGCCCCAGCGCATCCAGAAGCCATGTTAGGCTGCTAACCCCATCAACTATTTTTTCCACGCCTGTTGCTTCGCCTTGTCGGACATTTTTGCTGGACTTTCGTAGCATCAAACAAATGGACTTTTGAAGGCAAGCTCCGATGTCGACTTTATTCTCCGAGAGAGTATCCGCGATGTGGGCAAGCAGACTGGGTAGTGTGGTCTCTGCGAGCAAACGAAATACGAATGAAATGTTTAAACATAAGTACATATGCACCTAGAAACTATTAAAGCCTTACACACATTAAAAGACACTTGTTACAAGTGGTGAAAAAGAATAACAATAAAAATCTCCAACTTCATCTATGGTACACTAGTTAATTTGTACGCATTTGGATGTTCAGAAAACATTAAAGTCTTTGGAGATATTTTGGCTAATAGGAGCGGTGGTCACCACGCCCTGCTTAATGCGCAATATAGAATATGTATAATTGATTAGAATATATAATTTCGTTGTCAATTCATTTTATATTCACTCTGCGATGTCTTTCTTCGAGGTCAGCTAGGCTCATAGTTGATCAATAATAATGTTGTCATTCGTTCTCAACTCATTATTGGAAAAAATTTCACATGGAAATTTCGCTAAGTTATTTTTTTTTGTTGTGAACGATGGAGTTGAACTTAACTGGGTCTTTAGTTGGACAGATTTAGTCATTTAGATTTAGTCACTTTAACAGCAAACTTTAAGAAGAGTGTACGTACTAAAATGAGTTATTTTAGTGTCCTGAGGGATGACATTCCAACAAAATTTTGACTGAGTCGTACTTACAGAAGCACTAGCTATGATATACCTAGATGCCTTGGTGTCCTTACCTACCCTCTCACTGGCGTTATTTTTGTATACCAATTTGAAGTGATCGAAGAGCCCTTTGGAATCGTACAGATAATCCTCAGCGTAGAGGGAACGATCCTTCTTGGTTCCGGTTTTCTTAAAATCTTTTCTCCGTTCACCTTCATCACTGACACTCTCCTCTTGCATTTGTTCCAGGTCGCCTTCGACCGAACGTTGTTGGAATAAGTTAAGCGATCGCAGGGTGTGAGCCACAATCAAACTACCACCGGCCAACAGACCACTGGCTATCAGCGATGCTATATTGATATTCACCAGGGCCTGTAGAGAGAAACTGTTATTAGTTGGAGATCGGATTAGAGCACGCATTTTTCAATCATACAGCATTATTTCCAAACTCGTCTTTGTACTGCTTCATGGGCACTTTAATGAAAGGTACCTCAAAGTCCAAACCCAACTCCACATCTTGGCCCATGGAACGAAATGAGAAGAGGTTGGCGCGTCCATTGCGCTCGGCTGGCGAAGTGCTGTGGGCGACGGCGATGAGTGCGCTGAAAAATACACCGACTGGAATTTCCTTTCTGCTTTGCATTTTGGACTCCGAACTTGACGCCGTTCGACGTGCTCTCTTGTAAAGTCATCCACGTTTGCAAGAAATATTTGCTAACGATAATGTTTTATATGATCGCCGTAATATGATTACTTTGCTCAGCGGTTTCCTTCCTTAAAATTACATGCTCTGTTGATCACTTGAATTGCGTAGATTTTGTAGTACACAAATGTAGTGTTGTAGTGCTTACATATTAATTGTGATGGGCAATTTCGGTTATTTGGAGTGGCACTACTTTGTTCATGCAATCAAAGATAATGAAGATAATAATTGTCTTTATTTGAACGGTGGGTAATTGAGATATTTCCTGTTCCTACTTAGCATTACAAATCTATGGTGGCAAGTGCTTTTGTTGCCAAGGTCGCTCCGAATCAATGTGTCATAGAAATATGTACATACGAGTACATACAAACGTATGTATACATTGTAGGTGCACATAAACTAGGTGCAAGTATTATAATAGATGACGTTGGAACATCTTTTTTTTTTTAAACTAAACATATTTAATTCTATAAAAAACGATAACCACTAAGCCAAGCTTCAAACTTTGCACAAAACTAAAAAACCAACACATTTCCCTTTAAAACCTTAGAATTTCTAATAAGAATTTTTTGAAATCGCGCGCTAGAATTTTTCCTTTTTTTAAACTATAAGTAAAACTTCGCATCGCCGTCAGCAAAAAGATTTTCAAAAAACCACCGTAATTTTTAACATTGCAAACTTACACTCTGTTATACGAGTTAAATTGAATGAAAAATGCATACCAAATTTTTTAATTTTAAATAAAGAAAATTAATTAATGAAAATTTGCGTGTACGTAATTTCCTGCCTTTCTTCCAATTAAGGGTTTATGAACAGCTTTAGGTAAATGATAACCTAAAGCGTTACAACCTGAACCAGCATTTAGTGATCGTGGGCAGTTAATATTCCTTGTTGATTCGAGGTAGAAAATGTCAAGGAACAGTGAGTGTGGAAAATATTTGGTTTCATTATCGAGTACACTTTTAAATTAAAATAAAATTACAAAGGTGCATATATTTAGAGCTTTTGTTTTGTTATTCAATAAAACAATAATTAAAACACTTGCATATACTTACATACATATTTATAACAAAAGAATTCAGTAATTAAAAATATATATATATTTTTGGCACTTATGTATGTATGTATGTATAAAAACTGGTATAAACATTAAGCCATTAACTCGAATATTCAAAGATAATCCACCACCCCATTTCTCAAAGTAGCTGCCAAAAAAAGTCCATAGCTGTTTTCCATGCTGTAGATTGCGTTTTTGACCATTTGCAATCCCGAAAAACTTGCTCACATGTGGTATCGTTACTCTTCCTTCCCACAGTGATAGCTTTCTGCAAAGCTGTCCCATTCAGATAATCCTTAAGAATATTCAAACTAATTTGGGAAACAAAAGTTTACGAAATAAATATATTCAGTACAGTCAAAACTTACTTTATAATTCCATCGATAATGCGTTCGGTTGGAGATCCACGCTCTGTCTGCACACTTGCCGTTGCAAGTTGCACGTACCTGCAGATGGCGCGCTGAGCGCAAGCACTTAAATTTATATCATGAGCCTGCAGATTTCCCTCCAAAATATTAAACACATCTTGGGCTCTATCAACTAAAAATTGATAAATTAAAAATGTTGAATCCTTCAATCGCTGATGGAAATGTTACCCACCAGATTTCGTCATCGCAACACCTCCTTCAGTCTCCGGGCCATAACTGACGAACGTAAGACCGTCCATTAAATCGGCGGCGCGTGTACGTTTCTTATACCCATATCCATAGAATGTTGGGGAAGTCACAGCTTTCACGGCTTTAACGGCTGCCGCAATGAGCGCACCCACAACAGCAAAGGCGCCGCCTATTAACAAAGTGCGAGAATTCAAATCGGCTAACTTGCGAAATGCCGACTGTGTCAGTTGAATACTGCGAGCGATGGGTATTTGGAGGAAGGGTATAATGAACTCGAGGTTGACGGAAAGATCTCTACCGTCGGCCTCGAAATGTATGCCACGCGGCCTACGTTGCTCCAACACACCTTTCTTAATATCACCACCATTTTCATCGCTGTTCAACATGTACTTGTTGGATTCAGCTTCTCGACGCCAAGTCGGTGCTAGCCATGTTTGTTCGTTCGGTGTGCGTGGCTCGAAATCGCGGAAACGGATTGAATGAACAACAGCGCTGCTCTCCATAGCCGCTCTAGTATTGTTTCCACCGGTCAAATTGCGGAAGATGTGGCGGCTGAAGTCCGAATAGTTAAGATTTTTCTCATTGGCACTTTCTCTTAGTGCATGATTGTAAGTTTGATGCAACAGCAGCAACAATATCACTAGGATACCGTTAGGTCGGGAAGATACCCTTGTCCATCCACGAAGGCGCCTCCACCATTGTCTTTTGAAAAAATTGCTGCACATTTTTTTGATGTTACTTCGGGAACGAACGGTCGTGATCTAAACGCGCGTACATTTATTTCCGCTATGTTTATATCAACCGATGGCAAAAACAAAGAACGACAACTAAAGCCGACCGTAGCAGCAACACACCCACTCGTACATTTGTAATAAAGAGGCAATTTACCAGAAGAAAAGTAAATGCGAACGCAACGGAAAAGGTGTAAAACGTCGACACATTCAACTTTTGGGAGAGTTTCATGGTTTACGAGCACACTAGCGCAACGCTTTTGCCCAGTGCAGTGTCTTACGGCTAAATTTGAAGTAAAATATCTGTACATATACATATATTATATTTGCTGAAAGAACGGCATATCACAAAAATATGAAATTTTCTTCGTTTATATTTCGCTTTCGCTCGCATTTAAATTACGCGTATTGTATATATTTTCTTCACAGAAGTAAAGCTACCATCTTCTTTCGAGCGATACGAGCGAGGAAAAAAACGGAATATTTATTTAAGAATTTTACAGATGAAAATTATAAAATATGAGTGTTAAACATGCAAGATGCATCGTTTGGTTAAGTTTCGTAAGTGGCATGTTTCAGGCATGATGATTATAAAACGTTTCAGCTTATATCACAGAAAAAGAAAAAATGGACTTTGGGTGGTTATCAAAAGTATATTTAAATTTTAGAGAACTGACGGCGCCTCTGCATTCGGTGAACCTCCTCAATCCTTAACGCCGTTTTATGCTGGCATTACTTATTATTTCATACTTTTGCGCTTTAACTTGACTTATCAATCTTTTCCCTTGAGCAAATTTGCAATCGGTTCCGCTTTGTCGCTTCCGTGGGTATAAAATCGTTGGCTTAAACTGATAACCGCCTGTGAGTAAGTTTGGTTCGTCTGTAACGTCAGGCAGTTTTATATACCTTCATGAATGCCATACGACACATGTGTTAATTACTTCAGAAAAGTGGTTTGGATCGATTTTTTTCACGGATCTATAATAATCGGGAAATAAGAGCAACTCAGATTTGCTCCAGTAAAAAGTCAAACACTTATTTTTTTTGTAAACAATGACATTTAAAATTTAAGATTTCTTAATGCACGAACTGGTGAATGCAGAACCCCCTTACAGACTACGATATCAACTTAACTATCGTTCATTGCCCCAATGGATCTAGTAATCTAAAAAACAAATCAAATCTGTCACGCTGAATTGGGGGTAGAGAAACATATGAAGCGGCGGCTGTGACCGAGTGTGTGGTAGTTCTAATCTCAGTCGGGGCAACTAAAATCTAAAATCTTATGTCAATCGTCCGAATGCATAAGGTTAACTCCTAAAATGTTGAATCGGAGGTGACAAAATATGTTTTATTCGTTGCTATCGTTTTTTTTTTGATTTATGCTCCATAAATAATTTTTATTAGCCACTTGATTTCAGCTATTGGGTTGCGTTCTTTAAGTATTATTTTGTACGTTGTTTTAAGGGGATATAAAACTGCACAATTAACTTTTGTTAGTCCAGGTTGAAATTGTTACATTTTTGTGAAAATTGTGAACTCTTTTAAATTTTGTATACAATTTAGCTCTGTACTGTACTATTAACAAAATATTTAGTAATTTTAAAAAATATTAATTAGTTAAAAAAAAGCCATCGTTTTAATTACTCCCAAGACAATTACTGCGAAGTCAAAACCAGTAAAATTAAATAGTTACTGTTCAACTTGTTTTAGCATCAAGCCGATTACATTTCTTTTTATAAGTTCTAATTTCTACCGGGAAAAAGCATTTGTAGTATTCGTAACGATTTCAAAGCCAAATGGCACTTTTTTGGTTTGTCTGAATATCAACTAAGTTTTTTAGTTTTACTATTTTTTTTATTATAAGTCCATGCAAATAATAATTTTGGGAAAAACTAAGATTACCAAATTCAAATTCTTTCTTAGTTTTTGTTGATCCAACGAAGGCATCAAAGCGCTACCCATGAAGTGCCAATCAGGGATTTTCTCCACACTTTGACCGGCAATAGGCAAAATAGCAAACAACTGTCCAACATTTTGTTTTTGCTCGGATAGAAGCATTTTCACCGGACAAACAGAAATCAGCCAGAAGTGATTCACTGCAAGACACTTTTGTGGAGCCGTCACAAACGTCGAGGCATTCAAATTGGTTTAAAAAGCCGATGTAAAAGGCGTGGACGAGTTAAGCGGGGATGACAGTAGTATTTGCGAATTGAAATTTTGTGACATGCGCACATTTCGCAAGTTTTAATAAAGATATTAAAGTCACAGTGCCACAGGCATTGTTAAACGGAGCGTCAAGACGGCTTTGTTATAAGTAATTCAAATTTACAAATTTATGTAGATACATACATACATACATAGCTATGTACGTGGGTACAAACTCTATAACATTTATGCAAGCTACGAGTTATTATGTACATATGTACTTATATACAAATCTAGTGGAAAGCGAAATGAGGCATTCCCAGTTAGTTGGCAACAATTAATGTCATTTTCCGAATAGCGCATAACATTTATGAGCCTAATATGTACATATTTAATATGACGATAATCAAAGGCATTTTTGAATATATTAAGAGTCGAATAAACTATTTGATTGACTATATACATATATGTACTATACATATCCATGGTAATTTGATAAAAAACACTTATCTCTCTAAATTGAAAGACTCTTATACAAACAATAAGTTAAGCAAATGAAAACTTTAAGAAAATAATAACTTGGTTAATGCGTCAAATGTTCAATCTACCAAAGTAAAATAAGTTGTATTGTCGAAATTCCATTGGTATCGTCGGATATTTGCCGATCTTTTTATTTTTGTTGTCTACAACTACAGTTTTTTATGAGAAACCTTTATCTATATCATCTAATTTCTGAATTTAAGAATTATAATCTCAGAATAATTGTTTAGTTGGACAATAATTTCCCAGTTTCAATTCCACTTAATATATAACTAAACATCGAAATGTGTGATAGACCAAATCTTAAATTTCCTGTTGATGATTTTGGCTTAAGTCTTGGTTGAGTCTGTTTGTCTTGACGATTTTTAATCAAATTATATATAAACGGACAAAATTTCACGATTCATTAATTTACCAATTAATTGGTCTGCAATTGCAAAGTTAATAAAAAACAAGCTAAGTTCGATCGAACTTTATATACCGGGCGCACGCTTTATCCGATTTTTACGGGTTTCAAAAACTTACTGGGTCCAATTTTAGTGATTTTAAAAATACTGCTTATTTAGACATAATAAAATATCTGTACTAAATTTGGGCAAAATCGATAAAGGATTCCCAGAGATATATGTACATATGAACTCTAAAATGGGCGCTACCATGTACCTTTTCCAAAATGTTCATTTAAATCGATTTGTTGACCTAATTCCAATAGTTACTGAACTATCAAATTTACAATCTAACATGTGTGCCAAGTTTAGACGAAATCGATAAAGTAGAAATATTCAAAATTTTCATATAGTCGGATTTCTGGCTGCAATACAACACCACCTACTAAACTCAAGATATTTCCCTTCAACATTTATTGGAATGTCCGATTTTTAGTGTTTTCGAAAATTACCGTTATATAGCAGGTGGGCGTGGTTATGGGCAGATTGTGATAATTTTCCAAATATCGCTTAAATGGGCATAGTGTAATAGTGTAATAGTGTAAATTTGAACACAATCGGGTTGAGGGAGGGGGGTCGTGTGGTTCCGCCCGGACGGACGGACAGACAGACATCGCTAAATCGACTTCTCTTTTCATTTTGAGCATTTTGACTCCCTTATGCTGTTACAAGCAACCGTTATGCGAACAAAGTTGTAATACCCTTGCGCACAAGTCCGCGGGTATAAAAACAAATGCCTACTGAAAAGTTTACTTTTTGTTGCTAACGCCCGTTTAGAGGTTGTGATTCGATATGATTTGTTCTAAGCACTCGCCGTCTCGAAGTGTAATTTAATTTTTTTGTATTTAATTGAATTTTTATTCGTATAACATACGAGTACATATGTAAAATATTTAACATATTCGTTCTGGACACGGATAACAACAATCGCCGCAGGGATAACAAGAAGGGTAACATGGATAACATGGAGTATAGCACGGGTAACAACATGGATCCGGTTTTCTACGACGATCAATCATGCCGAGCAAGGGCGGAGGAACTTCGGTTAAACGCTCACGTCGAAGTCTCCTATAAAGTTAGATAAGAAAAATCGAGTGAAATAAAATTGTCACAAAAGAGTCGATTTTTGTTCCGTGTCCAGTTCTCGAATAGTGAATGCAAAATATTGCCCATGAATCTTCAATCCCAGACAAACGCGTTACGAATAACAAAATTTTAACATGTTTATTGAAACAACTAGCAATTTCTTACATATAATTTAGAAAAAATACTTCTTAAATTTTGAATGCGATTCTATTCTATTTCATATTATTCTATATTATTGTACTTCTTATGCATTTGATAATCACTTGGAATTTAATATGCCCATTAAGTCGGGTGCGGTTTAATTATTTATTACTATTCGAAAACTGTTCGGGCATAAGTTTGTTACTTACGCTTGGTATGCAGAGCCTCCACCACCAGCGCCACCTTTTCCTTGCTTCAGGTACTTCATCATATCAGCGCCTCCGCCGCCGGGTAATGGCTTACCGTCGGGCCCGATCCCGCCTCCGGGAGCACCGCCTGCGCCACCGGGACTACCACCCGTGCCTCCGGGACCGCCGCCCGCGCCTCCTGGTCCCCAACCTCCTTTGCCGCCACCGCGCCCTCCTCTACCACCACCCGGACCCCATCCTCCAGGGCCTCCACCTCTTCCGCCAGGTCCGAAGCCTCCTCTACCACCACCAGGACCCCAGCCACCGGGTCCACCACCTCTGCCTCCACCAGGCCCCCAACCACCTCTGCCACCTACCGGACCCCATCCACCTCGAATACCACCTCGACCACCACCTGGGCCCCAGCCGCCTCTACCGCCTCCAGGACCCCAACCTGCACCAGGGCCGCCACCCCATCCCCCACCGGGGCCTCCACCCCAACCGCCCCAACCACTTCCACCACTGAAATCGTAGTGCGCTCCAGTTGCACAATTGTATGACTTCATAAAGCGATTGGGAGGCAAGGGATACTTTGGCAGCACATTCCAGTCATTCTCTACATACTGTGTGCCATGGTTAACCAGATGGGGCTTTTTAAGCCGTTCTGGTTTAACAACACCGGCAGGCGGCGTCACACCGAAATCGAATTCCACGTCAGAGTCTGTAGTGTCGGAGAGTACCAACGTGCTATTGCAGCAGGGTATTTGACGTTTTCTACACTCCTTGCTGACCTGATACTCCAGGCGCTTTTTATCCAAAAAACTTCGACAAAAGCACTCAATCACCGGTTTGTGGCAGGTACATTTCGCGAAGCCCATATCTTTGAGGCAGCGCTTCAACTTACTTATTTCAACCATTAATGGATTTTTGGTTATTTTGAATTGTATGGGTTTCATGTTGAGATACGGATCAGCACACTCCTTTAGAGCCTCAGGATCCTTCAGTGGTCGTAGTGTTATAAAGTACTCATCATTCTTTTTGCAGATATGCAATGTGGGTCGCTGTACCATCTCTTCCTCTGATTCTTTACCATCTCCTTTTCCTTGCTCGCGATAGGCGTACTGCGAGACACGTATCGTATCGGCAGGATAGTCTTTTAGAAAGAATCTCATAATTTCTTTGATGGGCTTACGGATGGCGCCCGGTTTCCAACCTCGCCGTTTGCCACTACCATCCAAATTCCACAACCATCCCATATTGCGGGGAACATTTTTTTTGCCGATGTTGAAACCATTCAAGCACTTTTGATGGCGCGCGTCCTTGACTGGAAATGATCGTTCACCTCCATACGAGTAGCTACGAAGACAATCATCAATGTCACTGATATTATTATCATGTTTATTCAACTCACGCTTTTTTATCTTTCTTACTGGGCTCCATGCCATTTGGTCCCGCTCTTTTATGTGTTTTCTTCTTCCGCCTAGGTGTTGGATCCTCTTCCTTATTATCCCTTTTCTGCTTTTCTGACTTCTTCGTTATATCTCTTTGGCTATGCTTCCTTTGGTTTCCCCCTGATCCCTGTAGTTCTCTTTCGCAGCGTTCATCTTGCTTAAATGGCTTATATTGTGCCTTTTTTATGTCATACAAATCTCTAAGTTCCGAAAACACGCGAGCCAGATATGGACGGCAATCCTTGCTGCTGGTCTTACATACGTTAAACATTTCCTCCGACTCGCACTTTCCACAGTCCTGTTCGGGCTCTTCCGGCGGCCGAGGCGGTTGAAAGATATCTTCACACAGTTTACGTATTCGGCAATGGGCGCACACTTTGCCGTTCTTGCAGGTACAGCGGCACTCCTTTTTGTCCGTTGAAGAGGGAATTTCGCCATTATCAGTCCGACAGCAGTCGCTTAATTTTTGATCGGTACCACTTGACTGTTTGTCTAGATATTCTTGTAGAATTTGATCAGCGGTCATTTTTTCATTATAGGGCTTCTCTTCTACATAAGGAACTGGCTTGTAACCACATTTTGGACAGCAGGCAAGTTTGGGCAACCAAGAAATGTTTTCTTTGCAGACAGGACAGTGCCTGGAAAATGAGAAAATATCAACTGGTTTTATCGAGAGCTTACCATTTTACCTTGGCGTGTGCATGACTGTTTGATTGGTATTCGGTGCTGCTTGGGGGCAAATATTGATAAGTTTCTCGCCGGCAAAGGCGCCATCCTCAGAATGTTGGTTAGCAAAACAAGAGCATGGAAATCTGCAATCTAAATAACAACAAATGCTTAAATCATCACTGGACCCACTTCGTATGCCAACCTGAACTAACTCTCGTGCTACTCGAAGAGAACTTATTCTCATGAGGACATTCGCGGGTATGAGTGGAAGCACGACAAGATCGCTTGTCGTTGGCCGCTGATATGGAATCGATCAGCTTTTGATAGGTATTCGACATTTTCTGTATGAAAATCCGGTCAGTACAATTAATGGCAGACTACTCGCATATTATTCGCATATAGTATGTATGTATGTATATACCTTCAATTCACAGCACTCCGCATTACCGCAGGTATTCAGTACGTCCGGTGTTGGCACCAGGCGCCCATTCAGTGCACGGTAGCGCGACAAGTCGAGGGCAGTGGCAAACCTGTCGCCATCGCAGGACTGATTGGAGTCGGGCAGAAGTCCAGCACAGTCGTCATCTTTATTCGTATCACCGACTACAAAGAGAATATCGTGCGGATTGATGACCTTGTCCAGGTGATGTCTTATATCGTCACGATCACCCGTGAAATCGTCACTGCACGACCGACGCATATCGAAAACACGATTACAAATTCCTTCAGTACGTAGAGTATTTTTTAACTTACCAATTATCCTGGCATTTACATTGCAACCGCACGATTACTTCAACAATACCAACTTTATCCTCATCTAACATGAGCTCGCATTCATTATCATGGGTGATTTCGCTAGCTGAGTCGGATATTTTGGTAAGCACAGAATCTGGCCATATCATAGCACCGGATCCTTTAAGCAGAAGTCATATGAGTCTTTTCAATTGCTGCATTTTTGCTTTAACGGTCTTTTCACTATACCTACCTATAATCGCGTTATCATATTTCACAGTTATCTTGAGAGGATTTGCCTCCATATCAGCACGCAACTCTTCCGGAGTTGAATCGAATTCATAGCTGCGTCCGTTACGGAAATCAGCCACATTAATGCGGCTGGCGGTGATGCTAAGCGACACATTGTTGTAATTTACATCGACTGTGAAGAGGTTCGGATCATCGAACTTTTGCGCTGGCGTATCAATGCGCACTATGACGATATCGAATATGTAGCCAGTAACCATATTTTTGTGTGATCGCCGTTGTGCGAGTTGAGTGTAATTATTGGCTCACACTGCAATTTAGGTAATTTGCATATGTTTGTAATATGCAAATTGGCAATTTTTATTCTTATGAAGTCAAACAATTGTTTACGGATGGATCGATCGATGTTGGCTCTTTGTGTTGAAATAATCTGCGAAAATGCAATGAACAATATTAGGGCACCCAATGCATGTACATACATACTTTTATTTCATGTAATAAATATTGTTTTTGAAAGTATTCCCGTTCACTTTCGACAAAATTTCCGAAAAGGATACAATAAATTAAATTTAATCGAAAAAATCCTTGATTAAAAAATAATTTTTCACACAACTTATTTGTAATTTTTTCAATTGTTTTGAAGTAAATGAATGAAAACGCAACGATATAAAACATTATGCCATGAATACAAATTCAAAGTTGTTTTATTTAGTTCCAGTTTTTCAGTGCTGGTTTAAACTCAGTTTAAACTAAGTTTAGTTAAACTCAGTTGATTTTTGAACTTAGTTTCCTTGCGCTCAATTAAATTTGTTGCAACCAAAACGAAGTTGTCAGCAAAGAGCTGATAAGTTAAACTAAGTTTAACCGTGCGCGAACGGCCTTTTAAAGTTGACTGAAAACAGAGTTCAACTTGCATGGAAAAACTGGCCCTTAGACAAGTTGAATGCCGAGTAGCTAGGATTTAACGACGGACTTATCTTAAAATTTTACACTTTACGTTTATTTCTTTTTTTATAATAAGAGGAACAGATCGAATTAGGTAAAAACTATCACCACTTAAAAAGGAATATCCATATAAAATTTTCGGTTTACGATTTAATTTTAAAATGGGCAAGGAGAGTCGATTTCGTGCCTCTGTCCGAAAGTGCCGTTGGGACTGTACGACTCACCGGCTCACGAATCATAGATGTCTGTAGCGCCAATTTCCAGCATAAAAATATCCACCGGGCTAAATGGCTGTTTCCAGATGCTAGGACTCGCAACCAAATATACCATTTTGTGATAGACGGAAGACAGCTTCCAGTGTTCTTGTTGTGTATATGATCCGAGCACCATTACCACGAAAGCCCGTCGTCGAAAAGCTGTATACATAAGAGACAACTACTCGTGTACATACTATATGTATTTATGTTTGCATAGATTTGTATTAAGTTTGTCTCATGTCATTTTGGTGTCTTTAATTAAAGACGTAAGCTGTAAAAATTTAAATTATGGTATCCTAGACCCGACTGTGCTTCAATCGATATCACCGTGAAATAAATATAAAACTTTCATGCCAATTTGCTAGCTGCAGAAAATTTAGGTGCAAAGTAATTTTTTATGGTTGTATAAGTTGGTAACATTTATTTTATTAACCTAAAACTCGAGTATGTAACATGATGCATATTTTCAATCAATAAAATTACAGTTATGAGCATTTCAGTGTTTAATTTTGTTTTGTTTTTTTCACACAAATTTCGCTCCATTATAAAATGTGCATTTTTCAAAGGTGTTATGTATGTAGATACCAAATGTATCAGTAACAATAAAACAAACATCCACTGACTTGCTGTGCAAACAAGAGAAAGGAATTTTCTTTTCACGTTAAGCAGTAATGCAATCAATAACTACGGTTCGAATTTGAGTTCTATGCCAAAGGTATTTTATCTCAATGGACAGTTCTGCTTCCTTTCTTTTAACGCTTTACTGTCTAGCATTGACGATTTGAACGAATTCGGGTTTAAGTGATGCACCACCCACAAGAAAACCGTCAATGTCAGGCTGTTTGGCCAAGTCTTTGGCATTGGCACCAGTCACTGAACCACCGTATTGGATTCTCAGAGTGTCCGATACTTCCTTTGAGACGTTGTCAGCCAACCACTGACGCAAATAGGCGTGTACTTCTTGGGCCTGCAAGAATAAACATATTTGTATTTATATATGAATTTATAATCACATTTACTTTTGTCAATTAAGACACTCATATTCGTGCAGTTTCAACCTACTTGTTCGGGTGTGGCAGTTTTGCCAGTGCCAATAGCCCACACTGGCTCATAAGCAACAACAACGTTGTTCCAGTCCTTTACTTTTTGAGCAATCGCACACATTTGTCTGGCGACAACTTCCTGAGTCTTATTGCACTCGCGTTCTTCCAGCGTCTCTCCAATGCAAGCAACTACCTTTAAACCACACGCTAGTGCATGTTCAACTTTTTCGGCAATGAGCTCGTCGCTTTCCTTGAAAATTTGACGGCGTTCCGAATGACCCAAAATTACCCAATCAGCACCCGTGTCTTTGACAATCGCTGGTGAGATTTCGCCGGTAAAAGCGCCTTTTTCAACTTTATAGCAGTTTTGTGCAGCCACATTAATAGAGCAAGGCAGTAGGTTGCGCACATATATGAGGTACGGGGATGGCACGCCCACATAAACCTCAGCATTAGGATCTAACGGTCCTTCAGATAAAATTTTGCACAATTCGGCGATTGACTTTTGATTGCCGTTCATCTTCCAGTTACCACCAACACAGAACTTTCGTGACATCTTGCTTTTTTTTCCTTTGTCGCAGCTACTAAGGGAACGAGTTATCTGCAATTCAATTAACTGAAGATTATGACAATTATCATAAATTATCCCAAGAATACCTGAAGCACTCCAAAATTTGTACGCACTTTGCAAAACGATGTACGGAGGAATAACCTTGCAATGACCCCTTCGGAAAACGTCAACATTTCTCTTTTTGTTCCTATATTCGTGGTGAGAATGCAACGTCGTGGTGAAATGCACTACACTTCTGTTCAACTGAGCTAAGAGCAAACTGCCAAATGCAACTCTGCTGAGGAAGTTCGCGACAACCAACAACGGATGTCGCTGATGGCGTGTAGTAAAAAATTATACTTAAATTGGGAGGAAACGATAATTTAAATTTTACGGAATTAATTAAATTTTAGTAAATTGCTTCAGCGTTTTTTTTACAAGTTTTGACAAGCAGTTCAAAGAGAGTTTGTCTGATTTTTAAAATTGTTATTGCCTATTAAACGCAAGCTCTAAGGAACATGTAGATAAACAAAATCTATGAACTTGTGTATGTCATGAGCTTGAAGACAACATTGTGCCTATGTACATACATACATATATTTCTTATATTTATTATTTAATTCACCATTATAAAATAACTAGCCTAAACACCGCAGATGCGCTCCGGAATTGGGAATGGCATGATGTCTGTATTGCGTTGTTGTCAAGGATATCATTATTCACGATAATATTAAAATGGAATAGTTAAATTGACAATCGACCTTTTTTTTATTGAGTTTGTAAATAACTTGTGATGTAACAACATTTCATAAATATATTAACTGCATAATACTATGTCGTATATCGTTACACTATCCTTATTGAAATGAAATAATCATAACTTTTATCTTCCATAGACTTTTATTTCATTTTAATGCAGTTTGGTAAACAACGTTATTTGTTGTATTATTCTTAGCATGAATATATAAATTTCCTTGGTTTCCTTGGTCACCTTTGAACAAGCGACGTATAACTGACCGTGCGAAAAGCATGAAGGTTCCAAATGGATTCCTGCAACGTTCAATGACTGTCCCTGTGATTTGTTAATGGTCATTGCAAAAGCTAGGCGAACCGGAAACTGAAGTCTTTTAAATTTAAAAGGTATGCCGGAAGGAATGAGAGGAATGCGACGTATGTACTTAGATATCTTCACCTGCCGATGTGCCAGACAATATCTTTGCTTCAATGATGTTATAATGTAAATTTTTGACGGCCAGACGAGTTCCATTGCACAATTTAGGTGGTCTCAAAGTTCTTAACATTATTATTGGTGATCCAATTTTAAGAAATAATTGATGAGACGGCATTCCTGGCAGTTCCAGTGAATTCAGAAACTCAACAGGGTAGTTGACAGCTTGTTGTTTATCAATAACGGTGTCAAAGAACTTGTACGTTGTCGCAGTGCCTGGTAACTTGTCCTAAATGGCAATGTTGAGGTTGGTTACCTGGTCGTTTCTTGGTGCTAAAATTTCCCTTTCTCGGAGCCACGTGTGATTTATAAAATTCAAGCAATCTTTATCACATGTTTCCAAGTGCACAATCACAAACTTGAACAAAATAAGATCACGAATCGGTGTGTGAGGGGTCATGTAAATTGGCACCCTCCCTTACCTAAAACTAAAAAAGGGCTCCGTTAGGTTCTTCTACAGAAATAAAAAAATAACTGTGCAAAATTTCACGTCTTTCCGTGCATAACGAAAAAGCGTTACATTAATATATACATATGTACATACATATATACATATGTATGTAGATAGATAGATAGATAGATAAGTCATATAAGATTCACACATCCGTAAGAAAGAAAATATATTTGAAACAGAAGGCGGATATGTACATACATACATACAATGTACGGTGGTGCCCATATGATTATTCATTTATTTACACTAACTTTAAGTGCATTATTTATCAAAAAATTATACCAATCCAAGTTTAACTATTTGAAGAAAGTTAAAAATGAATTAAACAGATTTCGACCCACATTTCAAAGATTTCAATCGCAAGTAGTTATTAGAATTTGTTTGAATATAAAGTTTCAAAACTTATTTATTTTTACTACAATTAGTGCAGCAAGTTTCATTGAGCTATTTAAAAATTTTTTTTAAGCTACAAAACTGCATATTCAAAAAATTTCTAACACATCTGAGAAAAAGGTTTGACATTTTAATAAAAATAAGTAGATTTTCTTTTTTTTAATTTCCAACAAATTTTAAACTTAGTATACGTTTGTTGCAGAGACGTCTAGGACATTGCCTTGGTAAAATAGTCAGTTGGCTCCATTAAAAATAATCCAAATATCAATCTCAACTAATTGCGAAATAGCTGAGTTGCCGGCCGGATATGTACGAGTATGTGTGTTTGTATAACCAATAATAAATTGTAATTTCATACGGAATTCCCGTAGGAAGATTAAAAAATTTGCCAAAACGTGCACGCCATTGTAAACTCTGCAATTGTCTTGTATCTTTATGTCCGTATCTACATACATATGTATGTACATATGTATGTATTTGTATGCTTACACTGAATCGGACGTAACGTGAGAACCACAGTGACAATTCCATATGTGCAGCACACATTGGGAAAGATGCACAAACATATGTATGTATGTATGTATGTATGTATGGATGTAAGTGTTCATATATGTATGTATGTGTGAAAAAGCATCGAAAGCCTATACATACATACATACATACATATGTACATTTTATGTGTATTTTATCTATAAGAAATATGTATATTTAGTATATATTAATGCATCCTATATGTATGTATGTATGTATAGTCAGTGTTGCAGTTAACAGGTAAGTAGCCTTTTTGTACGTTTTTAAACACAACAAAAAAAAGAAAATTTAAACGAACTTGAACTCACATCTCTATGGGATATTTGAGATTCTCAATATCCAAGAAATGTCTAATCTTCGCATTGGAACTATATCTTTTACGTTCAAGCTCAACTTAAGAAACCATTTATACGAGTGTAACAAAATATATTCGTATTTTTTCAATTAATATTCATCTTTTTTTGTCGATTATCATAACACTAATTTACAAAATTTGGTTTTGTTTTGTTTTGATGCCTTGGTACACGCATATGTGGAGGAATGCCCTCTATTTAGCTACTGGTAATCGGTTATCGATTATTGAATTATTTTTGTATTCTTCGCAAGCACTTAAATTTCTCGATCTAATATTTGAGTTGTGACATTTTCATTGCCTTAGATAAGATTATACTTTATTATTATTTTGATGATATTGATTTACTTACGAGTACTTATTTCATGGCTAGAGATATTTTGTCCCTTTATTTTGGAGTTTAAGAAAACGAACTTTTTAAATTACATATTTTACGGACCCATGACCATTTTTTGCACATTCCATACAATTCTCAGCGACACCACTGTATATTCTGTTGTCTTTTCCGGTTACATACACATACACACACATACATACATACATACATACATACATATATGCATATTTCACTGATCGCCACCCATGGAATTTAATACGGATAATGTTTTTATTTAACTCCCTTATGCTTTATCTTTATTAAAATGTTTGTATGCATGTACATATGTACATATGTACATGTGTTTGTATATAATATAAATACATACATATGTTATAATTTCTCAACTCATATCTGCAAATCATATTACACTTAATTATTATTATTATCATTCATTAAGATGACGCTTTCGCTAAATGCAAAAAAAAATCCAATTATTGGTAATTATAAACGTTTCTTAAATTAGGAACATATATTAAACCAATGTGTATTTAACAATATGTACATTGCTTTTACCCATAAACATACATTGGAGGAAAAACACCCAATAAAGTTTAGAAGTAAAAAATGCGCATATACTAGTAAATAGCTAAAATGTCAACAAAAACATGAAAAAATATCAAATTTTTTTAAGTAATAATTTTAAGCATTTTTTTCCCTGCTGATTGCTTTTCAGAGATTTATTCAAATATTTGTAATTCTAAAGTGTAATCTACACCTGAAAAATATTTCACATACTCTCGCCGAATCGGAAAAATTTATTTGGAATGCTTCGACCCATTTCGATTTTTTCAAGCTTTGTATGAATACATGTATGTACGTACATATGTATGTATGTGCATGTGTATCATATTTTTACAAAACTTTTTGTTTACTTTTTTTATTTTCGAACACATTTAGGGGTTAACGAATTTCATAAAGTATGAATTTTACAAATGTCTTTTATATATGTATACATATGTCATATTATATAATAGCATAAATTTTTAAAATAACATATTTTCAACTGGGTCTAACTCACTAATACCCCACATTTTAATGAAAATATTTTAGGGGTGAAGATATAAAACTATCTTACACTTAATGATTTGTGCGAGAACTTCTGGTGAACCATCTTAATATACATATGTACATACATACATATGTATATGTATGTATATGTATGTATATAATTACATGCATACTTAAATATGTAAATATGTAAATATCTGTATGTAAACGATACGTACTATATGTGTATATGTATGTTAGCATTTGTTTTTAGTGTTTTGTTTAATGTAGATATTCGTAATTAATATCTGCGCCAAAAGACTTGTTGTATTAATTTGGGCGCGCAGTTCGCGAGCAACACGCTCTCGCTAAAGATGTGTGGCGCGAAGAGACCGGTCATCATTGACGCCCGAATTCCCAGCGAGCAACGTAAACGAATGAATTAAATCATCAATGAAATACGCTTTCCCACTTGTCGTAGCGATTGGATCTTCAAAAGCGTTTTCTGGCTTAGCCCTTCACCGCCGGCCGCTGGCAGTTATATATACACACACAGATATATAAGTATACAAACATATGTAGTACATAGTGGGATTAAGTAGCTGATCGTTATTAGCCTCATCAAGTTATCGCTGCGCCCTTGCCTGCTAGTATGTGCTGGTGTTTACGCGTCTATTGGACAGTTTTGCACAATTTGTTAGCCCGTTTCGTAACAAATTTGGCCAATTCTGTTTACAACAACAATTTGTGTTGGTGTTGCTCGTGTTGCTCACGTTCTGTTTGCTGTTTTTGTTGTGATCACTGTTTGGTTTACAAACAAAGCCGACATGCTGGCTCGAGCGAACCAAATGAGAACGGGGGCGATGGCGAGGGCGAGGAGATGGTGTTTGCAACTGGAAGTGCGACTGATTTGCAATCAAGATCAGCGAGAACTTTAACACAACACCATTACGTCATAGTTGGTGAGTACATTGGAAAGAGAGAACTTTAAAGTTCACGTTTCTGATTTGAAATACTATATTTTTGTTAAACTCAAATATAACTATGGTACACAGTTCATATACAGTTACTGCCAAAAAAATTGAGACAAGCATTCTTTCGATAGAAATTTGCCAAAAACAGGTATTTAAACATTTCTTAAACAAATTAAAACATACATACGTACATCTATTTATTTTACTTTATTAATTTTGCATATTTTTAGCTAAGAAACGCAGGAATACTTATTTCAATTATGACATACAAAAACTTTTAAAGTAGTTAGTCGTGAAATGGAATAGTCAATTAAATAAACTAAAACTCAAAAAAATTAATAAAAACTCCATTAAAAAATGTGCAAAACTATTATTTGCAAATATTCTTCTAGGGACTCACATACCGACTTTTTTATATCATAATTGAAATAACTATTCCGGCGTGTTTAAGCAAATAATATGCAAAATTAATAAAAGGAACTAAATACATGTTTTGATTTGGTTAAGAAATGTTTTAATACCTGTTTTTGGGAAATTTCTATGGAAAGAATGCTTGATTCTATTTTATTGTCAGTAACTGTACATACATTTTATACAGAGATTCATAAACAATTTAAAGAATTCTAGTAGCACGAGTTAATAAAACGGGACATCTAAAGATTATGCAAATACCGAGTTCGCCACTACTTCAGACTGGATGGCCATAAGTGGTATTTTGCTTTTGCTTTTACAGCGTGATCTGTCAATATTTGCATGTTCTTTTTTTTTTGTTGCTTTTTGCATTTTGACAGAATTGAATTCGCCTTTTCGTCACTGACTGCACCCTATTGAATACGTTTTGAAAAAATACCTTAAACATTAAATATGGCTTCTAAAGATCATATACAGGCGAAACCGGTTAATTGCAACACCATGGCGTCTTTAGCATTAATTTTACGGGTTTTTAAATGAAATTAACCGATGTTTTTAATTATTAAAACACTTGTTTAATGCACAAGTAGCCAATTAGCCGAAAATTTAATAAACGACCAAATTTATGTTACAAATAACATAGTTCAATGGAATAATTTTAAATTACGTCAAGGAACAAAACTGATGACCAGATTTTTTTTTTGTATATTTCTGTAGATGACATCGATGCGAATTACCTTGAGATTGAGCGCCGCAAGATCGAGACGGAGCCCTATTATTGCCTAGTTGATCGTGCGACTGCTGAGGATATTTTGAATTACAGAGAGGATGGTTCTTGCTTAGTGCGGCCATTTAAAGAAGCGGTATGATTTTCCCCAATCTATTAAAATAATAAATGAATAATATTTTGGCGCATACGCTGTACAATTGCTCTGTGGTTTTCCTATGTGTGATCCTCAGGATTCTGTCATATTTCTTTGAATACGTTATAAAAGAAATAATGCCATTCTAATCAATGCAATTTCATTTTACTCTTGCGCAGGACCCATCTATAAAGTACGTCATCACCGTCTATGCACACCAGCAATATTTCCATCTATTTATAAGACAAATAAATGACAGAGATTCTTACGGCATTGGGCAGAAAAAGCCAAATGAGAAGATCTTTAGTTCACCAAGTGATATTATCGATTTTTACAGCTCCAATGCATTGCAGTGTACAAATAAATGTATCAGTGTAAATTTAGTACTAAAACCAATTGTTAATTAGAAAATAAAAATTATTAAGCATAAAATATTAAGTTAGTTCAATTAATTTAGAATTATAATTCATTTCTAGATAAATACAAACTGTTCGTTTATGACTTTACAAAAGTGATAATGTACAAATTAGATTCGACTTAGGCCTACCTTATGCTGCCCTTGAACAAACACACATACATATGTACATACAGTTTTATTGTAAATCGGTCATATACATATCTAATAATCAATATATTTAATTAATTTTTTTTTAAAGCAAGAAACTCGGTCAGGAATTGACCTAAGTTGCAACGATCGCTTTAAATGCGCAACGATTGTTTTGCATAAGCGCTGGCCAAAGAAACGCTTTGATTAGATCGGAACGGCGATCGGCCAGTGGGTGGCGTTCATGCTTTTCTGGGCGCAGAAATCCTAATTGGAAGAGCAAATTGAACAAAAATGTAAACGAAGAAAAAAAAAATAAAAAAAATTATACTTTAATTGACTTACCAAGATTGAAGTCGCCATCCAGATAATACGGTGACTTCTGATTGATCATCCGCCAGGCTAAGCGCACGCAATTGCTAACGAAGTGTGTAAGGGCCGGACATGACTCCAGGCAGGGGTATTCCTGGAGAGTGCAGACTACCTGGCATATACAAACATATGTACAATACATTATAAATGTCACCGTTTGACAAAATATCAAATAGAGCTCACACACCTGATTGAAAACTGAGCGTTCGATTTCTCCAAGAGGAAACGATTCCTCACTTTCATGCAAATAAGCTCGCACTGATCGGTCTAAGGTGAGTGTGATCTCGTTCGACGCGTCTAAGGGGCAATTTAACGTTCGACGCACCTCCGTCACTTTCCTTTCGCGCAGGCCATGGCACAGACGAAATGATAACTGAAAGAAAATAAATGAAAAATGCACGCTGAATGTGAAATAGCTGTAGTCAAATATGTATAATAATTATAGGTTTGCGTAAATGCCAATAGTTACGAGCAGAAGCAAGCGCAATCGCTCAAAACAAAATCATAATAATTTATCTATTACTTTTTTGAAGTTCGCCAGAAAATCACTTGCAGGCAAATGAAGCATTAATACATATTTTCCTCAGGTGTAAATGACGAGTGCACTTTTAATATAGTAATGCTCAAGTTTCTAGTGCCTTAAATATACCGTTATTTTTTGATCATTGAACCAAATTAATTTTTTATACGAGTATGCAAATACACGGAATACCCTTGAGACATCATCTTCTGAATTAGTCAAAAAATTGTAAGCTATGAATAAAATTGAAAGTATTGATACCGAGAGTGTTCTTGCTGGTAAAATAGTGTCATCGAGAGTTTGACACCTTTAGTACTTATTAACACATGACTGAATATACTCACCACAATAATTGAAAAAAGTATTTTCGCTTTCAAATTATGATTATGTTTCAGCTGCGGTAGACCGTCCAAAGCTTCCAAAGTATCCGCTCTATTTTCCATATAAAGGATACGGTACTGAGCGACCATTTCGCTGTAAAAGAAGGTCAAAGGGACATTTTTAATGTGATTACAATGCTGTCATGAAGAAACTTATTATAAAATCATAAGTTGCTAAATAATTAAACAGACTCGTTTTATTAAAATTTATTACTACTTTCCACTCGCAAAGTTCTTATGGCACTTTTTTCGGAAAAGGGGTTTTAAAAAACTTGCTTTCGCCAAAAGTTTAGTCTATTACCCAATTTTTACAAAAGATTTCGGATACAAAAATCGCCTTTGTATGACAACGACTCCTCGATCATTTTACCGCCGGCTGAATGGTGATAATATGAATCTATTGCTTAACTAATATTGACCGGATATTTACTATGTGCATATGTGCATACCTGGTCTCCTCGTTGGCTGAATCGTCCGAGTGGTAGCCGTCGCTACAATTGCTGCTTGTGCTGCCCGTGGCCGTTGGACTTGTGATCATATCTTCGGGACCCATGAGTTGGAAGACCGCTTCACAACCTCGCGCGAAATTCATCAACAACCCTGCTGCTGGTCGTTTTTCTATACACGCCTGACCATCCAAACGTTTGACCTGTCCCACGCACTTTAGCACTTCCTTGTCGGTCTCCACTCTCTGGCTCAGGTTCTCGACAAGACTCGCCAACTGCTTCAACGCCGGCTTATCCACCATGGTGAGTAGCGTTTTGTTCCTGATCAGCCTTTGTTGTATGTCACCGTAACTGATGGCAAGCAGGCGCTGATGAGAGGAATGCGCAGGATCCTGATGGGCTGTAATCATGCTCAGCTCTTCCAGCTTGTGTATGGCCATTTTGTATACGTCCACGTGTCTCTGCAGCTCAGTCTTGAGTGCGACATGCAGGGATATCAGCTGCCCTGTGGCGTCTGTTGTAAGACCGTGCACACCTAAGCCTTGAACCGCGTTATCGAAGGATTTTCGCCGTTCCCGCAGAATTTGACGCAAATTGGGCTCGTACTGTGCTATGGCTTGTATGAGCTTTGCACAACGTTGTCGCATACCTGATTCGTGGGGCTGAGAAAAGAGACGAACCAGTTGCCAAACTACCGATTCTATTGGCACATTCGGTTTTGGTGTAGGATTAACAGTAATTAATCTAAATAAAAGTATCAATTATGTACATATACATATAAACCATGAAGTCTACTAAATTTATCAAACGTTATAAATACAATAGCTATGTAAGTCTCTTTAATTGCATACTTTACCTTGTAAAAAATGACTCCAGTAGATGTGCACTATGCGGCAAATGTTCCAAAAGTAAGTCGATAGGCAGCTCGGCTATTACTGAGCGCAGAACCGAGGGCCCCAGCCGACCCACAACTCCCGCTGCTTCCCTGTACTGACGACCCTCGGACAATAACATCAAGCGGCGCAACACCTGCCTGGGACTTGTAAGAAATTCACGTCCATCACGCGGTGGCCCACGTATACGCTCCCGACTGTCAGCCATTACCGCATCTAGGGATTCCTGGTGAAGCTTTAGCAATATCTGTTTTCTATGTATGATGTTTTTTAAGTATTTGTAGGTACATATGTATGTACGAGTATATTGGCGAGTATGTCAGCTGATGTTAACGACAAATGAGCAAGTGTTATGACTTGAGTTGTTCAGATGTGATATCGGTTTATATCATGTCAATACAATGAGAACGATTAATTTGTGGTTGGACTTTATGAATACTCACCGCATTTTGGGTTCATAAACGACACAAACAATGCAAGTATTATGGAGTAATTATGTACAGGCGTCCTCCTTAACTCTGAAATCAGCAGATATGGAAGAAAATTGTCATCAGTAAAAGAGTAAATTATGAAAATTTATAAAATTTTTAATAATTTGCGCACGCATACATAATGGGAAATGGACTCATATCTCGGTACTATTTGCTTTTTGCGTGATTTTAAGACAAATTAAATATTCTGCGATCGCTGGAAAATATGAAAGCTTGTCAGGTATGAATGAAAGAGATTGTCATTTCATCGTTCTCAATTCGTTTACTATGATGAGGCATGAAAGCCAATTAAAATTCAAATTCTCTACGGGCAGGTTTTGGAAAATATACATATGCTAGAAATCCACATTGACCAGTTCCAGATTCGTCTTAGTTGAAAATTCGATTTCGAACAGTTTTTCTTCACAAACTTCTAGCAAAAAGAAACTCAATTCATTTAATTTGCGAAAGAAAATTTTACGAGAAGTAGCTAAAAATTAAGTATCAGAAACAAATAGAAGACGAAATTGAAATTGTGAACTGTGATATAAAATTGTGAATAAAAAGATGCGTTTACTTAGGCACATTTATTTAAAAAGTGGCAATTCCGATGCCTAATTTTTGGGAATTCACAAAAAATATTCTAATTCGGATACAAATTATGGGCAGAAATTAATTTGTCCACAGGTACATTTTTTTGCCCCACGCAGCCTGCAGGTAAATCCGCACACTCCGCAATAAGTTTATTTCGCCACAATGAAAGCAATTCACACTTTCACCTGCGTGTCATAGTGCCGTTAATAGATTTGTGCGTAAACCAGAAAAGTCGATCGGCTTTTGTCACAATCGTTAAAATATTAATCTATGTATGTATGTATGAATGTTCAACTCTATACGCAATATTTATACATAATTAATTATGTTTTACGAATCTGAGGAAGAGACCACAATGTCATGATCGCAGCGCAGGCGATAAGAAAATGTGACATGAGAAATTTTTGATTTACATACATACATACATATATAGTTATGTATGTATGTATGTATGTATGTAACTATGACAAAAACATATTCAAGTACATAGATACAAAGAAAATGCAAGTTTTGAAAATTGTTAACTCAACAATGGCATTTCATTCATTCACTCTCATTGAGCTAAAAATATGCACGCCGACATTTACTCACCAAATGAATATCCGCTTTGGAAATTCATACATTCACAACATACTTTAGGACAGATGGATGTAAAAACAATTTTAGTGATTAAATGCTAAACAACCATCATACATATGTACATATGTACATATGTATGTACGTACCTTCATGCATGTGAATCAACATACAAGTAGATTTTAGTATTAGTTGTACACTTTTTAATAAATTTCGCAAACGAACAAAAGCCCATGGCCACATGTTTGTATGTATGTAACTTTGTGTTGCGTATTTCCTACAACTTCGTAATGTGCATCTTTTTCCTTGGTCTAATTGCTTATGCATTTGTATTTATGTATGTATGTATGTACCAATATAACGTATGTATGGATGCACATATGTATACATAATTTTTATTCCTCCAGATGTTGACTAAGCTATTCGCCTTCAAAGCTACCACAACTAACTAAAACAATAAAAACACAAAGAAAATCTAAGGCTTGAATTATTATTATTTCTGTTTATCAAACTCAGTATATTCGTATTTTACAATAAGTTTGTGTGTGTATGTACCATATGTACACACAATGAAATGTTAGTGAACAACTATTCCTGGAGCAGAACGAAAAACTTGGACAACCAACTTGACGCTCATTTTCTCCGCTGGCAAATAAAGCAATTGTTTGAAAATATGTACATATGTACATTAAGCTAAAGAAATTAAAATAAAGGCTTCCAAAAGCAATCACGTGTTTTTAAAATTCAGCCTTTAACTTATTTTCCAATAGCTGTTCCTATTTTCGAATGGAAGTCGGTCAATAGACATATTCTTAAAGGTCAAATTTTGGTCATCATGACAAGGCAGGGAATATTTTTTTTTATTCTCAACTCATTTTGGTTTAATTGCCGTGCAGCTTGAAGTACTTCGTAGTCCCTCAGTTTAAATGCGGAAGTACAAATTCTAATTATTTATTTATTTTTGTAAATTGCATTGCTTGTAATCAAGACGAGCACGAACGCCTCGAAGAGTAGGAAAAGTGCTGCTGTATAGTAATTATTTACAGTGACACACATACACACACACACACATATGAACATATGTACATACACGCAAAAACTAATTGCAATGAATAGAGAGACCGTGTGTATTCAAAACTTCCACAGAGAACGCAGAAGTGTTGCGCTGAAAACAATAGCTCTGTTCAGAATGTGTTGTATTAGGCCTGGTATTTTGTATTCGTTATATTTTTGATAAATTTTATAAATTTACAAAAACAAATTTATCAAATATACAATAGCCAAATACTATTGTATCGTTGCATGATACCATATACATATTTCCTTTTGCAAATCTAAACAAGCTCAGCTGTTCAAGTAAACTTAGAAATAAAAATCAGCGTCGCTCACAATGAAATGTACTTATGATAAATATTTATCACAAATACATCATCATACCGTAAATACGGTTAATGTTTAGATCAAAAGTTTTTACATAATTGCACCCATTCCAAGAAATTCATTATATCATACACATGTATGTATGTATGTACACAGAGTGGTATTTAGGTACTAATGCGCTACAAGCATGGCATGAGTAAGTGCGCAGTTCGTTTGAATGAACCTGCTTTGACGGAAGCAGAATTAAGACACAATCGGAACAACGGTGATTGCGAAAAACCATGCAAAAATGAAATTCTAGAAAACCCAAAAAGTTCGCGTATAGTTTAATGAACCTCCTCGCATGCCACACACAAAAATTTATAAATGAAAATTTATACGACAAGTACGAATGTTTCTTTGGTTGTTCTTCAGCCAACACTTTGGTCTGCACAGAGGATTAAGAAACTTTAAAACAAAAACTTGTTATCACTTCGCAGAGATATGGATTAAGCGCTAACTGTTGGCCGTTCGAACATCAAATTAATATATCGCAATGAAACAAAGTCCTACTTGTATATCTCTTAGCTCAACGTAGGCTAGTAATGAAAAGGGGCGGAATCGGGTAATGTCCACACCCACTTCCATTAACACTTTGTGGTTTTTTTTTTTCCAAATTTATATTAACTTAGATTACGGCCAATAATATAAAAATAATTTCATCACCTATGTACACTTTTCTCGAGGATACAAAATATTCGGGATACCTAAGAAAGCACTTATGGAATATCGAAGACAAAAATACTCGGTCTTGTACGAATGTCAATCTCACTTATTTTCAAAATAACAGGTTTAGAAATAAAAAGTTTAAATTGGTCCTCATTTGAGAACTCTACAGTTTATTAATCGAATATAAGTATGTACAGCAAATGTGATTATCTGTAGTTGTAGGTTATGAATTTGGTATGCATTTTTTCCGAGCTTTGAATCTAACCGAACCGGATTCATAGAAGGGAATGGCATCCGTATAAAAACAAAATAATAATAATAATAATTTGGGTGTTAGGGAAATAACTTTTCTACTTTTATTGTGACAACCCCTACGATGAGGCAATGAAAAATTCAACTTCGCTTCTGTATTAACTTCATCTTCTATACGCTGATTTTTGTCATATCAATTCTTTTACTAATTGCTGCTTTATTCTTATTAATTCCATTAACTGGCTTTCATTTCATATTCATTACTGATAACAGTTCAGATTAATTTTAAAACAAGAATGTACATGTGTATATTATTCACGAGTAAAATATATTTTTTGTTTTTATATATATTATTTAGTTAAATTTATTCGATGCAAAAAAATAAAAATTGCATAAGAGATCAATGGCAAATGAGTTTTAATATTTTACGCGAAATGATTTCTGTTTGTGCGGAATGTAACTTTTTCGTATGGATCTCCAAAAATTTTTTTAATGCTTGAAACTGTGTTTGATGTGTGGAATGTTTTTATAATGTAGTAGAAAGCCAACATTTATCTGAGTACAATGTACGTACATATTGGGTTGATTTTTATTTGTAGCCACTGTCAAAAAGAACAAATGCGCCTGCTTGTTTGCTACTAAGTAATTAGTTACACGACAGTGCCTTTGTCAGTGATGTAAATACTGGACAGTGGACTATGAATATGTAGACACGAATAGCTATAATGTCTCAACATATGTCTTCTTTTCAAAAATAGTTATGTAGGTGATTATGAACAGAGAAATTTTTGCGCCATTTTATGCCGCAATTAATATATAATTTAGAGTGCTTAGGCTTCCAGCAACTCACACAAAAAATCAAACGACACAAGTCAATCCCAAACAAAGAAACTTTTTTTTTATGCGGCCACTTGTACAACCGCAGTCGAGCATGACTTCAAGAGCTTAGGGTGGCTTCAAATGTTTTCTTATACTCGTATTATTGTAGATGTTGTACAGATGTATACAGAGTAGCTATGTATGTATGCATGTATGTATGTATGTATGTGTATTTTTGGGTGCAAGAACCTTCCGTGATGTATTCTTGTTCAAATGTGTTCACAACAAACTTAAAGAAAGACTTAAGTTGTAATTACTTATGCAAATGTTAGTATGTATTTACAAAAGTGCACACATACATATGTATGTATGTACATATTCATGCATCAATCTTAATGCTGATTAGCTAGGCGATTTTTTCCAAAACTGAGTGCCGAAATAATCTTTTTTTAAGTGAGGGGAAATAAAGACATTCTTCACGAGTAATAAAAGCGTTAGTTCGCAACAAAATACAAACATACTCGTGTCCATGTAGCTGCTAGATTTGTATGTACGTTTGTATGTGCAGGAATTTCTATCAGATTTTTAACGATTTATTTGGTAAATGAAAAACAATTAAACAAAAGAGACTACTGAATGTGTTTTCAGCACATCATTTCGCCGTTTTTTTCGTTCTTTCTTGTTTAGTATTCAATGACATCCGATTCACAGTTATTCGTAACACTTATGAATTTAACTTTTAATTCAATGGCTCAATACATTCCATTGAATGGGAGCACTCAAGCCCAGCAAAGAACATGTTTAGGCAGCCAAGAAACGTACTATGTGGAATGGAAAGACAATTTATAATCACTTCTTTTTTATTTCTAGAAAGCATAGGTTTAGCATGGACACGCATGACATTGGCGGTATGTTTTGATTTAACTGTAATGTGTCAAGTAAGCAGAAGACAATTCAGTCATTTTTATTAAGCATTGTCAATACGAGTAATTTCCAAAAACTCAAAATCCAAAGACAGTTGAGAGCAATTTATTTATCACGCTAACATTAGCAACTATTCCAGATTATTTTTAGCGGGAAGTATCTCTATTCACATATATACATACATGCCTACGTATGTATGTATGTTCCCATGTATCTAGTACATTGCCTGTGCAAATTTGTATGTCGTTATCTTCTAAATATCTGTAAATACATAGATACATACATACATACATACATACATCCATATATGCATATATATGTATGTATGTGCATAGATGCTTAAAAAAATGAATACACTCATAAGTACATACAAATGTACATATTTGGGGTTCAACAAAGGCACAACAAACAGGTAGCAGCAATCAACTTTTTATTTTTTTATTTTAATATGAATTGTCAAATTTTTTATCTCATTTAGTTAAGAATGCTTTCAGTACAATTCAAGATAGTTGATAACATATTTTTGAAACTTTAGTGTTTAAAAACAAAAACAAAATACACAGAGCTCTTCGATATTTTTTTTTTTTAATTTTTCTACTGCGGCTACCTATTAAATATGCCATGGGTTCAACACACTTTTACCATCGGCTCCAACTTTAATAACGCTTGTAACGTCCAAATGACAGCAGCTTCTGAGCGGTATTTATTATTAAGTACGCTTGCGAGTAGTTCTAGCCGGAAGACGATGATGCGTGCAGCAGCAAGAGAGAAAACGCAATTTCAAACGCAAAAAGGTCGCTTAGGTCATTTGTCATAATTATATTATAATTAGCTCAAATATTTGCCAACATACACACATACATATGTGCATACAGTATGTATTATTAAAATAACCGTTGTGCGTTCCAAAATGTTTGACCCACTTTTATTTGATCATAGATTGCTTCATTTACTCGGCGTTAGGCCCAGCATTTGAGCGAATTTTGATGATCCACCGAGACAACTTGCACACTACATCCCCAAAAGCTTTCGCTGGTCAAATTTTGTTAAGACACAAACCGGTTTCGGTGTTGTGTCATCTTCCGCGTATTTTTTCGTTCTGTTTGCATTAGCGCAATTGGTCTTGAAAGAAGTGGAAAATTTGGAAAAAATGGAAATATATGGACGTTAAGAAATGCGTTGCGATAGGCAGTTAGCGATGTGTGTTGGAGCCACCGGGGAGAAGTCATAGAAATACAAAAAATATTCACAGAGTGACAATTTTATTTGGCTTCTTTGGGAAAAAGACGTCGTATTTTTCATAACAGAAATCATGGAAGCCAAAATAAGAGGATTCCATTTTTTTTAAATAAAAAATAAAAATAATCTGCATTCGTACCATTAATCGAAATGGCCACTGGCGATTTATTTAAAAACAAAGATAGTTTGATCTTACTTAAGGTGAACATCCACTTAGAAACCAAAAATAATATCAAACTTCTCTACTGACTCATAAAACGTTTTAAAAAGATTTTGCAAGGAAATTAACAACAAAACAAATAAGACCGAGAGCGGAATTAGCGCTTTGGTACTCTCATATCATGTGTACCTAAGTACATATATCCAAAGATTAATACTCTAATTAGCATATAATATACATAAGTATGTATATGATATATTCTACTTATTCCCAGCCACGAATACGAGTGCTGAACGATCATTTACTTCTTTACGTCGAGCCCAAAAAAGTTAAAGAAATATATCTCAATTTGGGCCTGAAATGAAAACTGGTTTGTGTCTCGTATAAAGAGGTTGCGTTTAGTGTCTTTTTTTACATCTGTTACCGAAGCAACTCAAATCAGAGATTCAAGCAATGCGCTATGGTCAGCCGACTAATATTTGTTGTACAAAAAGAGATTTGAAAAACTATTTGAAATTTAATATGTGGCGGTTTTCGAAAACGCGGATCTCGAATCTGATGCCGGAACATACTTCATTTATTAATCAAAGAAATATTACCAGTATTATTTTTTTAAATCTATCTTTTTAATATATACCTCTCCTTGAAGAATTATTCAAAATTAGTTTTAGAGGTTGCTGATTACGAACTAACAAAATAGTAGACCGTTTTAAACAAATGTGAACTTTTGCAGCAGATATCTTGACAAGAAACATTTTAAGAAAATATTTAATATAATTTTTTTTTTACTTTAGGTAGATAATTAAAAAAATCGATTTAGCGTTAATGACTGCTTTTTTTTTGGAAATTTTTGAGCCAAATTTATTTTTATATTGGCAAAAAAACTTAAAACTAACACAAAAATTAACAAAAAGAAAGCATTGTAAATATTTAAAAAGAACTGAACTAAATTTCACTCTGACAATTAAAAAATATTTACTGAATAGGCAATAGCCGCAGAGCAAAAACAACAAGCTTTCGTTGTCTAATTTTTTTTCAAAATCTATTAATTAAATATAATTTAGATAATCCCTAGATAATTTGTTTTATGTATTTTTGGAATAAGGTAATTAGAGTTTCTATAGCTTGGCGGGAATAAGGAAGATAAGAAATTCCATTTCATTAAACAAACAACATGTCATTTGATTTTTACTTTTTATATTACTTACCCGGCTTTTAGTAAATATAGTAATATTAAAGTATTTAAATTAGGCAACTCCAGAAAAAATCCAAATTCAATTTTGGCTACAGACGTTATTGCTCGTTCTCATATTAGATAGATTTGAGAGCAAATACACACATACATATGTACATATTAAATTCGAATGTGTTTATCAAACTTTAAATGCGTACAAATTACTTTGCACTGTACAGGGGAATATTTAAAAATTCCAAATTGAATCCGACGAACAATGCACAAACTTATATTCTCATATGCATTGCATATATTTATTAATTTCTTAGCTAATAACTTTATAATTATTTAACTAGAAGTAAATTTATTTTTTAAAAGAAAATTTTAACAGCGTTTCTTGTTCGAATAATACAACCGACTTGTTCGAAATAAAAGCAGCAATGTATATCAATTTCTTTTTTGCTTTCGACACCACTCGAACTTAATAATCGCGAAACTCACTTCAACATTTATTAACAAAGTAAATACATATTTCGATAAAAAAAATATTTTTGCTTTGGCTTTCGACTGCGGCCGAGTAGTTCACATGTGCAGCTGCCACAAATGCAACCAATGGCGGTAAATGACTGGCGAAGACTGAATGCCGTAGCCAAAGACTTGGTGCCCAAGACGCGGCATGTGAAACTTTCTTGAGCGGCAAAGTAGCAACGCAGAATTATCGCTCGAAAGGTGCCAATGCCAGTGCCAGTGCCAGTGCCAGTGCCACAGGCGGTCAGATCAACAACGCCATGTACGAGTATGTATGTGTGTTTGTGCGTCGAGGCAATCGGCCGGGCTGGTGGCAGGGGCGAGAGCGAGAAGTAGACGGGCTAAACCGTGGCACTTGTCCCACTGTCGTTATGAGCTTGTGCCGCTTGCCGGTTTTAGCTAGCGAGCATTCCAATTTGCTTAACGCCCAATCAAGCTAAACAAAAAGGAGGCAATAAAGAGCAATAACAACAGCGTATCTTGTTGTATACTAGACGCTTGCTTTTCGGATGTACACACATACATACATACATATGTACATTTGAAAGTATTAATTTATCAGTGTTGAGTGTTTTGAGAAAAAAAATGTTTTCTATGATATGGTTCTATTTTAATTTAAAAGAAATTCAATTAAAAATTTTGAGCTTTTTTAAAAATTAAAATTGAGTGGGCGACAATTTTTTGTTAATTCTAAATTTTGATTGAATAAACTCTATTTTAATTATTATTAATGCATTGATAGGCTAATCGATCTATTTAATTGATTGAAGAAATTATTAAAAAAATGCCGTAATGAAATAATAATTATAATTTGGCCTTTACATAATATACATACATACATACATACATACATACATACTACACATATTCACTGTGGTGTTTGTGTTGTTCGTCCGAGAAAGGACCTTGAGTCAAAAATTTTCTCGGAAATTTACCATTTATTGCCGAGGGGGGCTGCATTTAGAAAAATAGTTTTCTATGATTGTATATTTCCAGCAATATTGCACGCACCGCCCAATTGGTGAGTGTGTCATGGGTGAGTTGAAATTTTACTACCGTAATATGAAATTAAACTGGTCTTACAATAACTCGGATGAAATACCACCACCACCAATTAAGCGACTTTTGGGTATTTAGCTCTTTGTCTAAAAGTTTTTCAAGTGCAGACAATTTCTTTTTAATTTTGTTTGATTCCGAATTGTAATCGCTTTCTGGTATGCTCTATATCACGGGAGCGTCGAAGACTACCCCAAACATGGGGGCTTCGGACTCATCTGTTTCTCCTACAGATTACATGTCCCTCTACCTAAATTGGGAACGAAGCTTCCGCGCAAAGATTGGGAAAAAGGAATGGTCTAAGAGAATCGGATCTTATATCAAATCCCTCAACATTTTCTAAAATACTGCAAAACCATGTCTGTATAATCTGTACTTTATTTGACAGCACCAAATCATTCTTCAAATTTAGAGAGTTACGATTTTATAAGTCAACACCGAATGGATTGCTGATTATCTCCATACAAAATTTTACAATTGGACAGATACTTGGCATGACGGTTTTACTATAAAATGCATGAAGAAAAACTGCAGACTAATGAGTAACTAGCCGCTAACACAGATTTGAAGACTCCTAGTGGTGTGTGTGAGTGTTTTTTTATTCACGCACAAATCTTTCGCGAATCTCAACCACTTTGTTTACTCGCATTGCATTTTCAGTGCCACTTTTGCTGTCGTTGCCATGCTAATGCATTGGAAAATGGATTTCTCTTTCGAGGAAATTATTAAAATTTAAACTGCAAATTAAGTTACGGAAAGTATTTTACAATGCAATAATTGTGAACACAAGCAATTTGATTGTACTCGTACATACGTACATACCTTTCTATGGATAAATTTGTATTAGTGATTGTGATAGTGACGCGTGTTTGACGTTGAACATGTTTGAGAGCAAATCACAGGCAGAAATCTTTGTACATGCACATGAGTATGCAAATATCTATGAGCGCTGAGTAACATTTATTTGGAGAGTCGTCTTAAATGCACATTAATTCTATTTCCAGGAGAACTTAATTTTATTTCCAGGATTATTTTTGGAGAGTCGACTTAAGTGCACATTAATTCTATTTCCAGGAGAACTTTCTGATAAACCTATTCATGACTAAAGATATTACCAATGTATGAAAATGTATTTCATGGTTTACTTTGAGACTTTTTTATGACTTTGAGAAATATGTATATATGTTGAGTGAAGAACGAAACAAAAGTTTATTCACTAACAACTTCAGTACATATTCACGATTTTATGGTATATACCATTTCAATAAGAGCAAGAAAAGGAAAAGTACTATTAAGAGATAATTTTTGTTATCAAATTTCAACTGATGTGTATGACTTAATCTGAGACGGTGTTATAAGGTCATAGGAAATAACGCCACATGGCTTTATTTCTTTTCACATTTACAAATAAAGCCATGGTATTTTATGTCTATGGAAGATATTTAATAAAGTCAAACTCAATAATTTTACATATAAGGAACTATCATTTACCCGCGGAGTTGCCCGCGTACTTAGATTTATTCGTATGAAATGCAACTGTTTGGATTCCCCCGATATAAAAAGTGATTTATTTAATCCTTCCTCCTTTGTATCCTTTGTATTTTTTTAACTTAACCCCCACTCAGTTGTTTTTTACAAATGCTTCATTTAAAAAAATTAATTATCAAAATGGGTTTAGTACTTTGCGAGGCAAACCGCGACAAACATTCTTCATATAAGCAATTTTATATAATTGTATAGATTTAGTTTCCAAACAAAGAGTGCGGCCCTAACGAAAATTATCAAAGGGCTTTGTGGTTAAGTCATACGTTACGTTATTAACTTTAACTAAATAAGATTTAACAAAGTGCAATATCAAAATGGAATTGTAATAACAACCTATTAAACTATTATTACTAATAATTTATATAAAATAAATATATATTCATGGATTGCCAACTGCCATTTTCATACAAACTTATGCATTTCATTGAGGATGGTAAATAAATAATACCAAGTATTATGAATACGAAATGCATTGGCCGGCCATACATACACTCTCGGGCGCACTCGCCATGTTAACCTGTTAATTTTGTTATTTTCAAACTCGTCCTATTAAGAAAAAGTAAGAGCCAAGAAACTAGAAACTTGACCATCGATTTACTCAATTGCGACATAAATCAAATGCCAAACATCGCAGTCACTTTCACGGCGATCCTGTTTGCTTCTTCGAACATTCACTGTTGAACACCACCGCCAGACAGGTTGGCAGGCACTTACACAGCTTGCGGGCCATACATGGCATTGACACACATTGCATTGCGTGGATGCGTTTGCGGCTGGCTGTGGCGGCAGCTCGCACTTTTGGCTTGGGCTGAACTGCGCTAGCGCGAGTGCGGCTGCGCGCAATCGATTTCGTTTTTCATAGAAACGACAACGAAAGTCATTTGACCGGTAGTTATTTGAATTAAATGGAAATAAAATGCCTGTGAGCAAATTCAATCTGAGCCGGAGCGGTTCGTGATACTATTTGCTGTGTCCTAACCAGTGTTTCCAGGCTTTGGGGATTTAATTTTCATAGCACTGCTCAACGTTGCTACCTTACAAACATTAGTAAACAAGTACATACATCTGCATTGTTTAAAGCCGAAACAAACAGAAAACGCACCACGAATACATTTTGTCATCATATTTACTCGTAACATTGTAACAGAGAATAAGAAGGAACTTTCTTACTATCGTGTGAACTCCAAGATATGGGCGTATTCAAGCGCTTTGGGAGGAGATACTTATGTACATATGTATATTTATACATACATACACACATACATACTTATAAACCATAGTCATTGTTACTACTTAGAATTCGCTGTTCCTCGTTTCTTGCGCCACAATTTCGTTGGCGGGACAGTCGCCGCGCCAAGTGCTTTTGTCGTATTGATGTTGCACGGTATGGGCGTAAGAGCACACATACATACATACATACAAACATATGTACATACATACATAAATATGTGTGCGCATTTAGGTACTCGTACCTGTCGAAATTAGAAAGTAAAAAGCGAAGAAAGCTTGTCAGTCTACATAAATGGAATGAAAGGAAAATGGCACAAAAACACTCAGTCACAGCACCACATATGTACATACATACATACATGTGCATATATGGGCAAATGTTCATCAAACCCAAAATTTCCGAACAAAGTCTTCTTAAAGAAAGATAAGTATATTGATCTGACCCAAAAGGAATCGTACCTACCATATTCGCATTCAAAGTTGTCGGATCTTAGGGCCATGTCACATAAAACTTCCGCTTGCGAGACAGTTTCGCTGTGATAGCTAAAATAAGATGTATGAAAAAGCATTAAACTTGTCACATATGTACATAGAACTTTCAAAAATTGATTACAAATAATTCATTGCACCTGCATTTCGCAAGAAGCTAAGGATGACCTTTAGAAAAGAAAGATACCTTCCTCAAGAAAGTGTAGTTAATAATTTACGGACATTTAGTAAGAAGCTGCAGTAGCTGAAAATGTTAATATCAAATTATCAAGTCTATAGACTTCATCTAAAAGAAAAGTTTCGCAAAGATTTTGAGTTGAGATAAAAGTTTGTCAATTCAGTAACATTTGCGGCAAGTGCAATCTGTTTGTATGCATCAAGAAGAATATTTTCAAATGACTTCAAAGCATACAAATGTAGAAAATACATCAATTTGAAATTGTTAACATTTTTTAAAAGAGTTCATATCATTTTTGCAAAACGCTTCAAAGGACGAGGCATTTTCTTGATTATAGAATCAAAAAGAAATTGCATCTCGAACTTTCGGCTCCATCCATAGCCATTCCAAAAGTCGACAAATCTAAGTGTGAGAAAGAACGCCGTGTCGAAGTTATTTATTTTTTCGACAATTAGTTGAATCGCAGAAGAAATTGGCTGTGAGAGCGTGATTTTGGTTGTAAGTGCAAGGGCAAGAACAACATTAGCTTAAAAGCTTTGTTTTGTCGTTTGCCTACTTTAACATTTCAAGATCCCAAGTAAATAATATCAGATATCCCACGAATGCTCTTTACAGCTCAGCAGAATGATTCGCACAATTCTGAATTCTTCCCCAACTCTTTTGTGCGACGGCTCGTACAAACAGACATAACATACATTGTAATGCATTATTTGAGTGTTGAAAGTTTATTTGGACTCGTAAATACTTAGATACATACATACATGCATATGTGGCAAAGCTCGGAATTGTTAAGGAAATCGTAACTCTGTAACAGTTGTATATTACTACTTATTACTAATTATCATTTAATTTAACACCATCAACGGTTAGAGCTTAGTAAAACAATAAAATATAAAAGTACATCACAACTAAAATAAATAACAAATGCACGAGAAAAATTTCTATGGCCAATGTGAAGAGCACGAGAGGATTCGCGATGCCGTAGGTAATCAATATAAACATTTCAATGACCCTTATATACACCTTTGGTTAAGATGATTTGGAACCATCCATTTATGTACATATGTACATATTCAATAAGCGCAGAGTCTGAGGGAAAAGAGCCAAAGACGCTCTCTTCTTGAGTAACAATAAGCTTAATTACTCTTGAATAAAGAGTGATAATTGCTTGCTGCGTGAGCTTTCAAATCGGTTTGGTGTTTTAATGTCCATCAGAGCAATGAGTCCGACAGACAAAATTCCAATCAAGAAAAGTGTTACCAGAATGCCTGCCCAAATAGGTGCTGTGGTGAACCCAACGCAATCGTAAACGTCGCCAAAGCGGTCTACTCCATTCAACCAGGGTTGTACCTAAGCGTATGCAAGACAGACAAATTAAACAGTCAAATAAATAAATTCTAAACAAATATGTACATATGTATATACGTGTATAATAGTCACCTGGAAGTCGGTTATGGTGAGACTGTCGCTTTCATTGCGAAATAGCAAATCGCGCGAGGAGCAGCGATACGAGAAGCCAATAGGTGCCGAAGGAATGGTGTAGATTGTGCCCACAATAGGCAGAACCGATTTATATTCATTGTACTCCACTTCGACAGCCTTCATGTACCAAGTGCCTCGGTTGAGTGTGAAATTGAAACGTAAAGTTAGTTTCTGTGAGTCCACCGTGAACATAATATTGAGACGTCCATAGCCCTTTCCCTTCTGATCGTCAAAGGTGACTTCCTTGTTGTGCGACTCAAGTTTGGTGTTGTTAAGCTTACCGGCGATGTTGATTATCGGAGCAGAGGTTACATATAACACAGCTTTATGACCTGCCCAAGAAGGAAAACATATTATTGGAACGCTAAATATCGGATTGTGCTTGACGGACTTTAGCGAAGTTCCGATTGAAATAGTAATAATAAAAAATAATAAATAGAATCGAGAGTATGCAACGAGTAGATATACTCACCAACTGCTACGTAAATGAAAGTCTTATCTTCCTCCTCCACTGTTGGCGTTTGAGAAGTCGTCGTTGCACCACGTTCCTCCCCAGTGCGTTCCTCACGTTCTTTGGCTTCTCTTTTGCTAATAAAATGGACTTCATCCTCGCGACTTGCTAAAATGCCAAGCACCTCGCCTTCGCCGTAAATGGCGACAGCGTCGCTGTAGCTTGAATTGAGTGCTTCATCTTGTTCCTCGACCGAGTCGCTCAGATTGATGACCTTCGGACGCACAAAAGGAAAGAAAATTTAAAAATATTCTACACTTGTGGCAAATGGAACTAAACAGGTGCATCAGAGCGCTCGCAAGTAAAGCGATAATTTTACATAATTTGCAATCTTGAATGTACAGAAGCACACACATTTGTATGTATGTATGTATGTTTGTTCATGAGGACGTGCCAATACAAACACAAACACACACACACACACACACACACAAAATATTTACGCAGTGTGTTCGCGACTAATATTGATAATTTGATGTGAATAAAAAAAATATTTTTGTGCTTGCAAATAGGTCTTACTTCTATGTTGGCATTGTAGTTGGAGGGCTCTATGGCGAGAAAGTGTTGCGGCAAGTAGGCCCAGGCGTTACTCTTCACCAGCTGCTGGAATTTCGGATAGGCTTTGCCATCCAGTCGTCCGGTCGAGTTTCGCACAAACACCACAATGGCTTTGGCGTCCTGGAACAGAGTGGTCAGGTCGTCTTCGCCAACTTCGACCAAGGCGAACGGTTGCAGTGCCACAACACTCCTGTGACCCCAAAATAGATAAGGGCCACTTAGACCAGTGGCGCTGCTAGTTGCAACGGCTAAACTCAAGGATAGTGCTAAAAAAACGCAATGCATTATTGAATTCAAACTTTTTAATTTTTTAATGTACTGCTATTTCACTTAACGCCCAGAGAATGATATTTCACGAATGCTGGCAGGCAAACACTTGGAATTTTCGGAGCATAAAAAAGCTAGCCATTTTTCAATCGATACTAATGCTCGGAACACAATGAAAATAGTGGCTACAGAGCGTCATGACAATGAAAATATTTCGTCGCCGTCATCACTCACATACATACATACATATGTATATATTTGAAATAATAAGAATTTGTTTGTTAATATGTACTAAGTTGGGTGACAAATGACGCGGCGTATGCATCGCCTTCACTGTGTTCCGCACATAAATGCGAATGTTGACAACGCAGGCGCAGTGCATGGCGCTTTGCTACATTGATTCCCACATTTTGATGTTGCAAATGAAATACGGAAATTTGGGGTGAAAAGAGCGCCAGCATTGCTTGAGGGTGACCGACTGAGCCGACCGAACCGGCCGAACCGATACAACGAAGAAGACTTAAAGAGTGCAAAACATAGTGGCAGAGAAATAAACAAAACAAGATTTTAAAAATACATTTTTAATTTATTTTTTAAACAAATAAGATACATTCATGTGTGCAAATAAGAACGCTGGACTATTACACACACTGCAAATGCACATATGTACATACATATCCTATCTATACACAGCAGATCACAACAAAATGAGTGAAATAAAAAAAAGCGATTACGAGGTACTTTGGAAGCGGTCGAATAGAGTTGTTGAAGAAACTGCCGGTGAATGATTTCGTACCTGAAAAGATTTTGTGCATAAATATGTAGCAAATATAAATTTTACATTTTTTTTATGTTAAAAATTTTAATACAATTTTGTAAAATCATTTTTGTAAATAGAGAATGAACCATATTTTATTAAAAAAAATAATTTTAATAAATTAGAAGAAAAATTATGTGCCCAAATTTGTCAATATGTTGTTGTGCTATAATTTGTAAACAGATTTTTAAAGATCACGCATTGATTTTAAAATTCTTTAATATGAGTGACGTTGCAAGGCAGATACATATAAAAAAAAAGTTAAAATGTCAAATATTACTTTCATATGTACTAATACATGTACATATGTATGTATAAACCTATGAACATTTGTAGTACGTTGCCATCTGATTTGCCTTATAAATAATATGGATTTATATTGATAAATATGGGACTTTAAAATAAATAGTGATCACTTTACAAAAAGTAAACAATTCATTGCTGACTTTCAATTGACCCATTTATGGCAATAAATGTGGGGTGCGAAAATGATGTTTTAGATTTGCATATATGAAAGTTTACATACAGACGTAAATACACTAAAATTTAAAAAAAAAGACATCGCTGCGAAACACATTTTTACATATATTTTACAGGCCAGCTTTTATTCGACAGTTAACTGTCGATATTCAACGACTCCCGGACTTTAGGATACACACACATCTGCGTTCGTATGAAAAGTAGTTTTGTCAAAAAATACAGCTTGGAGATAGGAGCAATAATGCTTAATTTGCTTTCTTATTCCAGCAAAAAAGTTTAGCTGAGGGATACGCTATTAATACTAGTTGAAAATCTGGATAATAGTTGGATATTGTCCATACGAAGCTTTTTTAGTTAAGCGCTTTTTCAAACTGAATTACCCAATTCAAAGAAACAAAAACTACATACATATGTATATATGTATGTATGTATAAAACAAGCAGTGTTTTGTATCTCCATCATTCGGCTGAGTGCCATAAGATAATGCCCGCCGATCCAGAGTCAGATCCCTGTTAAAACATGAGATCACGGAAAAACGGACCGACGGACTTGACTTGGCGAAAGTTGATTTCTATATTACCAAACATTTGACGGAACATGGTTGTTGGTGCTATATGCTCGTATATTCTTTATTTTTTCTAAATCTTTTCCATTTAGGTATTACTCAAAATTAGATGAAAGATTATTTTTTGTAAGGTCAATAAATGGTGTGAACAAAAGGTTGGAAGAGGGTACATACATATTTCCCCGCTTTTATAAAATTGTGCTAATGAAATTTTGATTACAGAACTAAAGATAAATCGCAATTAAAGCAAATTGATTTTTATAAAGCCTTTTAAAAATACCATTTTTTCTGCAAAATATGATTCAAACATTTTTTTTTGTACAGTTGGTAAAAACAAATGCAACGAATGCTTGTGTGACTGGACTGCCGCACAGCGATACAGAAATTTTTTTTAATGGGATAAAAAAAAGCTCGGTTAGGTCTTCAATTTTGCGAATTTAAGCTTCATAGCCTTACATTAAGATAAAACAAAAAAAAAAAAAAATTTACGAGGTCGGTTTATTTTATTGCATAGCTCTCATACAAACTATAAAACAAGCACCAATGAGAATAACAACAAACCTAGTATATTTGATTACAAAAAAAAAAAAACGTGTTAATTGTGATTACATTTTAGTTCTATGATCAAAGCTTATAATATAATTAGGCGCTTACACTTTATAGCTTAGTGTTTGGCCGAGCTTCTTTTAGCTTTAAAAAAATATTTAAATGGGAGCAGCGCTGCAAATTCGCAGGTTTGTACAAAATAAATGTTAATTTCTACGTGGTGATTTTTTTTTAAAGATGACCTTATTCAGTTAATTTGGTAAACGAAGAACATATTTACATACATACACAAGTCATTAATTCACCCACGCCGTAGTACAAAGAAGTGGATTACTTACGCTTTTCTTTAAGGTCTCGCACCCCGCAAGTCCGATATGATATTGTGGCCTTTCGTTTGGTATTTATGTAGCCAGTTATATATAAACTTGGAGCATCCAGACGTCCAGCAGCGATAAGGCGCGACATGTCCTTTTGTGCAAGATTAGATGTTTTTAAAATGAAACTGTGGGCGCTACACCAAATCTGGGATCAAGTGTCGTAGTAATTGCAATCTTACCATCTCTAAGCGATGAGCTATCGGTCCTTTGAAGTGAATTATCATCTGAATGCAAGCACCGCCATGCAATTCTTTAGTTTTACGCGCATCCACATCCAACATCCATTCGGGTATACCCATGACGGAGCGCAGTTCCTCCAGAAATTGAGCTCTGAAAATGTAAAGTAATGCATCATAGGCTGTTTACATCAGAGTTTATGAAATAAGGTAGCAAAAGTTACCACCAGCGATACGTACACAACAAATCTTGGCGGTTTCTGCAAATTTACATATTTGAAAACATTGTGATCCGGTTCAACGTTCGCACAGGCAAAACGTTCCGAAGAATGATCGGGTCCAAAGATAACTATGGAGCGGCCTATAGCTCCCACAGGACCTTCAAGCGGAAAGTTGGGATCTGTGAGTACAACTCGTTCAACGCCAAGATCTAAGATGAAGCAGAATTAAGTACAAACATATGTACATAGAGCGTTCGTTAATTTTCTAGTCAGTACTTATAGTTCCGAGACGCGCTCCCACATCGCCTACATAACAGCGTAATGGATTATCGGGACCACATTCTTGTTCGTATAAATCAAGCTATAAATGGAAAATATACATTCATTCAATACATAAATATGTATGTATATGTATGTGACTTAATGTGAGTTGTTCGTACATTAAGAGGATCTGCAAGTTGGGTATAATAAGGGTTCCAAACATATCCACCAGCACCGCATCGGCTCACTGTGGGCTTGACCACAGCATCCACACCAACAGGGTTCACAAATATTTGCCAATTGTGATTGTTAGTCTGAAAATAGGAATGCTTTGTATATTGATTTTATTTGCAAATACTACTTAATCCAACCATATTTCGGTCATTTTTTCCGGGGTGCCTCAGTTTGACCTCGATCACCGTCTCCGACTGGCTACCATCGCTATGTATTAATTGCGTCATTTTAATATAACCATAGGCATAGCCGATGGGATGATGGAACGACGCAATCGCACGTATTTCTCGCGCCTCGCTAGGACTGTACCCGCGCTCCAGAGTACTACAAGCCCATCGAGCATTTCTCCGCTTTTTATGTAACACTACGGAGCGACCGATGACACTATTGTAACCGAAAAGCGGTAAATTTGTGTCATTGTAGGCATCTTCGTACTGTGAAACATCATCAAGGGTACCGAATTTCCCACTTAAATCACCCATTTCATATTGGTCGGCCGTCCCTTGTCGAGACGGGGGAGATGATTTTATATTCACGTTGAAGGGATTCCAGTGCCCATAAAGAGTTGTATCTTCACATGGAAATTCAAGATTAGCTTCTACTGGGGTCTAAGAAGAAATTCAAAGTTACTTCGCTGCCATTGACTCTGTACTATAACCAATGTTCCATGTTTCTAACTCATTGCCGTCGTACCATATGTATGTGATAGCCACTGTTTTCCTTCAATCCTTTCAGCTGAACTTCGATGTTGCTGACATCATATTCTGACTGTTGTGTGATTTCAAGACGCCCACTTACCGTCAGCTCATCCCCATTGGCATACCATTCCTTTGCCACTACTTTTCGCCGAAAATGTCCAGTGATGCTGTGCAATTGAAAACATTTTTTATTACAGACTCCGAAATAGTATTGTTACTTACGTTGAGCATGCCAGTCGTTCGCCCCGAGCTTTTGGGCCGAAATCGTCATAGATTACCAACGACTTGCCTATTATGCTATGCTCTCCAGACAACGGCAAATTCGCATCCGTGAACATAAGTCGACTTAAGCGCTCTGCATTTCTCTTGCGGCCGGCTATTGTCAAAGTTCCTAGGCGCGTATTCAAAGCTCCTATCCGACACATCGCCGGTAGATGAGGCCTACAGTAGTCGTCAACTGAATCATTACCCCAGTGTACTTTGTGTGGGTTAAAAATATTTCCTGCGGAAAGGCAGCGATTCTGCCAATCGTAAAAATCTTTACCAGGTGCATTGCTATGTATCGCCCAGCGATGCTCGAAAGTATTATTTTGTGTTGATCCATCGGCGTGTATAAGGTATTCAAATATAATCGTGGTGTCCTGCCACGGTTCTTCAGCTGGTTGACGGAATATAACTCGGCCTACGACTGGATAGCGGAGCAGTACCTGGGCTGTAACCATTGATTTCTGATAAACTTCATTCTTTTGGTATTGCGTGATTGTCGAACAGCTCCATGGCGTTTCAGTGATGTTGTCAACGTTGGTGCGATTGTACGTGAAGATCACCATACCTCGGTGTGCAATGTTATGTTGTCCTTGCAAGGGTAAAAACGTGTCCCAGTAGAGACCACTCAGCTCTGAACTGGCACCCGGCAAAAGATAATTATGATAATAATCTCTATTACGACTTTGCAATTTTCCACTCAAATCGCCGATGGGGTATTGATCCTGAGTGCCAAAACCCGGTGGTGGTATGCTTTCTTTTTCGAGAGCACGTGGATTAAAAATCCGTCCGGAAGACTCGCAATAATCCGAAAAACCTTTGCGATGTGGTACGGGTGGCAGAGAGTGTATGCGAAATGCTGACACGTCTTCGGCAAACTTACGATTCACAAAACGGGCCTGTCCACCAGCTGATTCGATTGTAAAGTTAAGAAAGGTGGGATCAAAACGCGAACGTTGAGTAAAAGATATTTCTCCTTTTATGCCGCCAGAGTTCAAAAAGGTTCTTCGAGGAAAGGAAATATCAAATCATATTGGTTACAATTGTAATATCCATGCCTCTATATTTGCAAATTCTTACTTGTATGTCAACTGCTGAACATGGCGGATTTGTGTGCACGCCAGGAAATTATCCGGATGTTGATCATCAAATAGCACCAGGTATAACGTTCGGTGTGGTATCGATAAATCAGAGGGCAATAACACAAATTTATCATCCCTATATGCCGCGCGTTGTGGCGATATTAACGCATTCTTCGCCACATTGATCTTACCTAGTCTGGCGTCCAGATCACCAATACCTTTGTTCTCACCATTGCCTTGAGGATCGAACACAAGCTGCAGAAAATTACAATTGTCTTCGTTGCGGTGGTGATCATTCTTGAATATATCAGTAACGAAAATTTTCCAACTGTGTCGAGTCATCGGCTTGATGTGATCGTCATTGTGAGGTTGGGCTTGTATATGATAAAGGTCGGAATAGATAAGCGTATCTCCACCAGCACCATCTGATGGAGCCAGCCAACGGAAATGCACAGAACCCGCTATAGGTGTATTGAAGCGAGCCTCTGCCATATGTTCCACCGACATCTGGATTGTGGTGATTGTGGAACAAACACGTGTATTAGAGCTGGCATCGGTAAGTACGAGCGATTTACCCCAAATTCCCAATTCGCCTGAGTTGAAAGAAGAATAAATGTGTACACAATACATACGAGTATGTACGTATGATTTACATATGATTCTAACTGAAAACGAAATAGTGTACTTGCCCTACCTATTAAAGCCATTTCGTGGTACCAAATGGAGGTCTCGTTTCCAGGCAACACCAAGTAATCAAGACTCTCATCGAAACTTATCACTTGGGCTCCCAATTTATCCAAGCTGCAACGTGACTCTGGATCGATATCGCTAAAATCTACTGGAAACTTTCTTACACCCCAACTCCATACTTGGTCCGGATATTGAAGTGTGGTTTCTAGTTTCGCTTTTATTTCTACAATTGTTGCATTCGCTTGCCGAAAAGTAATCTCACCATGCAGGCCATGTTGCGAGATGTACGCTATAAGTTGTTGTGCGCCTACTATTTACGTAATGCGGTTGGTGAAGGGAACAGTGGAGGTCGGACGATGGAGGGAAGTATAATAAATATCAGCAGAAAGGAAATAAAACGAGAAAATTATTGTCGTATTATGAATAATGCGAGGAAAAGCGAAGATAAAAATGTTGTGAATTTCAGCGTTGCTTTTGCTTAACCGCTTTCCATGGATGCACAATTGCATACTTACCAAGAGCTTGTGAAATAATTAAAGCAGCGATGACTAACAACAATGGAAGCTTCATTTTAATGTTATGCTTCCGTACTTTGCCTTTTGGTGTTGCAATTAAATATTCATATGGATTAATTGAACAGAAGTCAATGTGTTTCACGTTTATTTGACAAAAACCAAAAAGTCAATGACGCACGTTTGTTTGTATGTATTCGTATCCACTTTCACATCTTGTTGTAATTTAGATCCAACTAACCGCCCGATAAAGTAGCGCTTCAACGTATCTCACAAAACTAAAACTCGTTTTCTTCATAATACCCATCGAAGGCCCGTTGCGAGTACAGGTGACTTAATGGCGTACATGCTCGTAAGCTCACAGTTGGCAGCAAAGAGACTTGGCCAACTGGTGTGGTGAGAAAGGTTCATAACGATTGCTTCAGCCGTGCACTTACATACTTCTCCCATGGTTTATTGATCATCGTAGTTACGGATTGAAACTGATTTTCAACACAGCAAAGGCCGCTTAAACATATTACCTAATTACGAATAATATACCTGGATCTATGTAAGTATGTACGAATTAATCTTTTTTCCACAAGCAGTGATCGTGTTAATCCAATATCAATTTAAAAAACCCCATTTTGAATTTTTAAATCCTTCTGAAAACACTGAAAGTCTATGCGCTTTTAATGTAAATATTCTTTCAGCACAAAGTAGTTATTTTGGCGCTTATATTACTGCTCCTTGGCCGAACTTCTCGTCCCATTTGTGTTATGCGCCCTTATGTTATAGCACAAAGGGATGGCCCTGGAGCTTCATGGCGACTTCAAATGACAAGTGCATTGTTAGAAGCTTTTCCCATTTTTTTATGAATTTGATCTGGCGAACGACTGGTCAACTTTCATAATAATATACGAATCTGTTGCCAGAATTAAATTTTTTTAAAGGAGTTGTAAAATTTTCATAGAGAGTCTTTCGTCGATGTTGGCTCCCCAAAATCATTATTCGTGATAACCGAGTGGCAACGCATATTTGGGGCTGATGGACACTTCGTTTGCTGGGATCTCAATCGACGTACTTATTTCAATCGAGTTAGTTAAAATATTTTTAAAATTGTTAAATAAATGAAGTACGAGTATTGTGAATACTAGGAAAAGGATGATTTCTTTTACTAATGTCAGAGGGTACAATAGTTCCAGCATTGGTTGACAATTTTTTATTTTTAAGTGTACACGTTTGTTTATTGAAGTGCGTCTCTGTACGCAATATTTTTGATCGTGAGCGTTAATAATGTGATGCAAAAGCTTTCGAAACTTACTCGGAATAAGTAAGAGCACGTACAGCGTTTAATTGAGACAATTGGTAAATTTTGTCTAATCATAAAGCACGTAGATCATTGGCTAATCCTCAATTAAAGCTCTGTCTGAACGTCGCTTCATAGGTTCGAGAACAAATTGACCTTGTGCCTTAGTTAGCATTAAAAAACGTAAAGTAAGTGGAAATCTTAAAGTTTGCTGGTAGTTTCAAGGTAACTACATATTTTAAGGTAATTTAGCGAGCTGGTAGTCCTGAAGCGTTCAGGTGAATTGAAAATTCGACTGTTGAATTTTCTTGAGCAACCGAGCAACCGAGTCTACTGGAGTTACCGTAATGACGTCTAGCCTTTTGTTTCAAACAGTTTTGATTATTTTTAAGTAATTCAAAGTAATCCATATTTTACGTTCACAGCACTCGATAACACGTGCTGAAAACTGTAATTTTGGTTCGATTTGAAACGTGACTCGGGCACTGGTAAATCAACCATCGAACACAAGTCGACATCTCGAATAATCTTCTGTTATCAATTAAAAGGTCAGCGGCTTCACTTCGAGGCATCCACATCTTTGTTGGCAGTTACACTTTGAGAAAGTGGAGGACTTCGTGTACTTAGGAATCAGCATTAAACCAATTATAATGTCTACCTTGAAATCTCACGAACAGTGTCGCTAGGAAATTGAGTGGAAAAGACCCCTCTTGCGAACTAAAACCATACTCAAAAAGCCTTTCATTATGTCCACTTGTGGCGGAAGAGCAAGATGAACGCCTCGAAGCCCAAGCAGTAAAAGGGTTGGGTTACTTAATGTTTCCAATTGGTATCAATTAGCGAACGACAGAAACAAGTGGCGTGTTATGTTAAGCTCGGCCGAAATCGCCGGGCGGTAAAGTTAGTATGTAAGTGCGAGTTCCGTTTGAGCTTTTGCAAAAATATACAAAAAATAACTGAAATGTTCAAAGGATAATACGAAAATATGTCGGAATCCTAAAAAAGTTAAACGTGTTATAGACTTAAACATATCAATGATTTCTTTTAGATTCCATACACTTACATACATAAGTACATACAAATATGATATGGATTAAAATTAATTTTGTGATATGAACATATGTAAGTACGTACATGCATGCCTACATATCCTGCAGTGAAAAGCTTACTAGTGTGTAAACACTACCAGGTAATCGTGGTAGTCAGACCAGCTCATTAGTGACTGAAAATGCGAGCATACACACATACATACATATGTATGTATGTATAGATACATATAAACATAATACAGATACTAGAAATGTATTTAAAATAATTCTTTATGGAAGTTTATCAATAAATACGAGTATTGTGCGGCATTTGCGACGCATTTTTTGAATTCTGGTTGGTGAGGGAACGAAAAATTGCTTCTTTAAAAAACTAAAATCTGGAATAATAAAAATAATTCAATGTACTGCAGCATGCTTTGGAAATGCCCATAGTTGAATAAATGTACATATGTATATGTATATTTATGTAGATATGTATGTATGTATGTATGTACATTTATTTTTTTATTTGTGCCAAATTTTTTCCCCTTTCGTTTTCCACCAATTTTATTTACTTAGTATATAGGAAATTATTATTTCTTTCCAACCCATACCGAAACATTTGCATGTGTGTACATACCTATCAAATGGATTAACAAGTATGTACATATGTCTTTTTTGGTTATAAATGCGATATACATATGTACATATGTATAATTATATGAAATTTTTTTTTATGCAATTGTTATTGGAAAAGTTTTTTTTAGTTTAGTTTTATGTTTTTAAAGTTTCAATTAGTTGGAATTGAATTTAGTAATGCATTTTGTGATCATTAGCCATTTATGGTATGTACAAGTACCTGTAAGCAACAACAAAAAAAAAATCTATTGCCGCTCAAGAGCGAGAGTAAAAAAATATGTGCTTATATAAATGAAACAAGCGTTCTTTTTCTTTTGCTGTTCTTTAGATGACTTTAGATGTTTTATTCAGCTGTTTTTAGTAATTTTGTTGGTTCGTTTTAAAGTCATCTTTTTCAATTACTTAAAATTTTTAATACGATGGATATCAATTTGTATGTACAGTTGATCGATGTTTTCCAACTGTTATTTTTTCATAATAATTTTTCTATAAAAATCGGAGTAATAATATTATTTGATAAAATCTTCATTGTCATGATCTTAGCCCTCTTTCTCACTATAAAGTGTCTACAAACTAATATATATGTATGTATAGTTATATAACATTTAAAAATTTCGTCGTTCACTTTGGGATTAAGTTTAAAATTTTTTGTGTTAAGAATAAATATATATCTAGAGATGCCTTTACGTTTCATATATATATATATATATATATATATATATATATAAGTTCATAAATAATTATGTATGTAGTTTAATTTAGTCCATTTAGCGTTCTAAAATAATTTCATGTCGAGCTATGTATACTTCTAGACTCGAAAGCAAACAATTAAATAGGAATAAGATATCAATTCGATTCTCTCACATTTTCAAGTACTTTGTATTGTAGTACGTTAGTATGTTGTTAATGCTATTTAGACTTTCTCCAGACCATACGAGATTTTCGATTCTAATTTTGTTTTTGCAGATATTAAATTAATTTTTTTTCTCGATATGGACTGTGATGAACAATAATGATACGTAAATCTGTATGTTTGTATGTATGTATATATGTATATACGCATACTTTAGTACAAGAATGTCGGTTTGCATTACTAATACAATGGGTTGAAAAGTTTAAATAGATACGAAAATGGCTAGTTTAAGTACATATGTATTATGCGTAAATGTACATATATGTATGTATGTATTTGTAGGTATGTATTAAAAAAAATCATCAGTGTTCGATGCTTTTTATGTAGTAGCATCGCTCGGTTTTGCCGCTCCTTATGTACTTGCTGTACTTGAATTGTAGTAAATATAAACATGTTCATATGTACATATGTATTTCTATTAATACATATATTTATGTATATGTATGTAGTTTAGATATACATATGCATACAATAATATATGTACATACATATATATACGCATTTTCTATTGTTGTTGCTTTGAATTAATGTCCATTATTTGCTTGCGTGTGAGTATAATATTTTCATGAATTTCATTCGGTTAGTAGTAAATAAGATATTTTGATATAATTTGGTTAGTATTTAGAACGTTTTACAGGCCTTGCCAAACAAATACAAACTAATAAACATGCATATGTGAATATATGTAAGTAGGTATATATTATATTTTTAATTAATTGTGAATATAATTACGATTTCATCAGGTTTTTTCTCTTTTCAAATAATTGCCTATCGTCTTGAATATACTTAGATTGTATGTATGTTAATATACTAAGAATTTATATAGAAACAAGTAGTATGCAAATAACAATGTTAGCGCATTAAATCAAATATGTTTAAATGTTTCGGTTATTTGTAAATATTTATGTATATATTATGTACATATGTATATTTAATTCGCACAATAGCGTATGCAAATAAAATGTATGATTTCCGATTATCACTCGTAGGTAAGTAAGTAAGTAAGTACCTATGTACATATGTATATACATATATTTGAGAGTTGTTTAAACAGAAACTTGCAAAATTAAATATACATAAATATGTATATATGTATCAGTAAATATATGTAGAGAATGTGTTTAAGAACTAAACATTTACATATTTTGAGTACGAGTAAGTTCTCCAAACATTAACACTTTTAAAGAGTAATCAAATTGTTGTTGATAAATATTTGAACAAATAATCAAAAGAAACTTGAATTTTCATATTCAAATTAATGCTTCAAATATGTTTACTATATACATAAATGTAGTTAACCAACGATTTCAAATATTTTTGATAATTTGGAATATTCGAAATAAGAATTCCATATTCATGCACTTTTTAAAAATTTCTTGAATAAAATCCATAATAAATTCAAATATGGACAACAATGTATGTATTTACATATATATATTTATATTTTCAAAATGTTCAAAGTAACTCGCAATTTTTTAGTAAAAATAGTAATATTGATCGTCATTTTAGTGATCATTTGCATAAAATGGGGTTAGTTTTCAAAAAACACATATGTTTAATATCAATAATATAGATTTCAAAAAAATATTTAACAAGGTATGGGTATTCATTTCCCTCAATAAAATTGTAAGTTCTTAAATACGTTTATAATTCATGCGTACATTTCGTTACTTTTGATTGGTTGTTGATTGGTGATTGGTGATAAGTGATTGATGATTGATGCTTGACACTTTATGAATGGTGAATGATAGTTGGTTTAGTAAATGATATATATTTAGTGTATTTCTTGTTTGTCTATTTTATATAAGATGCAAGCTTTTTCGCTCTCATTTGTGTATGTTTGTGTGTAAGCAGTATATTTAGAATACACAAACAAACATTCCTTAAGCTGTAAGTTAATAAATGTTCAGCGGCTTTTGCTTGCTGGTTGCCTTTAATTGTCGTAGTGACTTCCACGTGTAAAAGTGAAAATCGGTTCCCTACTTGGAGCATGTTCATGTGTAAGTTGTCTCAAAATACATTGGTGCGCTGTTTGTACCTCTACATATGTTGGCAATGGAAGCATCTTCCAAAAAATAAAAGTTTCGAAATTCAGTTTTTAAAGTTTTTTTTGTTGATTTCTTTCATTTGTTTTTTAAATAAAATATTATTTGATATTTTTTCAGCTATTTTTATAATGTAAAATTTAATTTATCAACTAGAAAACCTAACCGTCAGTTGTTTATTGACGTAACTACTGATGATGCAAGTAGAGCCGCACTAGCTGGTATATTTGTGTACTAAGACTTTCTCGATTTTTCACATTCGAGTTTTGATGGTGAGGTCCCCATTTGAAATGCCATGCTCACTAATATAGGGACTAAATTTTTTAAAATAATTTTCCGTAGAAAACTTTTGTTGTTTCTTTAAAAAATTCATGAATGCGTAAAGTTACACATAAATTATGTTGTTAATTATTTTTTTTTAAAAAAGTAAAGATACATTTTTTTTTTTTTCAAAACAAGATCTTAGTGTTTTGTATTCGGTAATTTCGATATAAATTGTTTACTTATTTTTTGCTGGTGGTTTGCAAGAGTATATGTAACTTAGCCGGCTAGCCAGTTTGTGTTTATGCAGCGGCTTCCTCCTCCTCTTCCTCACCCTTGCCGGTGAGCATTTCAATGAGGGCGCCGGTATCGATTTGGTTCTTGTCATCGATGACCATCTGATCCCAGGCATCGTCACACTCCTTGGAGGAGAATTTGTCACCGAAGTTCATCAGTGTTTCACGGAATTTATCACCATCGATGAGGCCGTCGACATCGAATGTTTTGAAAGCAGCAATGACGACATCGTCTTCATCATTGGCACCTGATGTGGCCATGCGGTTGGCGAACAAGGTCAACAACTGGGTGAAGTTAATGGGGCCGGAGCCCTCACCCAACATCTGGTCCAATTCCTTATCGGCGGCGATTTTGCCAACGGAGTCGAAGGCACCACGCAAATCGTTCTTGCCAATGATACCATCCTTATCGGCATCCATTAGTTGGAAAGCCTAAGAATTATGTAAAAATAAAATGAATGTTAGCAAAAAGTAACTGTGCATGAACATTGGGTTTTGAATTGTAAACGATTTCGCGTCTTTCTATACTATGTAATACAGTCAACTATGTATTTACATATATACTTACTTCCTTGAATTCGGCAATTTGCTTCTGGGAGAAAACAGAGAACACACTGGAACCAGCGCGCTTCGATTTCTTTGAGCCACGTGAGCCACCTGACGCTCTCTTCGATCCAGTGGTTGAGGCTGGAGCTGGGGTAGCAGCTGGTGCTGGGGTCGCGGCCTCAGATGCGGCTTCCGAAGCGGTTTCAGAAGTACCTCCCTCTTCCTTGGTCTTCTTCTTCTTAACCTTCTTCTTCTCATCGGCCTATCAAAATAATTTTAAATGAAAGAAAATCATACAGCGGCCGAAAATGTATAAAACTTTTCAAGAGATTCGCGATTTTTACTATCGCATTTATGTAATTAATGAGTTTTGATTTATGTATGAAAACTCCAAACAAATCGTAAAGAAAAAGAGAAATAGTTTTATGTCTGAGTGGCCCGTGTTGTCAAATTTATCTACAGTGGATTAATTTGCATTTCGGATAAATCCATGCTACTTTTCGTAATAATTGGAATGCACACACACACACACACACACACACACACACATATATATGTATGCATATGCATACGGACATATGTATGTATGTAAACGTAAGCATGTATGTACATATGTGTGTGTGTAAGTGTGTTTATTTCGGACTATTCGACGTCAATTTTAAACGATTACGCAATTTTACATATACATACATACATATACATATAACATACATACATATGTATATACTTATGTATATACATATGTATGTATGGACACACACTATTTTAATCAACGCATCTACTATTGCGTGCGTTTGTCTATATGTAGAAGGTATGTGTTCGGCATATCGGATTACACTTCCCATATATGTATGTAAGTATGAATGCAAGTACGACGGTGGCCATATCATTTGGAACCAAATTCAAATGCTATTTTATACCAATTACATTAACTTATTTATTTTTAATCATTTTCATTTGAAATTCAGTTTATTGTCTGTGTAACAAAAATCGTGTAGAAATTTGTAGAAAGTTGAAGAAAAATTATTTTTTTGTAATCTTTTTAAATATATCCCATACAATTTAAGGTTCATAATTTGTAGGTTTCAAGTGGAAATAAATTACCGGTCATAGGCTTAAAAAGTTTTAGTCGAGGGAATGCGATTTTCTCCCGTGTAAAAATAAATTGTGTTTATGCGTTTTAGGTGGCCAAAAGTTATCGTTGATTTTTCACAAGCTTTTTGGCAACTTTGAACTAAGCTTCTAACTTAAAAAAATTACAAATAAACATTTGATGAAAATTGGGCGGTATTTTAATTTTCTACAAAGCTTGAAACTTAGGTTTTATTTATATGGCGCTTTGTATAAAACGAAATTCTTTAAAATAAATTAATTGACGGAAGTGGAAAACAATATCATTTGGAATTTGGTTGCAAATCATATGGCCAACACTCTATGTTCGTATGTTTAATAATATCGGGCGCAATAGCGAAATCTACAAACATACTTGAAACGTATGTATGTACGAGTATGTATTCCGAATTTCTTTAAATAGCCATTTATGGAGGCTGTACAAAAGTTCGATCGTCTGTAAATATAAATTCGAAAGTTCAATAGTTTTAAACACTGATTGTATTCAAATCAATACATTCACTTGAAAAACGACGATTTTTTTTTTTTTAATGAAATAGTTGCACTTTTTGACATACTTTAATTTATATATCGTGTGTATGTGCACCGATTTTTTCATTTCTGTTTAATTTATCACAAATGTCACTTTCAAAAACTATGCGATCACTTTTTCCACTCAATAACTGCAGCCGTTACTTAATTCACATTACTTGTGTAAAAGCAAAAAATAAAAATAAAAAACTTGTGTTTGATAAATCCTTTATTTTGAGACGATGTCCATTTAACTAGTTCGTAGGAGTCCTTACCATGATGCTGAACTTTTTTCTGTGTTGTCTAAACGGATCGAGCGGTCAGAGCACACTGAGTGGTCTGGCTGATTTTATCGGCAAGACATCATTTCTTTTGTACAATTCACGCCTCGAAGTTTTCCACACGCACACACTGGCACTTCCGTTACCACGACATGCGCACGCACCTCCTGTGGTCTCCCATCGAACCGCTGATCGTTGCCTCGGCCTTCGGGCAGCATTTTCGGCCGCCTCGTTGCCTCGTTGCCATGTCTAATTTTCGGTTTGTGTTGCGCATATTCGTGCTACCTTTTTTAGTAGCCGTGCTGAGGCTTGCCCGGCTGATTGGTGGGGTATATTGGCCACTTTCATGCCTGCATCTCATACACCACCCCACAGATATTTCGTTAAGGCGCGTATGTACATTCGTACATCTGTATGTACATATGTACATATGTATGTGTGCAAGTCACCTTGTGTTGGTACGCGTAATTTTCCTGCGCAAACACTTTTCCGATGCTCGAAGAATTTCTAATTTTAAATAATTTTCTGCTATATATTATATGAACATACGCATTTATACATATACAATCTATATGTTTGTATATACATATGTATGTATGTACTTCTAACTTGTGTGTGCAACGTACGAAATGATGGACAGATAGAAAATTCTGTATTTTTAAAAACGAAATTTCGTCAGCTCTTTTGAAAGCTTATCGAGCTTGTTCTTCTTTTCTTTTCAATTAATTTTATAGGATCATTTTTGTTTGTGTTGCCGTTTTGCTAACGGAATGTAATTTCAGTATCAAAATCGCCCCCAAACGGAACGATTCCATAGCACAAATAGCAATGCTTATACACATATCTACATACATCATATGTATGTATATACTTATGTACTTATATACACATGATTACACATACACTTTCACTTGCGCCCGCTTTAGCAGGAATGTTTATATAACATACATACATACATACATATGTATATATAAAATGTATTTGAGAATTTCATACCTTCGCATTTGCGGTATTTGAAAGGAATTCGGCCGAGACACGCAATATGCTGACTATACAATCACCTATGTACATATGTACATATGTATTTATGTATGTAAGTATGTATGTATGCATGTATGAGAGCTAAAACGTTGTGCAATAGGCGGATTTCTTACATTTTCTAACTAAAATTCAAATCCATATTATTTTTGTACTTACATACATACATATTTATGTATGTACTTATTTCCTTCGGGATACATACATACATACATACATATATCCATATGTATAGGTATATATGTAATTGCAAAATATGTTTTAAAGTTTTCTAAGTTCAAGTGCGAATTATGCGACATACTGGCACATACCATACATACCGACCTATATACTCGTATGTGCACACGCACCGATTTAAGAATATTTGAAGCTTTTCTTGTAATAGTTTTATTTAGGAAAAATCAAATATATGTACATACATATGTACATAAATCTTGATTTATCCGTTTACGGCCAAAGCAAAACAATCATATTTTTTCCCAAAACTACAATTATCGATTAATCATCCTAAAGTAACTGTAGTTTTCCTAAGGCAAGTGGCGTCAGGGTTGTAATTGGGTCCGTTGTGACATCCTTTCAATTTCTAATGGACAGTTCAACACTTTACAGGTCACGTCCTTTTTTACGCTTCTGCCATAAATATAAAAAAAACATAAATTCCTCGAGAAGGTATTTTGTCTAATCGGTTTAAGGTGCAGGTGGCAAGGTGATACCAGTTGGCAGAATAGATTTTGAGTTGAGCTTCGATCTTCACATTATGTTTGGCAGTTTTGCAATGTCATTTACGAAGCCATTTAAAGAAGTCAATATTAATCACATATTGTCGCATAGAATGGATACTTAAAAACTGTGAATACATTTGTACATATTTAGATACTTTAATAATTATAATAATTTGGCGCTTACTCTTTATACTAAGCAGTTCAGAGTTTGGTCGAGCTTCTCCCACCATTTGTGGTGTGCGTTTCTTGTTTAGCACCACAAATGGAGAGAGTTACAGTTTTGTGCCAATTACGAACGGCAGGTGTATTTTATGAGAGACTTTTTCATGGCAGAAATACCCTACCAACCAACTCCGTTTCTAAACTGCCAAATATTTGTTTCTCGTCAGAATGCATCTTTGAGAGCAATTCAATTTTTATGAAACATTTTATTTTTGAAAATAAAAATAAAAATAAAAATAAACTTTCTAAATATTGTCCTTGCCGAATATAGAGCGAATATCAAATTCAAATGACACATCCAATGGAAGCCTTAAATGTCAGGAACCGAAAGCTCTTTCGACGGCAAGTAGTCGGTGCATTTCAAAATGTGTGGGTTATTTCACCATCCCATACAGATTCACGATTTACCAGGTGTTCCTTTTACAATAGCCTCGTTTAGATCACTGACATCTCTGTTCTGTCTGGCCAGTATTGTTCGTTCACCTTACCAAGTGTGTTGCTCTTTGCTGTTGAGCTATCATTTCTGCGTTCCTGTTATTTTATATAAATAATTAAACAAAGAAAAAATCGTTTCATTTTTGATTAGAATACATAAAATTTGGTATATTTTCAATTTTGAATATGTGTAAATAAATAAATATTAATGTTAATATTGATCTCAAATAGTGATTAAAAATAATTTTACTTTATATGCATTTGCTGTTGTATTTATATTTGTACTTGAAGAATAAATTACTTTGTATGTTGGACACATTTAACGATTATTTTTTTTTTTTTTGGGGATTGAAAATATCAATAAATATACGTAGTTTCTTGCTTAGACATCCATACGTACATACGCGGGGGCGGGAAGGTGAAATCTTTCTTTGAAAATACTTTTGTTCCTTGAAAATATGTTCGAAATGAACTTTAATTAAACCACTTTTGCTTGACACTTTTATTGTAAGATTTGATTCCTAATAAAACTTGCTTGAATTCTATTCCTTGTTACAATATTTGATTCAGTATAATAATTAACTCTATTTAAAAATACATATTGTAATTGTATTATCCTTCTACAACAAATACAAAAAAAAAAGAAAAAAAAAATACATATTTGTTAAATGATGCTTTCATTATTTTCTTTCGCAATATTTGATTTAAGATATTATTTAAATTGAATTTTACTTTGAGTAAAGTTAATTTTAAATTTTAATTAGGTGGTTACTCTCTTAAAAATATATTTTTAGAATGAAGCTTTCGTAAATACATATATGCAGGCACAAATGTAATTATATGGACATTTTTCTACTATCTGAAAGTAAATAATACACTAGTATTTATGTAATTTTCCTAGGAATGAGACACTTTAAATATTTTCATCAAAATATTATGAAATTATAGCATTTTTTTTGCAGTTTTCCTAACCGATCGTTTTTCTTTTTCGATGTACTCCTTTCATTAAAAAATTATTTATACGGTCCTTCCAATATGCTTGCAGCTTATGACATAATATCGGAAAATTTGTCATTGTAAGTGTGGGCAGAAATCTTACAAGTTTATACGTAACAAGTATAATTTTTTGAAAACAAACTTTTAATTCGTGGGGGAAAGTGGTACCGGATTTTTGGGTGAAGTGTGAGGCACCCCAACAATTACATATGTATACTTTTTAACAAATGTATGTACTTATGTAAAAACATTCGTGTATATGTATGTATGGGTGTACACATTGGGGAGATACATTCAAAAGTAAATATATCATTCTAATTGGAATTGGTCCAAAAGATCTACTTGTTAGATGATTCAACGGTCATGCATTGCATGTCTGTACATATTCGAACACATATGTATGTATGTACATATGTATGTAGATAACAACACACTAAAAATATAATATGTAGTCTTATTTTTTGTTTTGCAGCTGAAATTGGCTGCCCAGAAAAAATTCACACATAAGGGAAAAACGCTTTTGCGTTTTAATATTTTATGTTTTTTTTTTTTGAATGTTTTGTGACCTGGTCACTATTTAAAGATACTATTGACTGATCTAAAATTGTGACTTTTGCCTCTTTTACAAACTAAGATTGCTTACTGAATTCGGCCATTAGTCTATAGATTTTAGTGACAAGCCACTTCGTGAGCAATTTTAAAAAAAAAACACACATTTTTAATGACCTCACATCACAGTAGCGCTTGCAGAAAAAAATAACCTTAAGGTGCCACATTTTTTCTTGTTCAAAGCATCTGAAATTTATATTGACTTACCCCCGAATTTAGTAAGCAGTCTCAGTCTCTAATAGAGACAAAAGTCACAACTTTAGACCAGTTGGCATTCTTTGATTTCAAAATAAGGCCTCTAGTCTCAAAATAAAGTCTCTAAATAGTGACCTGGTGACGATCAGATCACAAAAAATTTAAATAAAAACAGAAGAAAAAAACGTGAAAAAATACAATACATAAATACATATGTACTAACATACATACATACATATGTAAGAAAATCGCAATATTTGGTTTAACTTTTCTTCTTTTTTCATAAGTTTGAAATTGATCACTATGTACGAGTATTTATAAATTTAGGAAAATTCTGAGTATGCAGTTTAGTAGCACATTTAATTTCAATAACGTAATATCAAAATCTAATTTTATATGGAAGAAAATGCTCAACACCTTTGACAAAAAAAACTTCGAATAAATCAACGGTGCTTTTTAGCCAACTGAAACTTGCACTTTGCACTGAAATTTAATGGGCTACAAAACTGCATATCCAGAATTTTCCCTAAAGTCCTGAATAAAAGTGTGAAATTTTGATGAAAATTTTTAGAAATTTTTTAATTTTTGCAAATTTTGTATAAGCTTTGAAAATTTTATTTATGGAGCTTCGGTTATAGATCCTACAAAATTTTAAATGAAAATTATCAAAAATAAATAAATACATAATTAGTTTCAGTTAAGGTGCCACGCCCCTTAATCGAATTACCCCTTTTTTCCCATGCGTACTGAGGAAATTTCTTATAACTTAGTAACAAACTCTCGTTTTCTTTAAATAATATTTTTCGAGATATGAAAAAAATGCCAGTGTCACCCTCATTTGATATTTATGTACATAGTACATATTTCAAAATTAGTTTTAGCTCTCGACTATCCTTTTGAGGTATGTAGTAGGTGGCCAAATTTGGTTGCAATCATCCATAAGTTATATTTAAAAAATTATACTTTTATTAACTCCATTGTGCTAAATTTTATTCAAAGCAGTTTAGCCGTTGAGGAGTTCAGTGATATACAATGTACTGAAAAACCAATGAAATCTTGATGTCTTCGACAACAATTTTTTATTTCTTTTTTTGCGAAAAATATTCCACACAGAAGAACAATAAAAACAATGTTTACATAACAGAAATCGGAAGACATTTAATTTTTATATATCCATGTGTAATTTATACAATATATGTAGATATAAAGAACATACATACATACATATCATATGCAACATATGTATGTACATACGTCTACTTACGTAAAGCTAAAATATCAAAAATAGCCAAGTACATAAATAATGGTGAAATATCATTTTGTGATTAACTTAGGCTATTTTTTTGGGTCGAAAACCAAATATAGCACTCCCTACACGTACTATCGTACTGCCAGCTTCTATCTGAAAAGGTTAGAAAAAACGTATGTATGGATAAACGGATTGGGAACTTTCCTCCATTTCAAAAAACTTTAAATATATACCGCTTCTTCGAAATCGTCAGACATTCCCATAGAAACTTGCACGACATTTGGCTCAAGTTCATTCTCATCGCAGATTTTTCGGTGCACGTTAATTAAAGAGAGAAAATCTGGATTAGGTCCAGTCGTATAGTCAAAGCCGAATGCCCCAATCGTCATAATACCCTCCACCTGCAGGCTTTTCATATTTTCTCTTATATGTTTGAAGAGTGTTGAAGCTTCACTGGGTTGCACACCGTTCTTAGCTGGATAAATTTATTATTTTTATAGAAAAATTAAAATAATTTCAAATATTTTTGAGCTTTAAGGCCGGGTTCGACTCCCGCAGAAGCCAAGAAGAAAGAAGTCTGATGAGGAAATGTGGTGATTTCCGAAATAGTACTATAACTTCTACCGCTTTGAGTTATGTTGTTTTTTCCTAATAATTTCCCAATAAACCAATCGGCCTTTAAGCTCAAAAATATTTAAAATAAATAGTTATATGGCCAAACAATAACAAATAAAATGTATAAAAGGAAAAGCCAGCCTTATAAAAACAAATTCTAACAAAATAGAAATTGTACAAACAACAACTACACAGTCAAGTAGAAATAGCCGCAGTACAGCCGCACTTGATTGAAGTAAGTTGTGAAGGGAAAAGCAGGAAAAATAACAACAGCTCACACAGCGTAAGCTTAGCTGAATGCGTTTAGCTGCCGGCTTAAGTATTGCGCATGTTGTTGCGGGTTTGACTCCCGCAGAAGCCAAGAAGAAAGAAGTCTGATGAGGAAATGTGGTTATTTCCGAAATAGTACTATAACTTCTACCGCTTTGAGTTATGTTGTTTTTTCCTAATTATTTCCCAATAAACCAATCGGCCTTAAAGCTCAAAAATATTTAAAATAAATAGTTATATGGCCAAACAATAACAAATTAAATTAATTTCTTTGTTTTACCCTCTTCGCCACTGGTATTGACTTGTATCAGCACGGAAAGAGGATTCTTATTATCACTCTGCATTTTTTCCCAGGCGGAGTTCAATCCCGCGGCAAGCCTTTCACTATCGACAGTTTGAATCATATAAAGATTTGGAAGCTTGAGGATCTGGAATGAAAATCAAATAATTATTTAATCCCTCATGCTTTGATAGCCGCAATACGTCATACTGATAATAAACAAATATAAAATAATCTACCACGAAAGTTGTATGCTGTAGATATCAAAACTTCTTGTAAGTCATTTAACTGCTCATATTGCCGACTTAGGACAGTTATTAGAGTGAATAGTTATCTCGTATGCGAAATTTTACTCAAGAATTTCAGTACAAATATTAACAGTTAACCTTGAAAAATTTAGCATTGCCTTTCGCTTCCAATCGTTAGCAAGGAAATTCTAACAACCGCGTTGTTAGTTCTGTCTTTTCGAAACGGGATAGAAAAGCAAAGTGAACGGGTCAGGAAGTGAAGAAACAAATAAGCGGGTGTCTCGATGACACTTAAAACTTTGAAAAGGCACGTAACTTCTTGTACTTAGGAACTTTCCGATCGAGATACTGACTGTCTTGGCTATACATTGTGTTCTTAACTAAAGCCAGTTAGCAAAATTAGCTTTCAAGCTATATTCGATTCGCCAAAAAGCTTATACGCCTGGTGTAAGTTCCTTCAGAGGGTTTTTAGATACCATAGACTGGCATGCAATTTACCTTATTGATTTTATTGTTTTGCAGATGACCAATGAAATGCCATTTGATATCTGGACAGCCTTGCAAAATTAGTGGATGTTGCGTTTTTTCTACTAGCTCCTGCACGTAATTTTCACCGAAATGCCGTTGACCTGCTTCATATGCTTCGACAATCATTTCAACGGATTTCGTTTTGCTGACTGCCACCAGCTGCGGCTTAGGTATTTTGACTTCCTGCAAAAGTTTACATAAATCATATTTAAGTTTTAGACATCAAGCAAACTTTAGAGAAAAAGGTACCGTGGTCCGCCGAGCACATGCTTCATCGATTCGCTTCAGAATGTTTTCAATACCAGCCTTAACATTTACCTCCGACATCGCTCGGATCATAGAACTTTGCGTCTTAATTGATATTTATAGGAGGAAAGCACTGGAAAGTATAATAATTTATGATAGATAAGAAGTTCAAATTGTAAATATTTACAAAATTGTAACACGATAAATATGTCACAAGAAAATCAGATGTTTTTTCACACAGGTGAAATCTGCGGGTCATATGGAAGACAACTGATAAGTATAAAATTCGAGACCTAGAGGGCGCTGCTGTATTCTTACCGAAAACCATAGAAATAGAGGTATTCACATTGGTTCTACACTCTCTGTTCGTCATGAATCAAGGCAGATATTTCGTTAAACTGACGCAACTTAAAGAAACTTTTTAGGAATTGCAGCATGAAAATAAAAAAATCATAAATAAACACGCACTTTGGTTTTATTTTTCAAGGAATGCCAAATTCCATTCACATGCACCAAATTCTTCTAACTTAGTCGAACCTGCGATTTTTCAGGGCCTACCTTATTTAATTTGTAAGTAAAAGATTGAGTAAACGAATATTGATTTAGAGAGTTTAGACATTTTAACAGTCAAAAAGGTGACACTAACTCTGCTTAGTTATTCTAACTCAAATATGTTTTTAATTTTTTCTAATTGCATTTTATATAATCTGTTTGAAACATTGCCTATACATTTGTAGAACGGTAGTGACAGGCTTACAGCTTGTATGTAGCTTGTATTATTTAGAATATTCTGTCTTATGTTCTTGACTGATCACATTTTATCCAGAGACATGAAACATTTTTTTTGTCTCCATGGAATACTGTCTGAGTTCGATTAAATTTGAAAAAAAAGAAAAATTTTCACCCACAAATTAAAATAAATTGATCGCTGTGGTAGAGTGGGTAGCGTGCTATAACTCGATATGCCGCTGAGTTCGAGGATCGAGGATTGAGGATCGAGGCTCAGCTAAAACAAGTGAAATCTAAAATCATAGAAAACGTTTTTTTCTATATAGCTCTCATAAAATACACCTGCCGTTCGGAATCAGCACAAAACTATAGGCCCCTCCATTTTTGGTACAACAGAAAAGACACACAGCACAAATGGTAAGATAAGCTCGGCCAAACACAGAGCTAGTTATATAGAGTAAGCGCCAAATTATTATTATTATTAAAATTAATTAACATTGTAACACCCATAACAACTAAGTTAATAAAAATAAAGTTAATTTAAAAACACTTATGCACATATATATTTGTTTTGGGAGTAAGTAAATATAAGAAGGCAATCGACACATGGGGAATTCTTTTTCAAATAAGCCACCACCTTAAATTTTTTAATTTCAGTGAACATTTTTTAGCATACATCAAAAAATATGTCTTAGAGAGATGCCGTCAGATGACAGATCAATGTTATTTATGATAGAGTTGTAACTTAAAATAAATGTAATAAACATATAAAAATTAAATTATCAAAAATTCCCCATATGTACTTTTATACATCCATTCATTTGAATGTGATGTGAAACCATTGAACGTTATTATTAGAAGAATATCCACATTTTCTGGTGCTTCATCATAACCTTCAAAAATCGTTAAATTAAAAACATTAGTTTTTGAAATGAGAATGTCAATTAATAAAATATAAAGTAATTTTGAATGATACATCTAAATAAAAAGAGGAAAAAGTAAATTATGTCTTGCACTTTTGATTACAAACAAATTCTAAAATACTCTGTCGCTAAAAAAGATTAACAAATAAATTTATAATTGTCTAGCGTAGCGTAAAGCTTTGGAAAGGATGGCTTGTGGTGTAGAAAGAGCGCTGTGCTTCCTCAAGCTTCTCGTGGTTAAATTGACAGTGGGCCCGATTTCTTTTGTATTTCTCGAAATTTCCAAGTTTGTGCTGGTGCTCGCATTAGCTTTTTGGATCACTGTTGGCATATTTTTATTGGTATGTATGCAGAACTCACTTGCGAAATCATGTTAGTACTATCACATTTTTGTCTCTCAGTGGGAAAGCATAATGCCTGAAGCAGCCCGGCGTCTCTCCGCGGCAGCTGAAGCACTTGTCGCTAGCACCAGTGATCTCACGCCCCAAAACGAAGCCGGTGAGATTATTAAAAGGTCAGGCAGCTATCCGTTCGTTGTGGATTTACCAAAAACGTCGTCAGTTACGGAATCACAAGAAAACAATGAACCATTGCCGCCGCCAGTCAGTCCGTAAAAAAGACCCAGCAATACCGGACAAAAGCTGTCCCCCGATATAACTCTGCTAAACGTACCTAAGGAGAAAACCATAATTAATGAGACTGAGGAGCGGCCAGTTCCAAAAACTTCTAATAACTCTGAAGAGGACATTGACAAACAAGAAACTGTCAAAACAGTGCCCGAGCCATTAATCAATAAGCCGGCAGATAAAACGGAGTGAATAAATATCTTTGAAGGTATTAATTAAAACGGTAGTTAGAAAAATACAAAATTATTATTGGTTTTGGAACGAATTTTCCCTTGTCAGGTTTGGTTTTAAGACATTATTAAATTGTGTTTGGAATATTTGAATTTGTAGAAAACATTAAAAAAAATTGCAATTAAAATGAAAACCAGCCTTAGATCTTTTATTTATTTATATACTATGTACATATGTATCTACATGCAGGTCCAGTCCTAGTAACTATGAACACCAATACTCATTTTGTTATACGTAGCTTGAGTACCTAGACACCAGGCATTCGGATTCTGGAAGGAAATGGCCTTCAGAAGCAAGCCCATTCTTTACAGACTCCCACCTAAGATTAAGGGGCTGTCCGATCCACTGACTATATTATTCCCAACGTAAACCACAAAATTCGCATACTAAACCTTAGAGACTGGATTCGAGGAAGAGTTCAGTCCTTGGATGGATTGGCATTCTTTACAGACGGACGGGAGACCGAAACGATTGCAGTAAAGGTTAAGGTTAAATTTGTTAAATCGAACGCGACCGTAAGAATGCTGGTTAGCATTTTTTTGACAGCCAAGCGTTTATTTAGGCGCTCACTTCCACTTCTTTCAGATCAAAAATAGAAGACGAAAACAGACGAGAATTAGCATGCACTAAGTGTGTCTCGCGTGGAGGTCATTATCGTCTCGCCAAAAGAAATCAGGGGTAAAATTTCTGCTGTTTCGGGCATTTGAGAAAATTTCTCTTAATCAAAATCGACGTGATCTTAACTTTTTAAGACAGCCAACATACATATGTATGTACATATATATATAGGCGTCCTTATGTTTTACCACGAAAAGGAGGGACCTACAGTTTTGTGCCGACTCCGAATGGAAGATTTTATGAGAAGCTTTTTCCCTCGGTGGTTTGTCATTGCCTGCCGAGGGGTGAGGAAGGTTAATTTACGTTATATTTATGTATGTATACATTTTTATTATTTTCATGCAAGGCAGTTCTAGATCTACCTTGGTTTCATGCTATTTTTAAATTTATTATCTATGACATTTTTTTTTTTTTGACATTTTAAATTGCCATTTCTTCCAAGGTATTGTCGCAAAACTATTTTACTTATCTATTCTACAATTTAGGTTAATAATTTTCATACCCGTGTTCTTTCGAAAATAATTTACTAGATGCAGTGAGACGAAGATATTTTTAATTTTAGTGGAAAACGCACTCGAGTCGAAGAGCGACTTTAGCGATTATCGTTTTCCGTAATCAGCTCCGCAACGATTTGTCAGCGTCGCCCAGTGTAAAGCGGTGCGTGATATAAGGGGCCATCCATAAATTATGTCACACGAATTTTAGGGCTCTTTAACCTCTCCCCGCGGCATATGAAGTGGTTGAAGAAGTTCGGCCAAACACTGAGCTTTAAAGTGTAAGCGCCAATGTTTTATTATTAACATTAGCAGTTGTTGTAGTCGCTTGGTCATATTTTAATTAAATGCACTAATTGGAAAATGAAGATGAGCTAACAAGCATACCCGTCATTCACGGATCACAGACGAACTGATGTTGGAACTATAAAACACCCACAAATTTTGGCTGCTATTATGTAACTACATGTGTATGCATATGACAAATATACTATATTTAGCATTTTACTAAATTTGTACGCAAGTATTATTTTAAATTAAAGTTTTGAACGACTTTAACACAATATAGAAGTTAATATGAAGAGTGAGTTAGTATGTAGCTGGTTGTTTTAGTAGATGGCTGCGTATATATACATACATATGTATGTATGTGCATATTTATGTTTGTATGAATGTTTACGTGTATGATTGTATAATGCGTGTACACATATATACATACATATAAATCTGTGACCTTTCAAATAGTGGCCAAAGTGTCTTTGTCAGGTTTGAGTTTGGATTAAAATAAAATATTAGTGGTGAAATTGTGTATGCTTCAAGATTTGATATAATTTTAACGATGAATGAAAAGCCTTTTAACTAACTACATGAAATGAGGAAATGAGCATATTGCACATTTGACGAGTAGGAGCTGAAACAATCAAATAAATTTGCGTTCCATGTGGATGGCCAAATGGTCAGAAGAGCAAAGCTGAATAGCTAAAGGGAAGAAATGGTATGCATATATGTAGATTTGTATATACATACATACATACTAAATACTAAAAGGGAGAAATATATAACAAATCTGGTGAGGAGATGTGGTTTTTGCTTAACAAATAAAGCATGAGAATAGAAACTGATCTTCAACTCGATAAAGAAAATAAAGTTACGGTCAATGGTTGACGAATGCTTTTAAAGCTGAGCCAATGGTTAACAGAGCATTGAAAAGATATCACTTTTAAAAATTTTTTGAATGGTAAAATGTATTCGTATGATCCCCAGAACTTTTCCATTTACCAGTAAGGCAATACTTTGTCCAAACTCTCCACCAAAATGAGTACAGAACGAATGGCCTCAGATACACTTCGCAAAGTTTTGAGTGTGTTATCAGTTACGGAGTATCTGTTTGAATTCTTTATCGGAATTACACCACTGCATGGTACGTAATGAAGTTACTAGAGAGCTCCCGACAGAATACCCCTTCTACCCACCAATCAATTGAGAACATACACACAAAGTCAGGAACTAATTTAGGCAAAGAATTTTTTTGTATTTAATTGGTTTGATACCAGCGAAGTATATTATCGGGGAAATGAAAATCAATTTAGATATCGACGAAATTAAAAAGTTTTCTGATCATTGTTTTGCTGGTGGTCACATATTGGCAACAAAATTCAAAATTAATTAGCTTACCACTTATGTTCATCTATTTATTTATAATATTTTTTTTTTTTTAAATCATACAAAGCCAAATTCCAAACTTTGTAGAAAACTAAAAAATTGAATAAATCTTCATTAAAATTTGAAACTTTTTTCTGGAAGTTTTTTGAGTATTCAGTTCTATAGCTCATTAAATTTTATTACGGTAAACTTTGGACAGTTAAAACTAGCACTTTTCTATACTGAAATTTAATAAGTGAGAAAAATGTGTTAATAAAATCTTATTAAAAATAAATAAATATACATTTGCGGGGTATGGGATTATTTTGAGCTTGACTGCAAATCTTCCACAGACGTTAATGGTGAAAATATATCAAAATCGCCTATCTACTTTACATGGAAATTCGTTTCTATAGTTTACAAACCCAAAAAATATAAAAACCTTTAGCATACTTCTGCTCTTAAATTGTTGACTTACTTATCTGTGGCGTTTGCCTATCGTTTGTAAATACAAATCGACGGTTTCTTTTTGCACCTCTAAAAAGTTTTTGTTTGTAGATAGGTCATATTCAATACAAGCTCTCGATATATGTATGTATGTATATGTACATACATATGCCTATAACTATATATTCATGAATACAAAGAAGCACAGGCTATGCTGTGAGATGATGAAAGCAGATGCAGTAAATATTACATCATGCCCTTACAATCAATGAATTTCAAATACGACGATATTTGTGGGTCAAACCGGAGTAGCATCGGTGTATTGATTACACGCAAACACGCACTATTGGCTGGTTGCTGTAACGCGCAGAAGACAGGTTTCTGCCAATGCGAACGGCTTCTGATCTCTGTATGTAGGTATGTGCGAGTATGAATTCGAAGTGCAAATGCTTTGATGTAAGAAAAACAATCTCACAAAACATTTTTTTCCTGCCGCTTTCTTTCATTCCATCGACCAGCGTAGTCTTGACGTGCAGATTTCTCTCTTAAAGTTTTTCAGTATTTGAATCTTGGCCATTTCTTTTCTTCTCCAAAGATGGTTGGATATTTTTCCCTAATAGGTTGGTAGCAAGGCTCGTATTTTGGTGGGTTTTGGCACATTTAGAGAAAATGTAAAAAACCTTTGTTTCGAATGTAAAAAATGTCTCTTTAGCTGTCAACAGTTATCTTCGTTCTTACTTAACCAAATAGTCGCAGACATACCATATATCTGGCTTAAATGACTTTAAGTGTAAAATTTTGCTATATCATTTGTAAACACTTAAGTAAAAAGCAACTGTAATTGCCGTTTAAAATAAAATGGTTTTTTTATTTTTCGTTTGTAACTTTTTACTTACCCGATTTTACTTTACTCTCTTTCTTGTAGCAGCTCATTAATAACAATACGAGTAATTTTAATACAATACTGTAAAAGGGTTTTTGGTGTGAGAAAGCCTGAAAATAATCATTTCGTCGTCAGTTTGAAGAATTTTAATTTTAAATATTGTTTACAGTTTGATGTAAGGTTTAAAGGTATAACCAAAGAGTTTAGTTTTTGCCGTAAAATTTCCTAAAATATAAATTTATTTCTAAAATATATTCAAAGATTTTTAACCAAGGCGAATTCATAAAAGATGGTGTCAATCAATCAGCATATTGGGGGTTGGTAGCAAATTTAAAACATGAGCTCCTGCTTCTTTTGAAACACGTTTTTTGTTGATAAAACTAAGTTATTTTCCAGAGAAGTGAACATTTTGAATGACAAACTAACAGAGCGTCGAAGTCGTTTGTCTCAATTTCCAATTCCAATTAAATTCATTGTTCCCCTGTACAAAAGAGGTTTCCTTAATATAAGAAGTAGAATACCCAGTTTAACTTTTCTGTACTACGAATTTTTCTTGATTAATAGTAGTTAATGACAATAAATAATAAGGTGAAACTTTTTTAACTCTTAATAATTACAAAAAAAAAACACAACTTGCGTTGGCTGTAAGTGTACTATTATTATTTGTATTTGGTGCTGCTTCCGTAAATTTTTTAAGAAACCCCAGGAATGATTATTATAGTAGAAGAAGTAGAAGTAGTAGTAGAAAGGCTACTCTCACGATTGAACAGCGAATAAAGCATATATAATTCCATACGCAAACGTGTGTATGTTCGTGACATTGACAATCACTTTACTATAAAACTGGGTTACAAATTTCATTGAACAAATGCATTTCCGTGTAAAGCATTGCAAGGCCGCTACATTTATTTTTGGCTCAAAAATTATACAAATGCTAAAATGGTCCAACACTGCGACTAACCACGCGGTACATTAATTCATGGTAAACTTAAATAAACTAAAATTAACATACTAAACTTGATATCTTACCAAACGAGTATTTGTATGCCTACGGAATATAAAAAAAAAGCCTAAATACTTTGTCTGCATTCAAAGCAAAAACAATTCTAGATGTAGTCTGTTCATTCAAAAACCACAAAACTAAACGAACTTCACCTTCGCTGGCATCGAAGCCTTAATACCTTTTACTAAAATTCAATTATGACTGCCTTCCCGTTTTCCCCGAGTTGTAGTTTGAAGCAGAACAAGATTGGCAGAAGGTCCTACGCAAATCTAAATGTATTCGACTCTTATTACATCGAAATTGATGTAACTTGATTGAAACTTTTACGTAGTTAAATACGAGTGTGTTCACTTGTACACGAATTACGTATTTGTGGTGTATGTATGGATGGTAAAAGACGGCGCGTGTAATCTTTAAACCACAAGTAGATCTATGTAGCAACACTATAACACGTGTCAACAACTATTTCAACTGTAAAAAGGAATATATTAGTTAGAAAGAAAGGGAGACATATTTTTCATTTAAATATGTATTTACATTCATGCATAGATTAATAGACAAATTAATTTTAAATTATATGAATTGCTAATTCGCAAGCAAGATTAGCAAGTTTTAAAATTTTTGTAATATTTCAATCTATCCACAGGTTTTGTGAATAGTTATAGCTTATTAGTGCAAATATATTTGGTGATTTCTACATAAATGTCCAATGCGGAAGCCCAAGGCTTTGAAGAGAGCTTGATGTAGTATCAAAATGGCATTGTCATATGTAGTAAATACTTACTTCGGTTGTGATTGAGAGATTTGTAGTTATCATCTTTTAAAATGTATGAGTATGATAATGCCTAGTATCTTCTACAGAAAAACAATACTAGATTTTTTTTTTCCAAATAGTTCCCTTTAATCTACAGATATTGGACATACTTAGAGAGCAATTTTTCCACGGAAAATAATCTCGTCATCGCGGAGGTGAGTGCTTAATTTCTACAGCAAATGCCAGGCAACCATTAAACCATTAACTGTAAACAAATTCAATGGAGGTATTGCCACAAATACGAACCTTAAAAATGTTACTCATGTTACTTATATACATACATACATACATTGTCCGGAAATTGTTAAGGAGCTAGTGTATACGGAAGACTTAAGAAACGAACTTGCTAAATTGCTTAATTGAATCTTCAGTTATGTTTAGCCTTTTAAGAACTCTTAAAAATAAACTGTTGACGCAAAGGTTTTAAAGTTCATTGCAATGAATATATACTATATAATATCGAAAGTATTTCAAAATAGCTTTAAAATGTTGTCAGAATATTCTCTAAGCAGATATGATAAAAGTGGTTGTGCAAATCATTTAGCGCCGCCATATACCCTGTCAAACACTTATCATGCTAAGTGGAAAATAGATAAAGCATTTTGGATGTGAAAATGTTCAGTGTTTAATTGTTTTTTTTTTTTTTTTCAACTTGCCACACGCCAGCGAACTGTGCAGCTTTTGGCTATGAATATTTCAATAGTTGTGAGATTAAAGCTCAGTTTTTTTATTTAATTTATTTATTTTTCAATATTAATATGAGTGCATTGCAACATGCAAACCTGTGAAATTTATTATAATGTACAGCAAAAAAATTGGACGAAAGTATGTTTTAACGAAGATTTTTCAATCGTTGCCCTTCAGACTTGGTTCTGTCTTTGCTTAAACAATTTTTGCAAAGCAGATTTTGCCCAGAGGCGAGCTAATTGTAAATATGCCTTAAATGTACTTATAATGTCTACCAATTCAAACGTTTCTTTTATCGAAAAATATGTTTAAAGAATTTCTAAGTGTGTATATGAAAATTGTAAACATTTCGAGAAAAAAAAATCACGAGGCGAAAAACACGGTGTGAGTTTTGTCATTTTGGAGATTTCTTTGAACTGCTTATTAATTTTGAACGGCAACAGCATAATTAACAATATTTTATTATGCGAAATACAGTTTAAATAGTTAAAATATATAAAAAATTATAATTTAGAAATAATTGGAACTCAAGTAATTTTCTTTCATTTGTATGTTGAGAGAAAATTTAAGAAAACGTTTCGTGTGTGAATGCAAAAGTTTCCACAACAATGTAGCCACGAGTAATATATTTTCTACATTTCATAAGTTTGTGACCGGTTTTTATTAGGGTTTTTTTTTAATTTTTCTTCTTTACATTCGCACACTGTGTTTTGTGAAGTGCCTTGCGACCTCTACAGCTTTGTAAGCGCCAAACTATTGTGCTCCACAAATAATATCAAATTTGTTATGCTAATTATTAGAAAAAATCATGTTTGTTTCAGAATGAAGCCTCATTATTATTTATTTGCTTGGTTGGCAATGCCTTTTGAAGCGTTTGTGGCTGTCTTTGACAATCATTTGTGTCTAGCAAGCTAGTATGCCATTCATTTGGCATTCATTCGTGTCGCTAATTTACAAGTTTTATTTTTTTCAAATTGTCCATATATAAATCAAGTTTGCGGCATTTGAATTGAACGACACACGTGTCCTTTTCGTTTTTAAATATTTATGTAAAAGCAACGTTCTTTGCAGGAAAGGTCACCTTCTTAAAATATTACAGTTACCAATCGGCTTAGTTGGACTAGACGGAGCTATGATGAAGAAAAACTGTCATTTAGAATAAAATAATAGATATAATAGGCCTAGGAAACTGTTGAGTAAAGCCACATTGCGGAAAAAATTTCTTAAATGTTAACCGAGAAAGGCATTTAAAATCTTAAATATTCTTTGTGTGCTTCTATTTTGATTGGACAAATACATTTTCTATTCGTATGAGCAGGGTTGCTCGCAATTTAATTTTTTATCGGCGCTATGCTTACTCCTAGACCAAACAATATAATTGTTTTTATTTCTTCGCGCCATCAACACAAACCCTTTCGAACGTTAATGAAATATAAAATTTAATTGAAGGTCAAAACGGTAAACTTTTATGGCTCAGCTAATGCTTTGTCTTGTATATAAATAAAATCATATTTACCACATTCCTACGCCTGGCAGAAATGTAAGCATACAATGAAATTCATTATGCGCTTGCCTATGTTTATGTAGATACACGTACATAGTTACATGTGTACACACTAGGCTTTGTGCCTCATACGTGGCGACTTAACGAATCGGGTGTTGGCATAACATTGAGTGGCGTGTGGCGGAAATCGCTGGTGGCCAAATAATCAACATAAATGCTTTTGAATGACTTTGCTGAAGAAATTCTTTGATGTTGAGTTTTCGGAGGCTGAATGGTCGTTTAACACCAAACCCTGAATCCAAACTTGCCACTTTGTCAAATGTTTACGGATAGCTTCCAAGCTGACTTTGGGTCAGGTCGGAGGGTCATTGCTGAAGACAAAATAATATGCTCCACTTTTATTTTGATATGCTTCAGCCTTCCAAGTTGAGGTATTTCCAATTGGGTAGAAAATAACTGAAGAGGACGAAATTTACGTGTCTGCATTGACAGCCACACTGCTCTTAAGACATTTGGCTGTTCTCCAACTACTTCTAAACTAGTTTGGCAAAGCAAATCTTGACTAAATTATGTCGACAAACATAACTAGTTTGCTTAACTATGAGTATTGTGTCTTTCCTGGACCAGGTGTTCCTCGGCCCGCAACCAGTTAAAGCACTTTCACTTTCGTCCATCGAAGTCATCCTTAAAAAAAATGTGTGAATACTTCGCTGCTAGTATTCTGCTTAAGTTTATTCGTTAATCGTGTAGATTTAAAGTCAAAAACAGGTTAGCGCATTCAATCCTGGGATCACGGACTCTTTTCTATGTCCCAAAATTTCAGGATAACTTATCCGGTATCCTTATTAGAGAGCTGAAGAGCTTTCGATAGATTAAAATTTCCGAGATGCAGGGAACAAATTAAATAAAAATAAATATATATTTATATGTGCCCGAATCTGGGCACTCGATAACGAATCGATTTCAATATGAAATTTCCACGACACTTGATAACGCATTAAGAAAACCATAATTTCAGTACGATTCGATTACTGTTTGCCGTGGTTCAGGTATTTTATGGAAAATGTTATGTTTTTTGAAATAAAAGTATTCATTTATTTATTTTTATTATGATTCTCATTAAACCTGAAATAAAAGTTTTCGTATTTCAAAATTAAAAATATAAATAGTTGAAATGCCTCGGATTGAATGCGCTAATATGTGCGTATTTGTATACATATGTGTGTAAGTATGTATTATTTTATTTTTATTTTCTAAAGGTGGCACAAAGCATTGAAAGCCAAAGTGTGGGACTTGCCGTTCCACGTTCAGCAATGTTCGATAGGGTTTCTACAGTCGCTTTTACCAACATCTCAATTGGACAGAGCCCAGCCACTATGTGTGTATGTATGCGAGTGTGTTACGACTTTTCCCCCTTTCGTAAAAGATACACACATCTGAAATAATAAATAGATTCTGGTTTCCCTAATAGAAGTTTTTAATATATTCTAAGTCTTGACTATAGCAACTTACGCATTGATAAATGAGTTTTGAGTGGTTTAAATACTGCGTTCCATACGTTTTTTAAGTTTTATACGGATTGTAGGAAGGTTGCCTTTTTGCTTATAATATCAATTGTATTTAGAATATTCAGAATACTTTGGAGGAACAGAACAGCAAAATTCCATTTGTTGAGTATTTTGAGAATTTGTTGACAATCTTTAATGCCATTTATTATGTATGTATGTATGTTTGTATGTATGTATATTCAGAAAATGTGTTTACAGACTTTGTTTAGAACAATGTGTGTGTCGTCGCCTTTTTGAAGCCTAGTCGCCCACACACCGATAAGCAGTTTCGCCAAAATGTATTTGTCTAATTAAAACGAAAATCCTCGTATTTGTTGCTTAATAAAATTTCAACCAAAATGGAAAGACTTTAAACTTGTTTTTAACCTTCGACGCATCTATCTATGTTTCGCATGTTTGGCTGCTTTATTTGAGGTCAGTGAAGAGTTTAAATTTACATTTTTCTGTTTTGCTAAGTTTCGATTTGATTTAAAAATATCATTTGTATAGAAGTACGAGTATGTACATATGTATGTATGTATGTATGCATGTAAGTACATATACATGTGTAAAAAAATTAATATTCATATAATTACAAAAAGGTAGATACAAAACTGCGTATATTTTAATTTTCATATATTATAAGCTTACATACATTTGTAGTTATCGCTGAGTTGTGTAGACGTGGCCAACGTACGAACTAAATGTCAGAGAATAAAGGCCCCAAAAAGGCGAAATTTATGGAGGCCAAGTCGCTCCTGCTGCCGAAGAAGCTGCAACCAAAGCTGCAACTCTGTAACTCTGTTCAATAAAAAGAGAAACACAAAATCTGGTAATGATTAATGCATCTTATAATGGTTTTCAGATTCTGTACTTTATTTCAAAACACATTTTTCAAAAATAACGCTGGTGGTGCGTATGAAAAAGAGAAGACCAGACCAATTTATAGAGATGACTTAAATATCTCTCTACCAGACTAAGGCGAAGCTAATAAGTATAATTTGGTCGCAAGAAATGTTATCCTGCTGTTTGCACCAATTATTGCTGGCAAAGCCTACTTAATACCAAATAAAATTCACTCTAAAGTAAGAAGCAGCATTGTTTGACAAATATTTCGTAGCAAGGTTAAGTCGCCTCATCTTGAGTATTACTACACCCCTTTGACTTACGCAATATTTTTGAAAAAAATCATCAAATCAAACATTTGTAAAATGAAACTTATGCACATACGATTAAAACTTTTAGTATTGGCGTTTCCTAATTAATTCTATTTAGAAATGCCGGTAACTGTATTTAAAATGTAAGTACATATATGTAAACTAACTTCTTAACTAAAAACGAGTAACCAAATTATCGGAAATAATATCAATAATTATTGATAATGAGATAATGATACCAACGAGACTTATTACTTCAGTGATGGTTAAGAGGTTTACTATCATCCTCCAGTTTTTTTTGTCAAGAAAATTCCTATAATGTGCTTCACAGAATGCTATTTTGCCTAAAATATTTTTCTCTTTACATTCACAATTTTGAGCATACTTAATATGTTAAATACTAGTAAAATGTATAAATTTACGAGTATGTAATTTAAAGCAAATAAACACCTTCGTTTCCTTAATATTTTAATTATAAAAAATGGATATCGATTGGTAAAAAAGTCATTGCTAAAAATAAATAAATTTACATATTTCAAATCTCCTTTCTATATGAGGGAAAATACATACTTATTTGTTTTATCGCATATTATATTTTGACTAACTTATTTACGCAGTTAGTGTTAGTGCCAACACAATGAGTAAAAGTTAAACCAAAATCATTAAAAGTTAAACAATAAAGTAGATAAGCGCTCCACTCGCCCAAAGAGGCAAAATCAGTTGCCATGGTAATGTTCTTATGGGCAGCCCAATCACTGATTCCGAATGAACTCCCGTCATGGCGAAATGTCCCGTCACGAATTCGGAAAAAATGCTATCAGCAATTCCAACTGTTACGCTAAGCTTGAATGAGTGCTCTTAAATCTTTATACGAAATTCAGCGGTTTTTTGTTTACTTTTTTGACAACATTTGAAAGAAAATGCATATATTTTCACAGGCATAGTTTAAAATAATTATTTAAATACAAAAAAAAAAATATATGGATTCCATTGCGGTAGATGTTTTATTAAAAGAGCAAGTGCGAAGCCGGAAGTTGACGTTTCCAATCTCCAAATCATTTTTACCGTTTTCTCTAAATTATTGAATGTGTGTTTGTGGTTGCTTTACCTTCTCGTTGCTCTGGGCTCAGTTTTGTTTAGATATATGTACATAGCTTCAACCAAACCTGTAAAATGAAGAGAATATGAAAAACAAAATGTCGTTTTTCTTTTTACAATAACTCCATTAATTAGCAAACATTTTTGCCTACCAGTTTCGTTGTGTATATCTATTCAAAAAGCAAACTACAAGAGTCGTATCCTTAACTGGAGGCCCAAGGCTGTTCAGCTGCCGGCATCTTCCTCACAAAAACTATGAACATTTTCTTAAGAGGCTTTTGGAAAACCTTGCGCAATACCTGCTCGCTTTTCCATCATATTCACCTCCGATTAGTGGATGGCCTTGAACTGTTGGAAAATATTTTTAAATTTATGCACTACAGCCATTAATATACACTTCGTACATTTTTCATTACTTCTGTGATAAATGTCCACTTAGTTTCTAGTTCACTTGTATTTTTTTTTTTTCATTTTAATTATTATTTTTATTTCTCCCGATAAGCGAAAGCGTTCGTAGATTATTCTCACTAATAAATGTCAAAATTGCGTTTCACTCGGAATCCGTGATGGCAATCTTCCGAATTTCGAAATTTCGTAAGAACTTTTTATTTTCAAAATAAACAAAAAAAACTTTGTTTACAAAACAATCTTTGTTTACATTTTATATATTCCAAATTTCTAATTTAAACAAATTTTGCGTTAACTTGATTTGGGAAACCTACATACATACGTACATACATATGTACATGCATAAGTATGTACATATACACATACCCAGAAAAGGGACATTGTTTTATAAAAGACTGGGAGAGGTCGGATCTTGTTTTAATATTCAATTGAAACAGATCTTGGGCACCGCTTTCTGCAAACAGTTAAGTGAGTACCGACCAATTTTTGCATTCTTGAAGGCATACCTAGTGAGTCTTTCCAGAATTTTGTGACCAGGAATGCTTCCTAATAATGTGCCTTGCATTTTAGATATGTAGAAGGGAAGTTTCACAAACATCTTTTCAAAGTGAAGCCGTTTAAGGAAAGCTTGTAAACTAAAACGTAAAAATATACCAAAAGGGGGTTTTCTGACGCTGGAAACAAGCAAAACAATGGGAAATAAAATTTCAATTCAATTTGATCACATCATCCACGCGTGGCAAACGTGCAATTTACTGCATGCATACATATGTATGTATGTATTATATATGTATGTACATGCATCAATTCCAGCAAGCGTTGGCTAACAATCAGGCAATTAAGTGGTTACTTAGGCTCCTAGCGATACGTCAAAAAATAAACAGATACAGAACAGAACAAATGAGTCTCTGACGCGGAACATAATCACTACCGCCAACTACCAATCACCAAAGAATTCATAAAAAAAATACATATTTATTCAGCATACGGCAGCTAAATGTTGTACGTAAGTCTGTATGCTTATAGAAGGAAAGAACCTTTCCAAGGCCTTTTGAGGAGCAGCCGATTGCAGGCGACGTTGATGCGCATGCGTACGTGCATTTCGCACGTAGGCCAGCACCGCCAGCTGGACTTTTTAACATAAAGATAAAGGTGGGCAAAAATTACAATTTTGTAACGATTTTTTGAACCTTCAAACTAATTTTTTATTATGTAATCGACTACCAAAACTAGCTTGGCGCAGATATACGAGTATGCGAAATCTGGTAATATTCAACTTTTGAATATGTCAATCGCTTAGAAAAAATAAATATGTATGTATATTGAGTGTGCGAGTTAAGGCAATTATTCTCGCGAGGAAAGATCCATTTCGCTATAATGTTCTTGGCTATGCGAATGTTTAATTTACTACTTTAATGGCATATGATTTTATATACATATGTATGTATATACCTTAACATATTTATAGATTATTTACTAACATATCACGCATGCAAGCACATCGGTGTATACATATGTATGGTATATACAATTTTTGTTTATTAAAATATTACAATGCGGCTTCGCAAATATGGATATCTGTAGCTAAGCCAACTTTCAACTAAAGCCATAATGCTTGTAAGTCCAATTAATAGAAACTGAGTTAGTAATTCAAATTACATGCAAATGTATGCAAATAAGTGTGTTCGTTTGTATTTGAGAAATAAAATCTAAAACGAGCTACCAAAGTTCTTTCATTCAAATGTAGCAACACAAAACTGTTCGATGTATTTACATACAAACTCGTACACAATGTGTATTTAACAATGTGTGTCTGCTAAAGAAAAAGCATACATTGGAGAAAAAAGACCCAATAAAGTTTTGAAGTAAAAAATGGGCAAATAAAAAACTAAAACGTCAACAAAAAACATTCAAGCCCAGTAATAATTTTAAGCATTTTTTTACTTCGGAAAAAAATTTTTTCCCTGCTTTTTTTAGATATTTATTCAAATACTTACATAATTCTTAACTTCCTTAGACAAAGATACATCTTTACTCTTTTCCTGAAGATATTCACCTAAATTTTTGCTTGTGTTAACATCATTTACATTCACTGATATAAAAAGGTTTTCCAAACATTTAATCTTATGCAAAAACTGTGAATTTGCCAGAATAAAAATCGGCTTCGTCGAATCGGAAAAATTTATTTGGAATGCCTCGACCCACTTCTTCCTATGGCATACCTCTCTTGGACTCTGCATAAAAAGGAAATTGGTTGCCGTGTTTGCCTTTACAAATTGCGCACGATGCCTTTTCTTAGTTATAATTAAAATTATTTGCTGAACATTTTTTCAAAGCTTTGTATGTACATATATTCGCCAAGAGATGACGGATAGTCGACGTACAAGGCGAATTCATAAAGATGCCATTGGCAGTTAGAAAAATAAAATAAAAATGTATTTTGTTTTTGTTTTTCGTACAGCGAATGTCAAAATCAGCTGATTAATTTAAAGTAATTCAAAATCAGAAACATTGTAAAGTTTCAGTAACAACGTAATCACCCGTTGATATTTTTAACGCGGTTTTACTTTTTTAATTCATTCTGATTTTGTCCTTTTTAATTTTTTAAGCGTTTCGCAAGAGCTAATAATTAACCCCTAGCGAAATTTCGTCGAGATTTTAAAAATATTTCCAATTCCAAAGCGTCACAGAAGCTTATAAAGAAAGAAAATGGTGAAGAGAAGAAGAGGTGAATGGTGCGTATTTAATAGCTTTGATATTCCTTATATTTTTCGGTGTAAGAAAGCAAAAAAAAATGTGTATTTAAAGAAAGTGAAAGAATGGAAAAGAAGAACCAAATACAAAGAAGAAATAACATAAATCGCAAATTGCTATCTCAAGTATGTATGTATATGAAGAGTGTGAATTGGGTGTGAAAATGGATTGCTTATATGCAGGGCTGGGCGCAGTAAGCGTCAAATACAGCTAAACGTTGCGCAAGTATGCGTGCGCGTTACACTGCGAACAACGAATTGCCTCTAATGAAAATTTTAATTTAAAAAAAGAAACAAAGTATTATTCAAACAAATAATGTTTTGCATTTTTCTCAGCTTATCTTTTAAATGTTGCATTGAATTTCTTAAATTGTGTCAACTTTTGTGCGACTGTTGGGCTTCAATTTGTATCATATTCTTTATGAAACTTAGTATAATGGCGTTCAAAAGTGTTTTTTCGAGAACCTTTTTTGTGTTAGCATAACATGCATTGTGCTTCATAAAAAGCATTCACAGAAAATAAAAATTTATTTGCGTTTTCGACCTTAAACATTGTGCGCAATTATTTTCCGTGTACAAAATTTTGTCCGCTAGCGAGCAACAGCGAGAGCAGTTTTTAAACTCACCGCGCAACTGACTCGTAATTTTCGCTGTCAACGTCATGTGTACGAACACCCGACGTTACCCACTGTGCAGATGGCGTCGCCCAGGCCCGCTTATAATGGCTGAAACACAATGCCGACGTACGGCCGAAATTTCGCCCAGCAAAGCGACATCCTCAGCGACGTTCGCCCGGAAATTTCGCTTACTAAAACATAATTACGGCTACAACGAAATCAGCTGATTACGCCAAGTTGTATGTCAGCTGATAGAGTGACCATATTGAGCTGATAAAACTTTTAGAACATAGAATGAATACAGTGAGAAAAAGGCTATTTGTTTTATTTCGATTTTAAGACCTTATAATATTTAACATATGCCGCTGCTGCCAGCGACGACAATATAAATAAATCTACTGCCGCGAATAGACGTCAGATGAATTCCGTCGGGCGCTTTGGTTGTGCCCATTCTCATATACGGTGGTGTGTTCTATTTTTCACGACGAACATTCGCGACGAAAAGTTCGTTGTACGTCGGCATTGTGTTTCAGCCATAAGCTTCTATTACGTCACTCAACTATCAAATTCGAAAAGTTTAAATTACCGATTCGGTAACTCAAAGGCAAGAATATATCAAATAAAATTTGAATGTTTAATCCAAACCACTCTATCAGCTACAAAAGAAAATACAATTTCCATAAATTCCGCTAGTTGTTTATAGCAAAAAGGTACGAGTTTGTCTGTATGTACTGCAAGAGTCGTGCTCTTAAGATTTTTCGTTGAACGGAATTTAATATACTTACTTACAAACATATGTATGTAGTATGTGGCTGTTCCATTGCCATTGTTATGTACTTACTTGTATGTAATCGTATATACTCTTGTATGTATACATAACGCTCCAGGATTATTAATAAAAAGTCAGTGAATTTCTTTTGTAATTTTCTCCTTTAGTTTACATATTTATTATAAATTGTATGTATTTATTTAACATAAAAGTTTCGTCACCGGCGGAATACGTAGATATGTACGTATGAACATATATCATTAAATTAAACATTATTAATTAAAGATTTATTTTGGAGAATGCTGACTTAGTGTAGTAGTTGTAAATTAATTGTTGCACAATTATCCCATTTATGTGTAAATGCATAGCAGTAGATTTTTTTTTCCATTTTTTTTTTCAATTCAAGTTCTTACACTCTAACTCTACAGTATTTCATTGTTTACTTAAAACTAAATGTTTCACTTTATCTTTGAGCAAACGGCAAGACCCCTGTTTGTGTGCTCTTAACAGTTTACTATGCCCGTAAATCCGCGCACCAGCAAATATACCAACTACGTTCATTTTCATTTATCCAAGTAGTATGTTTGAAGTAGAATGCTAAACATATTTTTAAAAGTATGCACAGCGTATGTATGCGTGTTTACATTATTGATAAATATACTCAGTTTTAAATAGCCGCCCATATGTATGTAAGTATATGTATGTATGTATATGTTAACGCATTACAAAAAAATTAAACAGCCACACGTCCATATTTTTATGAGCTCTGACGTCTATCGCTCATTTAAGCCAAGTCAAAAGTTACCCTGGTAAAGTGGCAACTTCCAATTCGATTCTACGTTTGCACTTTCTTCTTTGAATTCTCATTCTCATCCAGTTTGGTGCTCTCCGTGCTGCTAGACTCCGCATCGGATGCCTCAAACTCAGGATCTGGTACTTCCGTATAATGAAAATGGCCCACCGATGTAGTTTCAGCTGTCTTGTCATTCGATGGGTGCGTGCCATCGCCATACTTCTCAATGATACGACTCACCAAATCTTTTGACGGTTCCTTCATATCCCAAGCCCAGCCAATGCGATGGAAGGCATCTAAGACCATGGTGGTGAAGTTGCCGAGATAGTTGCCAAGCTCAGCCGCCTTGTAGTCCCAGGGGAAGACGTGATGATAGTTGTGCCAGCCTTCACCCATGGCTAGAATTGAGACGTAGATGTTTTCGGCGGGTCTGATACGACTTTAAAGAGAATGAAAATTATATGTATTTTGTGTATGTATGTATGTATGTATTTACGATGAAGGAGCAAAGCCTATTAATTGCAAATGATATTTTATGGAAACATTGAATGTTGGCGAATGAGTTTGTTATAAAGATTTGATTTCTTACTTATCATAGGGACGAGAGCCGTACATATGGGCGGCACTATTCACCGACCATGTGAAGTTCAAGCTGAAAACATAGCGTAAGAGGCATTGTGAAATGAAGGCCAGGCGCAATTCCTCGCCCCAAAAGTAGACTGGCACCAGGGTGGGCAGCACAAAGCAGAGCATAAACTTCAAGGGATAAAAGAACTTTTGATGGAACTTGATAACGGGGTCGTTCATCACATCGCTCATATCCAGTTGCCGTCCGCGGCGTAATACTTCGGGGTGCTTCAACATCATCAACCAGCCGACGTGAGCGAAGAAAAAGCCTCGATTGGAATTGTGCGGATCAGCATCAGTTTCAGAGTACTTGTGGTGTACGCGATGATCGCGCACCCAATCGTACATGGTATTCTAAAAGGGGGAAGAAATTCTTTATGTATTTACATAAATTTAATAAAAAATCAGAGTAAACCGAATTCTTCAACAGGAAATTACATTGAACAAGTGTTTTCTCTAAAGTGAAATATTTAAAAAAATACTTTAATTTGGGTCTCATTGCTCGCCCTTGAATATTTGAGACACGTAAGTACACATAATGCATAAACACATGCATAAACACATAAGTACACAAAATCTTTCCTTTTAAAAAAACATTATATCTACATAAAATATGTTGAGAATTTATATATATATAACAAGTAAATGTAGGAGTAACGAATAAGATTGCCAAAGTCTCTATTTCAAAAGGTTTTACATAAACAAAAAAGTCAGAAATACCTTCCTCTGAGGTTACGAATTACACTAGTCTGCAACAAAATTATTGGTCGGCTTTGTGGATTTGAATATATGTACATACATATTTCATGAAATATTTTATTAGTTACTCGTATTAAATGCATTTGTTTAACTATTATTTCAAGGTAAATAGTATGCATGTGAATAAAAAATAAAATTTTGATGTATAATATTTTTCCTTTTTGTTCTTTTGAAAAACGCATGCAAAGCTTATTAAATTAGCACATTCGAATGATGTTTATGAAACCTTAGTCCCAAAAGTTTCGCAATTAAAGCGAGTAATTAAGAAGTCAGCAGAAATTTATTTTTAATAATATTGAGTTAAATGGTTAATAATCGCGAATGCAGCTTTACAAGTATTAGTGCACTTAAAGAAAAAGGTGTAGTCAGAAATTTACAGAGGTGACACCATTTCGAGTTAAATTACCTGTCCAGCAACAGAGAAGCAAATCATCAATATACTGCGCAGCGCCGCATTCGCCTTGAACGAGCGATGAGTCCAGAAACGATGAGCACCCGCAGTTACGCCGAAGCCAGCAACGCCGCCCATAAAGAGTGCTGAAATAGATGCAGAGAATAAAGTGTAAAAACTTATGTAAAATATGTCAGATGTTCAATGAAATAATTCATATGTATGTATGTATGTATGTATGTACATACATATGTACTTGGTCGCACTTCAAGGAAATGCCCAATTGTCAACATACAATACATACCTACATATGTACATACATAAGTAAATAAATATATACGAGTATATACATATGTATGTATGTATGTACGAATATGTACAGTATATTATACTCGTATGAGCATCAAGTAGTGGATTGTAGTCACAAATTTTACCGAATTTTGACCTTTTATTACCACTCACTCATACAGAGGTTACTCGTATTATCAAAATATTTGTTGTATTTTTATTATTCAAAAATATAAATTTTTATTGCTTGCTTGTAGGCGCGAAATGATGCTTAACGCCTAATGAATGCGAGTATTTGTTTGCTAACTTTAAGTAAAAATTTGTGTTAAACCAATTATCTAAGGTGGTCGTTTCGTTGCGTGGTACATGCATATGTACATATTGATGTATGTAGATATGTTTGTATGTGTTTAATGCGCTGGCGAAACGAAGTGCCAGTGGTTTGTCAACAATGCGAGTATTTGGTTTCAACGTCAATAATGGGTCGAAGCACAATGCTGACAATGCCATCTACATACATACATACATATTCGTACACAGTGGCCTACATATATACATAGTTACATATATAGACCTAAATGGCTGTAAAAATTCGCGAGTATGTAAATGTCTACAACGAAAGTAACTTCATTATCTGCAAACGATGCATTTGGCAATAAAATGCAAAAGTTAGAACCTCATTAAAAATGGAAACGAAGTGTCTACGCATTTAATCGATGGATCGCAACCTCCATTTCTCTACTTTTAATTCGCTAAAGCTTCCTCGTTGGCAAGCAAAACAAAGAATCGTGAGCTGCAAATTCCACACTTTTCTTATCAGTTGATTTGTTTTTTTTTTCTTGATTGTAAATAATTTAATTGAACTAATAAAGCTCACTTTAGTTAATTTGACTGTAAATCCCCGATTAGAGATCTATTATCCGTGCAGCATGGAAACGTGACGGGCTTCTGCTAACTACTGCCAACCATACATATATACATATGTACATACATATGTTACGTATGTGTGTGTGCATAAAAGTTGTTAATTTTGTGTCTTTGTTTTTGCAAAATTAGTAAGTGAATGAAATGATGGAGCCCACGTGTATCGCAAATTTGCACTCGGACACGTAAATCAGATACTAAGAGAGCGTGCATAACAATGTATGCTTGTATTTTCCTTACATAAATTTTTATATATACATACACGTATTTTTTTGTGTTTTGAATAACATCCTTAATTAACTCCAACGAATTCAATTATCAAATCATCTAATTTAATAGCGTTAAGTAAATAATCTAATACGTACATACATACATATGTATATTTATACTCAAATATTTTCCCTTATTTCCCATATACATGTGTACATATCTACATACACACATTCACCATTTTTTGTTGCCCAACTGCGGTCGGTTGCAAATAGTTTGTTGTTCATACCAAATAAGCGGAATTAACCTTCAACGCGCTAATTTTCTTCTTCTTCTTCGCATTTTATAATTTTCGACTTTCCCCGTTTGAGTTGAAAACCGGTTGTGCATTTGAGAGCGACCAATTTTACATTATCGATGGATATCGAAAGTAATAAGTTTACAAATTCCAACACACTTCAAGTTTTATTAGATTGATACATCTTACTTCGCAAGACGTGTAGGAGGAAATCGACCACTTGACCGATTTACATACAACAGCATATGCACATATATGTACATCTAAGGTCAATATCCCAGCTCACACGTACATATCTATGTACGTACAAACATTAAATATCAAATATATTCTTTCGTTATGGTGCCAGATTGGCGCAAACTCGGCCACAAAGGTAACTAAGGTGAAACGATCATCGTAAATATTGTGTGAGCGAGTTTCTCAACTTAAAGAAGATGTGGCTAATCGTTTCACAACATTTTTAACAAATATTTACATAGGCATATCAAGATGCATTAACATAATCAAACGCAAAAGTTCGAGTTGAGTTTTAATGTGTACGATGCGTAGCAAAAACTTGGAAAATTTATGCACGAACATGAATATATTTATGCCTACAAAATGAAACATTTGTGGTACAGTCTAAAGAAAACGTTTGCATTAAAAAATATTGACACTGACTCTATTTAAAAAAATTGTATGCAAAATTTTTTTGTTAAAAACTTTAGCACTTAAGTACATACTCATAGTCAATTCTAAATAATTGAGAGCTTACGCTTGTATATAAAAAGTGGAAGCAAAAGTAATTTTTTTTAGGAATTTGCAAGCGATTCCGATATTATAAATGATTCATCATTCTTGTATGTATGTACATGTTCGAGTGAGCGGAAGGAGATTTCTTAAGCCACAATAGGCTATTAAAGGTTTATAACTAAAGTTTTAATTATATGTAGATAAACGCCGGCCGGTTTTACACTTTGCGACTTTACTGCTACTACGCATTTTATTCACACTTTTTTTTCTACATACAATCAATACAGAATATGCTTATAAATATGAATCTTACAAGTTTCAAAAAACCTTCTTATACATATCATTGCTTATGGTTGATCATAGGTAACTGGTTACAGAAAACGTGATCCACTAATGCATTTAGCCCAGGCGTGTCATTGCCAGAAACTTATCACTCGCCATTTCATTAGTTACAAATCTTTGGCAGCCATTCAATACTTAGCATCAGTGAAAAATTATTGAATTCACAAGAATTACGAGATACATCGGTATAGAGACTACACCAGCTACCTGTCATGCAGTTTCTTGACGTCATTGTGTTTTTTTTTTTAGGAAACTATGAAGCGACTAACAGTGCAGCAGTGACAGCTGTCAGAACTCCTCATTTTAAGTGAAATTCTAAATTTACTGTCGATGCAGCTGCGTATTGAAATAAATCAATCTAAAAAGGGAAATGTTGCAGAGAAAAGCACGTGGAAGGTATAAAAATAATATTAGAGCTACATATTTACATGCAAAAAATTTTAAAAACCTTTTTGATGTTAATACGGCTGCAACAATCGCGGCAAGTGCCAAATTGTAATTTAACTCTTAGCCATTCCGAAAGCATTAACTTTGAACAAAAAAATTCAAACTACACACAATTAAATTAATATAACATTTCTAAGCATTAATGAGGAAAATTTTAATAAAATTGAAAGAAAATTTTAATAAAGAAATATTTCAGGGCCAAACTTGTAATTAGATATTTTGGATATTTTTGCTGAAACCAATTAGTCAAACCAATCAATTAAGAGCGCTTTGAAAATTGTGTTTGCGACTTCTGTTCGATTGTTGACGAGCTACAATTTATACCCGCATTAGCTATTCAATTCATAAAACAGATTGTGCACACGAAGAGCAGCGAAATTATTGCAAATTATGATAATTTTTGTGAGCGCCCGTTGCTATTTTAATCAATTTGAAACATTTCTTATCAATAAAATTTGCATTTTAAAAGTATTAACGTCAGCTTATAGCTAAAAAGATATAAATTTAAAACTAGCGGAGATTTAAGAAAAATCAATGCAGTGACTTGTGAACAAAACTGTTAAAAAGAAATTGTTTAATCCTAATTTTTGTCTTCGCTGAGAAACTGACTAATAAGAGTGATTGAATGTTTGCCAAGAGCTGGCTCACAATACATACAAACATACATACATACATATGTACATACATTCGAGTACGTATCTACAGACATACATCCCGGCTAATCAAAAAAAGAGCGTTCTGAAATAAGGATCGGAAAGGAGTCTTATTTATGAGTTTATTTTGGATGTTTTATGTAAACTTCAAGAAATGTACCTTTTTCTGATGGTTTTTGGGGTGTTAGCGTTCATCTAACGGAATTTAAAAAATTTGATGCAGCGTCTTTTGAAGTGAACTTAAAATTATCAGTTTAAAGTCAATTCTTGAGGAGTTCACACGTTATTAAAAAGAGGTGAATAATTATATTATTAAGCAGAAATATGTCTAGAAAACTATGCAGAAGAGAAGCTGCTGAAATCATAGATTATTTTAAAAAAAGAAAGCATTTGTTTATGGAAAATAGTGATCGCTGTAAGAAATGCAGGGGGGCCATTTTTGACATCATGTTATGCATTTATTCATATATTTTATGCATTTATTCATATATGTATACGTATACATCTATGTAGATATGTAGAATATGTATTTATGTTATAAATTTTAGTTATAACTCATTATATGTTAATAAAAAACAATATTCATCAAATTAAAATTGAAAATGAAACATTAAAAGAAAGTATTTTTATTCCATTCAAAAAAGTCGCCAACGCACCATCAAAAAATACTCAAATATGACTCCAAAAAGACTCCAATAAACCATCAAAAAAGACCCAAGAAATGCTCAAATAAGACTCCAAAAAGACTGCTAGAAACGATCAAATAGGGCTCCGAAAGAGCTCAAAAGTTCACTGAAAATGAGTCATAAAACGCACCGAATTCATCGGATTTGTAGTCTTTTTGGAGTCATTCCTTAGACTCCTTTCAGCGTGCCCGCGTAGAACGAAAAATCGCTCATTTAGGGCTCCAAAAAGAGCTCATTTATGAAGGAAATGCTCCGATATAAGAAGGTTTTCTGCTCATAAAAGAGTCTTTTAGAATACTTTTTGTTAGCCGGGATATATCCAGATTTAAAGCATAGCTCAGACGGTCCACATTTTCGCACAACTGAACCAATACATTTTGACAAAACAAAAAAAATTCAATCATTGACGCGAAATGCAAGCGCACTGCAATTTTTCTTACAAAATGCAAAATTAAAATGCACAAGCGCTACAATCTTAATTACGTATGTATGTACATATGTATGTACACACTTAGTACGTCGTGCCACATGAAACACGTGATGGTATTTCCCAAAATGTGTCATCTCCAACGCAGACTCGCACGCATCCGCGACAACGTAACAGCACACACACACACACACACACACTCGCACACTCGCACACATACATCCGCAATGCACGCGTGGACGGACGTGCAATCGAAGCGCACGGTGCACTAAAAGTGCATCGATCGAGATTACTTTAACTGATCTCTCGCACACTTTATCGCCGCCTCAATGTCAAGCAGCAAGTAAAGTAGACGGCGCTAAAGCTAAAGCAAAAGAAATAAAAATAAAATTAATAAAAAAATCAAAGCAGCGAGTTTATAAGTTGTTTAATTCATCAGCAGACGCACACCTGACGGCTTCACCGATGTGGCATACAGATTGTATATAAATATGTATGTGTGTTATATACGTATGTTATATATGTATGTTCATAAGTTTCAATACGAATTTTTGTTTTGGAGAAAACGGCAATCCTATCAGCCACTACGGCAGCATGGGTAACTCAGGCCTTTTGCCTTGGTCCATGGTTTTCCGTCAAACATACAAAGATACTTACTCGTACATATGTACACACATACATACATACATACATACATACATACATAAATATATGCATCGAGAGAAATTAACGCAATTTAAAATTTTGTAAAACACCTCTGACGTATGGCTGTTGTTTTAATTTACGCAAAAAAATAAAAATTAATTTTAATCACTTCGGACTCAATAAAAAAAAAGTTTTTCATAAAATACATTTGCGCTTCGCAGTCGGCACAAAACTGCAGGTCCCTCCATTTGTGGTAGAATATAAAGACGCACACCACAAATGGTAGGAGAAGCTCGGCCAAACACTGAGCTACATACATACATACTATGTATATGTATAGTGTAAGCTCCAAATTATTATTATTATTCTTATTAAATGTATTTTTGAACAAATGCGCACTTACATACGTACATACATACATATTACAAAAGGTTGAGAAATCGTGAGAAATAAACAATAATAATTTTATTTTATTCCCAATTCTTTTTATTAAAAAAAAAGCTCATGTCTGAAACTTTATGCAAAGTTTACATTGATTTCCACAAAACTTGGAACGTAAAAAACATTTTTAGATGTTCTTCCTTTGATAATTATTTAGCCATGAATGTATTTTTCTTAGTCATTCCCCGTTTTTCTCTATGTGTACACAATATGCGTGTGCAATTGTTTGTGCATATTTGTATTCGACGCGGCACGTATGAATGTACACATAATGACTACAAGGTAATTATACATATATATACATATATACATACATACACACATACATATGTCTGTATGAATGAACATCCCAGTAGAAAACTAAATCAGTCTATTCGGAAATTGAAATCAATTAAATATATTGAATTATGGAAATTTTCCATAAAACATTTCCATAAAGCCTTTTTGAAGAATTTTCGGTTCTTTCAAAATATAGTGACCTGGCTAAAAAATAAAAATAAACAACATAACAGCGATGATATTGCAAGACCTAATTTGTTGGACATAAATAATTTTACAAAGAGTATAAAAACTGAATATGCCATTGGCAAAAAACGAAGAACGATTTAAAGGTGTGTAAAATTTGGGACATGGAACTAAGTGCAGCATCACCGACGATATGAGGTAATTAACAAGCCATTCTCTAATCTCTACAAAACCGCGCTAAATTCCCTCCTCGTCCTTAGTTAGTTAGTTGTCATCAACTCTTTTTTTTTTTGAGTATGGCAGTTTACCTTTAAATTTGTATACCCATTCATGTGTGCACACACACGAATGCATAATGTTTAATTTCATTTGGCCGGAATATGTTTACAATGAAATTTCCTGCTAGATTTCTTGCGAAACTAAATTTGCGGCAAATCAGAGACCTCGTGTCAATAATGCACAACTGAAAATCGCAGACTCGCTTATTGCATTCGTTTTTGTTTTCATGATGAGGTTGCAAAATTAGTTATAAAAGGTAGCAAAATTAAAAAAATGTAAAAGAGGTAAAAAACAAATTTAAAATGCTGCCTCATAATGGGTCTCGTTGTGCACTGTGCGATGTGACATAAGTCGGTCACAGCGGAATCAATTTGTTTAACCAACAAACTGCTTTCAAGAGCGTGAATGCACTCGCACTCCTCCACTTGTACATATGGACAAATGTATGTACATATGCATATTATATACCTACATACATATGTACGAATTTACTTACATATGTACACACATTCATACTTATATGGATGTACTTATACGCGCATATGTAAATGCCTTCGCATAGATGTACATACATACATACTATGTTACAAATCCATTTACAAATAGTATATATGTACATACATACATATATACATACATAATTTGATTGTTCGAAAATGCATCCATACGTATGTATGTATGGATATATGTACATACATTTGTCCTCTCATTCACAGTGAAATTTTGTTTTCATGAGACAAATAACTTGATTTCAACTCGCGCATACATACATACATACATACATACATATCAACATACCATATATATACACACATACATACAAACAATGCGATTTGCCTTAACTGGTGTTGAGGCGTAGGAGTAACAACGCAGCCTTTAGTAAATCTTGTTGATGAGCATTTAAATGTATAAATATTGGTAATAATAAAAAAATGCGATTTGGCCCGCTATGAAAAGTTGCGTTTGAAATTAAACAATTATTTATTAAGTTATAAAAAAGTTGTATTTTTTGATTTTATTGAATTAAATTTTGGACATAATTTTTCGTTTCTTACAAAAACCTTCTAAACCCAAGTTTCCAGCTATATATTTAGAAAATTAAAAACAAAAGCATTTGTCAAATTTTAAATAAAAATTTCAAATTTTTTTCTTAGAATTAAATACACATTCATATTAAGTTTAAACAATTTTTTTTAATTGTTAGAATTTGTTGGCATGCCGTTCTACAGCTAATTAAATTTATGTTTATCTAATACAGTGCTAAGTAATTTTAAGTGGCTGCAAACTACTGCTAATTTTTGACAAATTATTCACTCAAAGCGTTTCACAGCTTTTTACATATAAAATAATCGCGATCCCGTAAAAACGGCAACTCCTTGAATGATTTTTTTTTCTTAACGGAATTTGTAGTAAACAAGAAGTGACTCCTCGAGACAAAATCAGCAGTCTTGAATGGGTTAAATCGGGCGCATTTCGACCTCAAAAATATATTGTTTATTCGACATACATACATATTTACTCCGAGGAGTACAATACGTAATTATTAAATATGAAAAATGTTTAAAAATATTATTTTGCATTGTATATATGAGTATATTAATATATATACATACATATATACATACACATATGTATGTATGTAAGTATAAAAGTATCTGCAAATTGGCACATTATAACCACTTTGCAAATACCAACACTCATGCAATGCAAATACTTCCCTGCAAAAAATTGTGCGACTAATCTTTAAAGAGAATATTCCGGGACTAGTCTCATTCGGGTACAATTGGTTATTAATAATAGACCTATTTCATTATTACTGGTAAAGTAAATTTTGTTTTTGTATTTATAACACCCGAAATTGAATTTGGTATTCTAAAGTTATGGTTACAAATTACATGGAGGCCTTTTACTTATATACGCTTACCACCACCTTGATAAATTCGCCTTGAATCAGTTGAAGCAAAATTTTTTTTCAGAAAATGTATAAATGTGAATAAACATTTCGTCTTGTTATTTAAATAATTAGTTTCTCGCAAATATTTTACACATGCCTTACTGAATTTTCGTTATCTTAAAGAATTTCTAGAATTTAAAATTGAAGGAACATCTTTGCTTTCGGTTTTCTATTAAATTAACAAAACAAAACTAAGAGGAGGTAATCTCTTTCGAAGGTTACAAAATTTACCTGGTTACAATGAGCGTAGAAGACGAAATAGTTACAAAATTTACTAAATGGTCAATTTTAATACTCTAGTAAATTTTATTACCTTGCTAGAATAGACCTATTAGTCGCAAACAAGTCTCAAACGGGTAGAATTGCAGATTCGTTTTGTATTCACCATTTTTCGGGTACAATAAACGATGAATTGATATACTTATGCACGCGCTTAGGCAACGTAGTTTATGCGCGTTGTTGGCGTGTAAGGAGAGCGTTCGCTTAGCAACCCTCGAGCAGCCGGTTCGATTCTCACTCAAAGCTATGATTTTCATTTTTGTTTTTATAAATAGACTGGTCCTCATTTAGACCCATTCAGGTATTAAAGGAGACAGTTAGTCTCTTCATAAGACATGCTCGCAAAAAAGGGAACAGTTCATTCCATATAAAGAGATTAGAAGTTGTATTAGTCGCATGTTCCTTTGTGACTATTCCCGGACTCATCCTAGACGAATCGCATTTTTTGCAGGGTTTTAATATACATACATACATACTTATACATATACGCGAATACAAATGCATGACTGTCGAAAAATTGATGTTGAGCTGCAATTACCGCATATTTTATGTTCCCTTGTAAATGCGCATAACTGACACCATAAATTTGCTGTGGCAATCGCCATATGCGAGCACATACATACATACATACATAGACATATATGTATGTACATAGAGGCGAGGGAAAGCAATTGAAAACCTTAGCGGCAAAAAACAAAAAAAACCAAAGACCAACAAAATGTGTACGCTCACAAAAACGGCCAGAAGAGACAAAACGCGGCTTTAAAAGTCAAAAACTGCGGAAACCTTTATTTTATTTTGGTACTTTCATGGCTGTGATGCAGGTTGCGCAAGCACCCAGACACAGCAATTAACAAATTGCTTGTTCCACATATGAGCGATGGCAGCAGTAGCAGCAGCAGAAAATAATGGCTTTTATTTACCTCTGATCAAATGAGCATTAAACATTTGGTATGAAGTAAAAACAACAAAAATGAGGATGTGAGTACACATGTACGTAATGTAATTCTGCCTAAGGTACCGCACCAGCAATCAACACTCTGCGATTATTATTATTATTATTTTTTAATTGAAAGTCCATTTTAAATAAAATTGAATATAGTATATGCACATACATACATATTGGCAAAAACACTTTACAATGAAGTAAAGATGCCAAATTTACATGGTTCATATTTCGATCAGAACTGTTAATAGAAATACCGAACAAAGCACATTGCTAAGTTTTGGGAAAAACGAATTCATTTAAGAGCTCACAGGCACATATTAATAAACAGATACATATCTTTGTCAACTAAAAAGCCGAGTTATCTGATCTTTAAAAATAAACACTCAATTGTTATTTACTTACCCCACAAAGCTGTGTAGAGACTTATTTTGGCCACCGGATATGTGAATAGGCATACGAGACTCACGATATGCACCAAAGAGATTTGTATGACTTTATCCCATTTGAGAGGTGCTTTGAACTCGACGCCTAGCAGCTTATCGCCCTTGAACGTGCGTGTGTATTCCTCCAGGTTGATATGGTAAACAGGCTCATAGAGACCAATTTTCTTAAGGGGATTAGATGATGGAGTCGTCTCACCAACAACCGCGCCATTGGAGGCGGCATTTATTTCATCGTCGGGCCTGTAAACGTTGTTGCTGCGCTTTTTGAGCACATCTTCACCATCGGCCAGTGTAGTGTTGGCGGCAACGTGACTCGACGAGATCGTTGGATGACCCATTTCTGTTTGGACGTTTCAACGTCAACGGTTGTGTATAAGAGAGTTGTAAATCGAAATTTGTTCGTTCGCTGCAGGCTTAAATATTTAGAAAATAATAGGCAAAGTAAGGTGAAGATAATAGTTTATGTCTGTGCTCCTTGTGTAAACAGAGTTTGATCTTTTTATTATTATGTTTACTAATTTTTCGGCGGTAGAAACCGAGAAGCTTTTTTTTTTATTGTTTAAATATTTCTAGGCACTTCAGCAACCCACAGTTGGCGCTAACTGACAATAGTTTCTGAATATAACTATTCACACAAACACGTACCAAAACACACTCGATGAATATTTTCCGCAAATTTAATCTGGCTCTGTTAAAAATCGTATATTTTTTTTAAATTTTGTTCACAACCAACTTCTTTAATCTTTAAGCTGGCGACGAGCCGTTAAAAATCAAAGCAAATTAAAAACTTGAACGCTCCTTTTGAATCATCCGCACCAAATTTCTAACGAACTTTACACGCCGCCGTTCCGAAGGCAAATGAACACGATCCAGTCAAAAAGTTCGTATCTATTGGTTTACTGCCGTGCTGTCGAGATTCTGCTTTCTAGGCAACATACATATGGGCGCACCAACACCGATTTACACAACAGTTAGCGCGACAGTGACCAGCTGAGGCCAACACATATGTATGTACATACATACATATGTATGTCCATTAATACGAGCTTGAACGCACGCACGGTAACAAGTGTCGGCGGAAAATCGTCAGTTGGTGTTAGTGCGTATAACCCAGCAAGCATTTAGATTAATGGAGCTTTTGATTAGGTGAACCAATATAAAATCTGAGACAGCAGAATGTATTACAAAATCCTTACCGAAATAAGTAAGAAATCATAAATTAGCGATAAGCCAATTTTTTTGTGTTTACGAAAATTAGATTTGAGATATACAGGACACTTCAGATGGGCTCCCTTCTCACAGCACTTCTATATACATATACATAACATACATATGTACATATATATATTCTGAAAAGCGGCGCTTAATTTATTTATTTATTTATTTATTTAATTAAGTCTATGAAATACATTTCTTACAGACTATGATGAACATAAATTTAGAACTTAAAACTAATGATCTTAAGAACATTAACAACGATAATTTGAAAATCGAAATATTAATATGCATACATATAAGAGATTAAGAAATTATATTACAAAATGGAATTCAAAATGTTCAAAAATTCATTTTTCGAAACTGAAAAGTCAAGGAAGACAGAATTTGAGATCTTGTTAATTTCATTGATAGCGCGGGCTATAGGAGCATTGCGGCCATAATCAGTTTTAAGATTTTCTTCATAGAAAGGCAAAACAAAGCGTAAAGAGCGGTTAGGAACATTGAAGTTAATCCGTTCCAAAAGAGATGGACAATCCACTTCACCACTGATAACTCCGAAAATAAAACTCAGGGAGAGCAGAACTCGCCTACTTTCCAAAGACTTTAAGTTTATTAATAGTAAACGTGAACTATATGAAGGCAGCGGCTCAGAAAAATTTAAAGAACGTAATGCGAATTTAAGGAATACTTTTTGCACCCGTTCAATTCTATTTATGGCTGAACTATGATGCGGCCTCCAAATAATAGCTCCGTATTCCAAGTTCGAACGAACAAATGCTGTATACAAAAATTTTAGTGTATAGGGGTCACCGAACTTAACGCAGTTACGCCTAACAAATACCAAAACCGAATAACCTTTGCTAATAATATTACTAATATGACTATTAAAATTAAAATTCGAACTAAAAATAATGCCGAGATCTTTAACTTCCTCTACTGATTCTAATACAGAACTAGAGATCAAGTAACGGGTTGGTAAGATATTTTGAATTTTCGCGTAGGTAATCTTAAAGCACTTTTTAATATTCAATGATAGGCGAGAATTCATGCACCAGAGATGCAAGTTATCTATATCTGCTTGAAGCTTAATCACATCAGAGGGACTTTTTATTATTGAAAAAATTTTTAAGTCATCGGCATAAAGTAAATATTTAGCAAAAGAAAAGCAATTTTTAATATCGTTAATGAATAATACAAAAAGCAATGGGCCTAAAATACTGCCTTGGGGAACTCCAGAATAGGCAGTAAATGGTCTAGAGTAAACCCCGTCAATAGAGACCACGCAGCACCTATTTAATAAGTAAGACCTGATCCAATTAAGAAATTCAGAATGGAATCCAAGAAGAGCTAATTTCTTAACCAGCATCGAATGGGAAACTGTGTCGAACGCTTTGGAGAAGTCAGTATATATGCAATCGACCTGAAATCCTCCGATAAAAGACGCAATGCAATATTCACTAAACTCCGTTAAGTTCGTAATTGTGGAACGATGGGGTACAAAGCCGTGCTGATTTGGTATTATCACGCTTTTCGTTGCAAAATATATTTTTTCTTTCACTATGGATTCAAAGAGCTTAGAGACTGTAGATAACTTCGAAATAGGTCGATAATTGCCAACATTATTTTTATTACCACTTTTAAAAATAGGAGTAATGCAAGTAAATTTCCAATCATCCACAAAAACACCTGAAGCCAGCGACTTATTAAAGATAAGCTTTAAGGGGTGTATTAACGCAGGAACTTTTTTCAGCAACGTCGCAGAAAAACCATCAGTATCTGTCTTGTCAGACGGTTTTAGCTTGGTTACTCCATTTAAAACATCCTCGGACGAGAGACTGAGAAAACCAAAACTGAGGGATGCGTTATCAAAAACGTCTAACCTGTCTTGAGAAAAACTATCCTCTTGTAGAAAGTTTGAGCAGAAAAATTCCGCAAACAAATTTGCAACATCAGAGGAGTTAGAAGCAGATCTGTTCTCCAAAAAAACGGCAGACGGAATATTACAGCTGGTTTTTTTTGACTTTATAAAATTCCAAAAAGATTTTGGATTAGATTTAATACTTGACTCAACATTCAGTATGTAATTCCTATAAAGAAATTTGTCTAGACAATTAAACTCTTTCAAGTATTTCTGACATAAGGCAAAGAAAATATCATTATCTGAAGTCTTATATCTTTTAAAAAACTTATTTCTAAGATTCTTTAACTTTTTCAGGCGGTGGTTGTACCAAGGTAGTTTATATGGTTTTTTCTTAAAAACAGGTATGTTTTTTATACAGGTTTCGGATAAAATACATTTGAAAGTTTGATAACATTCTGAAACATCAAGAGAGGAAAGTAAATCGTCCCAGTTACGCTCCGATAAAAGCGAGTTTATTTTTGAAAAATCGCAGACCCTAAAATTAAACGAGGTGTGGTGAACAGGATAACTTGTTGAAAAATTATAAAACTCAAATTTTAAATCAAGGGTTAGATGGTGCATATCAGATGGTGACAGTGGTGCATGGCATTTTTCAATAGAACAATTAACATTATCACTGATAAAAACAAGATCTAGAATTCTGTCTAACTTGTTAGCAAATCTATTGATTTGCAATAAGTTTAGGCTTAAAAGATTGTCAATGAGAATTGATTCATGAGTCTTAGATATATTTAAAGGCGTAAGACCAAAGTTTGAGTTTGAAAAGGATTTGGACCACCGCACATTACCCAGGTTGAAATCCCCCAATACACAAACATGGTTATCACCCATTTTACTTAAAACTAACGAAGTGATATTATCACAATGAGCACGATAAATATGATCATTACTATTAGGCGGGATATAGGAAACAATAAAGAACAGAGAGCTAAGAGGCGATGACCCTCTTACGCAAACACAAAGTTGGTCAAGTAGAGAATCACTATTCTCAAGTGTGACTAAGTAAGAGTGAAATTTTCTTTGCACCGCGATGAGAACCCCACCCCCTCTTGTACATCCTGTCTTTAAAGGATCCCTATCCTTCCGATATACGTTATACAGGTTTGAATCAAAATATTCATTGTCAAAGAAATCCTTTGACAGCCAAGTTTCAACGATAACAAATACATCATAGTCCAATCGAGAGCTAAAAATGCGAACTAATTCTGCTTTAGTTCGAAGGCCAGATATATTCTGAAAATACACATTCAGATCGCATCCATTACCAGCACGCTTACCAATGTCTACACAATTTGTCGTTGTTGAGTCTCGGTTTTTTGAAAAAAACGAAACGGGCGCAATCTGACATTAGCTGGCCAGAGATCTGGTGAGATCAGCTTTTCGTAGAAAGCCACAGAGACACCGAGTTTGACTTATTTAACTACATACAATAGCTATAGGGTAAGAATTCGTGAAATCGCACAGAAAAAAACGACGTCCATAATTTTTCCTATACTTAGTTTTTTATGAAACTTTTTTTTAAACTTTTTTTATTAATTAAAGTTTTATGTATATTTTGTTTCAGATTTAATTATCTCGATAACCACTGGTACCGATTTTATTAATTTAAAAAGCATTACGACGTATAATTTATAGACAATTATAATTTCTTAGATTATTTACTAGAGCGTTTTATATTTTATATAAAAAAATATTTACTTTTTTGAGGTTATAAAAATTGTGTTCTCCGTCTCAGAAAATGAAAAAAAAAATCCCATCCAAAGGTCTGATTATGAAGAATCTAATGCCGTTTTTAATTTTTTGGGATCGGCATAACTAAATAAGCTACGATTAAAATATTGACACTATATATTGCACTACTCATTTAAAAATCAGCATATGTTTATGAATGTAAATAGTAGTACTGCTAATCACCAAATGGCACCACCATGGGTCAAGCTATGCATATGCATTGCTTTTGAAGTGAATTTTTTACCTTTGTCCATATTATGAGATTTAATTGGCACTAACCAAAGGGGTTAATAAGCTAAAAAAGATGCAGTTTTAAGTACAGTTCCTGTCAATTGGAATATTCGTCAAATCCAAAGATACCTCGACTTAACGTTTCACATGGCTCGCATTGCAAAAAAGTTCGTAAAATTTCTGGATATGGCAGTTCTGTATATAGAGATATGGGCCGGAAATTATTGGATGCCGTCGTCCAGCAAATTGAAGACTTCTATCAGTCTGATGAATGTTGCCGAATAATGCCCGGTAAAAAAGACTGAATATCTATTGTTGTCAATGGAAAACGCATAGTGGTACAAAAACGGTTACTACTTTGAAAGAACTACGAGTATATAAACAATTCTGTGTGAAATATCCTCATACTTATTACAGTGAGTCTTTCGCTTTTCTCGATGTTGAGACTTCGCTTTTGTATACCAGTAGGATCGAGTGGATTTCATAACGTTTGCGTGTGCAAAATTCATAAAAATATGGAATTCAAAATTTCTGCGCTGAATCATACGATAATTTATACCAACAGAAATTTTGGTCCTTTTTCTCTCGGAAGTATTTTAGATTCGATATATTGTACAGAGAAAAAGTCACACTGTTATTTGTGGAGTTGTCAAGAATGTCCCGGTGCGGATGCAACTTTCGAAAAGATGAACTTACTTTGTAAGAACAACGAAATTTTAAATATATCATATAAGCAATGGACAACCACAGATAGGTAAGAAACATGATTTTAATATAACTACTTTCAAAAAAGAAACGGAAATATTTCTCAACAAACTTAAACCATTAATTTATATTACAAGATTCTTGTCACATTACATGCCGGTAAACTTCATTTTTAAAAGAATGTGTTAAAAAGAAAATATACTAGCTTGGGAAATAACCGACACCCTAATATGCATAACTTCTTTATTCTTTGTAAATTTTAAAATGCTTTAAATAACACAAAAATTTAATTTAATTGAAAACAAAATTCTGTCTATCTGCTGCCAATAAATATGGACAAAGGTAAAAAATTCACTTCAAAAGCAATGCATATGCATAGCTTGACCCATGGTGGTGCCATTTGGTGATTAGCGGTACTAGTATTTACATTCATAAACATATGCTGATTTTTAAATGAGTAGTGCAATATATAGTGTCAATATTTTAATCGTAGCTTATTTAGTTATGCCGATCCCAAAAAATTAAAAACGGCATTAGGTTCTACATAATCAAACCTTTGGATGGGATTTTTTTTTCTTTTTCTGAGACGGAGAACACAATTTAAAAAAAAGTTTCATAGCAAAAATTATGGACATCGTATGGCTACCAACTGACTGTTTTTTCACGAATTCTCACCCTATAGAGAAAATATGTTTCAAATGAAGTGTCTTGATTTGTACATTTGCACAATGTTAAAGTTCTTGAGATATTTGTTTTCATAAGACTTCTTTCTAAAGGTTTTGTGGATGTCTCGTATAAAAACTAAATTGTGTTTATTCACTATGTGGATGCTTAAATTTATAGCGCTACAAAGTATATTATTTTGAATTTTTATTCAAATGATATGACCACCACTGGATATGACAGTAGTCATAGAATAAATGAAAAGAAGCACCCAAGCCTGATCATGGCTGTGTTCTAAATGTCTGACAGCGTTCCAAATTAGGTTTTGTGGGACCACCTAGCAGAGCGACCTTTCAAGGAAGGAGTGTATATGTGTCCACACGAATGCAGATTATGTCCTGAATTTGCGTGAAATCGGACCTTAAATACGAGGTTAAGAGATATATGAATTCCGCGCCAACTAACTTAAAGTTAATCATTTTTGCACGAAGCTTTCGAACAAAAAATAAACTATTCAATTAGGTTGTGGAATGTAGAAGAAAATGTTACCAAAGTTTAAACGTTAATCTATTCACACCAAAATGTACATGGCATATTAATATTTGATCGAAAATCAATAAGTTGGTGGAATTGCATTTTGAAAAATGTTTGCTGGGAGTGTGGTAATGGCCACGAAATCACCAGTCTGTAGCGAACAGCATCTGCCTTACGAATACTCGTCGTTAGCGGTTTGCATACATACAAACATACATATGTATGTATGTATGTGATTATGTACGAGCGTAAAATTAAGTTTAAATCTTAAGATATTCATATGTACAAACATACACACAAATGGTAAATGGATGAAAGTTTAAGACTGCATTTTTTTACGAACTAGCAGACCCGTAGGTTCCGATGTTTCGCTGGTGTCCATTGGTTTTCTTGTATTTTGGTAAACAAAAATGTCGAAATATTGACTACAGATCTACACTTAGGCCAATGCTAACAAAATATATTCTTTAATTGACCCAAAAGCTTCGAATACATACATATGTAGTATATAATCAAACTGTTTTGAAGCTCATTGAAATCTTAAAATAAATATCGATACTAAACTCGGTAAACATAAAATCTTTCAGCTAATTTTTGCCGTAAGTGTTGGACTTTCTATTGCAAAGAATTAAGAGCGAAATATAGTTAAAAAGGAAAATGCATACATTTTTAAAATGTATCTATTTTGTTTATTTAATAATATTGTTTAAAATTAACAGAAAGACAAAAGAGAGAAAAAAAGAAAATGATATATACTGTATAGCAGCCCTGATAGATTCAGGAATGGAATTCCGGAGCCTCCTTATGGGGCGTTCAGACAGCGCTTAATTGAGTCAATTAGTAAATTGTGTCCACTCAAAATACACGAAGACGATTTGCTAACTGCGTCAATTAAGTATAATTAAATTAAAATAAGTACTGCTGAGGAGATGTGGTAATCTCCGAAATAGCGGGTATAACTTCCTCCAATAAAAACTGGAACACTGTCTTGGCCGTCCTTCCTTCCTTCCCATTCTCAATATACCCGCTTCCTGTGTCTCGATAAGTATAACAAGTACTCAATGTGCATATGCACCTATATTTGGACCTACATACACACATATATGTACATATGTATGAACATAAGATTTGATAAAGATCTAAAATGTTGATGCGAAAACTTAAATCAGAAATGGAAACCCCAAATTTTATGAATATGCGAGTATGTATACATAGAAACTCATAAATTTGAAAACATTCTGCATATGTATGTATGTATGTATGTATGGATTTGTGTGTTAGGTCCACATGCTGTCGTGTAACTGCCTAAAAACGCTCTGGAAACGAAGAGCAAGCTGGGCTCAAACGCGTGTCTCAACCCTGCCACAAATAAATAAACCATCATGCAGACATACATACATACATGCAAACATAAAAACAACCATACACATACATAAGTATTTCAATAAAGATGCTTGTAACTGGTGTTTAACGAATTGGCTCGACGTCACTCGACGCCAACTCAGGTCGGCAGCGCCAACTTGGCTAAAAACCGCTAAACCGCCAAACCGCGAATACACTCGCATATTGCATTTGTATTTGTTTTTCATAGATGTACATAAATATGAGTTTATGCATATACGAATATACATACTAACATATATATATTTTATGTTCATGTGTGTGTGTGTGTGTGTGTAGAGACTAGTATTTATTTATAAATACAAAGGCGTTTGCATGTGTTAAAAGGCAGAGCCCTTTGTTGGCGTCGATTGGCAGCTACAGCTACTACAACAACAACAGCTTTAACGAATATTACAATTGACAAAATGTTGGTATTAGTATATTATGTTTGTTTGTTTGTATGTTTGTACATATGTATTTACAATAAAGAAATAAAAGGCAACGCACCACAACAGCATTTTGCCGCTATGCTCAGCAACTTGAACTAATGTGTCAGCAGCAGCAGCAGCTGCATCATCAATATTGCTGTTGCTTTATCAACACTCTTCGATTTCCTTTGTTCGATCATTTGTTGTTTTGTACAAATAATGTGTGTGTGTATGTTAAAAAAATACTCACACTAAAGCAAGTTCAACTCCATATTTTTAAATGGATTTGTATAAATAAATTCACCTGCATGTTGGTATCATTAAAATGTTACAAAACCACATAATAATTATGGCAATCTTTTAATAATATTATCGACTAAAATAACGATTTTAGCATTTTTTAAGCTGGTGAATTTCCTTACATATTGTTTTGACACTGACAGCTCCGCGAAAGTATAGGGTGTTGTTTTTAGACATGTGGTTTTTAAGAAGAAATAAAACGCATACAATTTAAAGCTATGGCCAAGAATTTAGCTTAATTATAAAGATAAGGGTTTGCCATTATGGTTTAAAAATTATTTCGGGCAAGTGACCGCCGCGGCTCGGCTCGAAAAAATTCCAGCAATTGGGGCCGTATGTCAGCAATAATGGGCCGAATAATCTCTTCATAGGCGTCTTGAAATGGCCAAACTGAGTATAAATCAAGTAACAGCTGTCAAAAAAACCAACTCCGAAAAGGTATTGTCTCATTGAAAAACACACGTCTAAAAAAAACACACTTTGCCATAGATATGTATATCACAAATAATTAACATTCAAATGCGATGTCTAGAAATATCATTAAATTTGCTTTAAAGCCAAATTCATTTGCTTTGCCGTTCCTATCCTTAAATTAGATCAAGAGAAAGGCGTATAATCGACAATATTCATTCGTTCTTCGTTATCACAGTTTATATCCACCTACAATTGTTGTCTCTGATTTGCTTTGGTGCATCTACATCACCAACTTACTTCGACATCGATCACCGGCAGCAAGTCAGTCCGCGTTGCAGTCTTCAGTTGGACAATTCTCCGGAAATAAATATTGACACAACAACTATGGGCGTGTGCATTACATACAGACATGTACATACATATGTATGTATATAAATTTAGATTCATTAACTTTGTCATTATTTATAACATACATACAAACCAATATGTATAAGCACCTTTGTGCGGACCTTCGTGCAGGCTGTCGTGTATAACAAATGGTCGTTCCGGTACTTTGTTTTGACCCAGGCGTGTAGTAATTTAATTAAACCCCACACAAATCAGGTCAGTAATACACACACATCTTGACTTACAGGGTGAGCACATTAAAGCCTACTTTATTGTTGTTATTGTTGTGACGGCACATTGCTACATGGCCCATTAAAAATTGTCACCTGCTTTCAAATGGTAACACTTCTGCTAATGTACATACGTGTAACATGATTTTATGCAATTGAGTTTGTGTTGCAACTTAAGTTTCAAGTCTTCTTTTTTTTTATCGTAATGAGGTGGTAATTTATTTATTTTTTGCACACTAAGTGTTTCACGAGATGTTGAGCGAAGGCCCAACAAAAAATTGTTTTGTGGTGAATAAGGCAATAATTTTATTTATGTTAAAGAAAACCAGTTTCGGCATTTGCAAACGGTTTGAAGTAAAAGCGCAGGTGAACGCAGCAGTCAAGCGGCAGCCAGCGGAAGACGTTCCGATACCTACCATTACAAACGCCAGCAGCTGCGTCGCCACCTTTGTCGACGGCGACTCAGTTGTGACAAAATCTGATGCGACGCTTCTTCAAATGCGCACCGATTTATGTACATAAATACTTTTGAATGTTATGTATGTGTGTGTGTACAAATGTTGTGAGCGTATGCTAATTGTAAATTTGACAAAAGGCATCTCTATGCAACAACAAACAACGCTGCGACAAAGCATGCAGACACATACATACATACATACATGTATACATACATATGTGTATGTGTGTAGAAATATTTCGTAAAAGAGAAAGCATTCAGGGTCAACGCTCTGCACTTCACAACTTAACATGTTAGAGTATTTTGCGAATACATACTCGTATGTATGTGTGTGCGTGTGTGTGAGTGTACATATAATACAAATGTACATATGTATGCATAATTTCACGGTTATACGATAAGGTCACCAATAATGGCAATTTCATATTCCGCCATTTACGAAGAACCCCAATGATACCAACCTGCCGTCTGATGAACAGACGTGTGCACGAAAACAACAACAGCTTGATTTCATTTGCTCCCAAACGCGAACGCGGAAACTTTACATTTGCCCTACATACATATAAACTAAACGCTGAAGATTTACTCATCAGCTGCCTTTTAAAAAAATAAGAAATTTGAATATACATACATGAAAGGCATCGAAATTATTGTAATGCATATTAAAATCATGGCGTAAACTTTGAAGGCAACTGCATTACCAGAAACATACCACCAATCATTTCCCTATTATGTCTACATTCTTTAACGAAAACGATTAAGTCTCCAATTTCATCGTAGGGGAAATAAAAGAAAATTTTTTAATAGAATTTTTATAATATGGTGGCTTCTGATAAAAACATCTGCTGTTCATAAAACTGAAGGACCTCCATTTGTCGCACATTTTAAATACCTACACAACAAATGGAGGGAGAAGCTCGGCCAAACAACAAGCTATGTACATACATATGTATGCATGTATGTATGCATTAACATGTGTACGAAGTGTAAATTTAGAAAATTAGCCAATATGAGGTAACCTTATCAATTTGTAGCTCTATTAGCCGATTTGGTAAATTTTGAACAAAAAAAAAAAAAAGTAACGAGAAAGCTACTACCTACAAATACTTTAATTATACAGAATACAAATTTTTTATTACAACTAATATTACCTCTATGAAGAATTTGTTTGCACATTGGAGTGCCAATTTAGTAGTTAAATATTTTGTTTTTAGTAGTTAATGTATCACAACGTAAATTAAAAAAAAAAAATTTTACAATATTGATTTTGTTGAGGTCTATAAAAAGCTGACATTTTATAGAACGCAGTTAATGGTTTTGTAGAATTAGTTTTCTGTAGAAAAAAAAGTATATTTTCGTCGTTTTTAAAATGCTGCACCATGGGAAACAAGTGGCAAAATAATTGAAAACGTGAAGAAATGATAGATATGAAATCATTTAACATATAAATATTGTTATTAAGTGGAACTGATAATTTCACTAGAAAATCGTTCCGTGACCAAACCGACACGAGGGCCGCAGTCGGCACGTTAGAAAATGTCAATAATTTATTGAAAGAGGACAGTAGGTACAGTTGTTTATGCTGAAAAGCGAGTCGAAATGGCAAAAGTGATGCAGGACACGGACAGCGATAGTACACAAATAATTAAAAACCAGACTTCGAATGAGACTTGCTAGCTTTTAAGAAAATGCTTAGCTTTTTGTTCATATGACACTCAATCTGCTATCGTATTTATGTACATATACTATTTTTTTTACGAGGAGTAAGCATCGAAAACCTAGACCCGGTCAGTGTGGGACTTTAACCTACACTAAACCTCCTACTGTCATGTATCGATCCCCGTACCACCGTCAGGTAACCCGTAGGCGGTTTGAGCACTAAGCTCGATCGTTCATTTTATGTCTATTGTAATCAGTCGTGGGCCGCAGACACCAATGTACTTACATATTATGTTAGAACGTTACCAACGGGAAGACTATACCAGTTCTGCATCTGTAGCTCTTGACGGTTGGAACGGCCTAGGTTCCAGTCCGCCCCGACGCCTTAGAATCTTGATTTCTTTGCTGCATCTATGTCTGCAATATACTAAACTTTTATATTATTCTTTCCTTCGTTGCGTAGTTTGGCGGTTGGAACGTCCTAGTTGCCAATCCGATCTGCTCGTTCATTCGGCCAAGCGAGCGATCTAGAAGCACCACTTGACGGTTCTAACGCCCTTGGTATATATGTATATATACATTTATTTATGTGTGTGTGTTATACATATATGTACATACATATGTACATATGTATGTACAATTCTGTGCTTCCATATGAAAGGACAAAGTACCTGACTAGGGAGGGTTTTTTTTACTAACGGTGGATGGTTTCAGTTTAATGCAACTTCTTACGGACTGCATCAGGACAGAAACGAACATGACGGTTATAGGCTTTCGATGCTTGCTCCTCGTAAAACAAAGGACGTGGATTATTGTTTTGGGAATACCTCTTCTAATAAATTTCCAATAGTTGACAGGGTGAATATGCTCATATTAAGCATTTATGTTTATCTACATATCACGGTCGAGTAAAACAAAGGTTCCGACATCCGAGAACCGTGCTAGTCCGCTTTTTGTCGATTGCATAGCATCAACCCAGTCGATGACGTAGTAATAGCCTTTTCATGCAATAATGAAAAAACATTCTAAATTTTGCTTCGCATACTTTTACATCGCACAATGGTTGCAAACAAATATTGCTATGTGAAGGTATCTAATTAACCGTTTGCGGCTTCCTATTCGTTTTTGCAATTTCATCTTTGCTCTCCCATTCTTGGGATACTATTGCGTTACTGATTTTTGCTCTCAGCTCGATTGTCACATTCTTGATCTACATACATATGTACATGCATATATGCACATATAAACTGACATACGTACTCGTATATATGTGTACATATATATCTAATCAAATAAGTATGTTAAACCGCTGAGATATGCAAGTGCTCAAATTTTCCACATCGCCTTTGAATTATACCATCTAAATAAAAAAAAGCAATGTAAGTGCATTCATACATATTTACAGCACCCAGAAAATGCCATTAATCGTAAATCCTAAACTCATAGCACACGGTTGCCCTGTAATCACTTTTTAAGCGTCTTTAAGTTACATTCATTGCGGCCTTTGGCAAAAAGTGCAACACCGAGAAGTAAACGCCAATGTTCGCCGAACATTTATTTAATACATTTGCTTTTTATACTTTCATACATATGTAAGTAGATATAAATTTGAGTAAATATACAACATACATGGGCGTATGTACATATGTATAGCTTTTTCATTACACAAAAACAAAACAAGTTAAACAAAAAAGAGCTGTCGCTGTTATTATTGTTATTGTCAGACGCTAAAGAAAAATTGCCAAATCATATTCGCCGCTCATTAGGCGCTAAATGGGCACACTAGAAGTGCACATTTCAACATTGCTACGGCAGCCGTTTCACAATTGACTTGGATGGGCCAAATGAATGCTTCGAATTGAGGTTTCGGTTGTTTTCGTGATCACGATGGGCACCTGTTTTGGAATTTCCAACTTTTGTCCACATTTGCACTACCAAAGATATCTTTCGAATCAGCCAGTTCAGTGGAGACACTTCGGGTCAATTAAATTTGAGGGTTTAATGATATTTTTCCAGAAAAAAATACCCGATACTTTTTGTTTAAAATTACATACGCAATGATGCATTCTTGCAGTCAATTTTACGAGCTCTGAATTAATTTAAGGGGACTTCGCACAGATCATTCGCGCCATCACTGTCTACTTTCAGAGTGAGGTTCGTGTGTAACCACGCCAGCTCAGTGTAAGTTATGTCATTAAAATTTCGATTAGCAATATCTTTCTGACTGATACTTTTCGGAAGTAGCGGAAGTGTGAAATACCGCGCCTGATGTGTGTGAAAACCCTTCAGCGCCTGGGAGCAAAATGACGTCCTCTTCTATATTTCATATTTGTTAGGCATAACAATTATTTATTTTGTCGGTTTGCATTTTCGCTCACACCGCTGTCACCGTTCCAGAAACTGGTTTGGAGGAGCTATGGCGAATTCTTCTTATTTTATAAATATTTTCACGAGTGTTAATTTTTTGTTTTGAATGCACACCTGTTGACTTATTTAGTTTCGCCTTATTTATGTCAATTCTAAAGTTATACATATTTTTAAAAATCGACGTTTCTTCTTTGCTTATTTTCACCATTGTCTGTAGACAAGTTTGGCCCACATTGCAGACAAAACAAATCAATTCCACCCCAAAAATTAATAAAATCAATTGAACATTTGTTACTAATTTAATTAATGTAATATAAAATACTCAAATACATTTGTCAATCAAAGGAATGCTGGAATTTTTTATTTTATTTTTCTCACGTTTACACATACATACATACATATGTATAATTATATTACTCATTTAATGTTTCCATTCTTTTTTTCACTTCCCTCAGCAAAAAAAAATTAATTCTCAGAATTCAAAGATAATTGCACAATTCAAAGTGAGAAAACAAGTGGACCTACTCTTCAAGATAAAACAGACTTAAATGCATGGTCATTCTGGTTTTTTTCGCTGACTTGCAAATAGTTTAAGTTATTTTTGTAGGAGCCCAGATCTAAGCCGCTGCATATTGGGACAACGTTATTTTTATTTAACATCGAAACGGCACTTTTTAGAGGCCTTTCCAAATCTCATTAAAGTTGAGTCGCCAAAATCGATCTCGAGGCTCAAGTCTCAAATCTATAAATAAGATTTTCTTACCTTTCTTCGAGTTCCTGTTTTATTTTCATTTGCATTTTTTGTGATCTGCTAATACCCTTATCACAATTCTAATTTAAATACAAACTCCTTATTGGAATCAATTGTGACAACTTAAACCTAATAAGCTTCAACTAGGATCTCGCAAATTAAAAATCTTCTGCTCGAATTAATTTTGTAATTGAAATATTAGTAGGCATGTGTGTTCATATGTAGAAATATTATCACCTTGTGAGCGAAACAAGGTTCTGCTAGTGTAATTACGAGTATGTATTCAAGAGTGAATAAATTCTGCTGAAGAGCTTCCATTCAGACGCCTTTAATATTCCATATCCACTTTATCAATATTGTCTCACTTAATCATCCACAGCTAAGTGACTATAAAATAGCTAAGTAAATATGTGTTTATGTACGTGTGTTTTCAATAATTGATTCAAAATTCAAAGCTTCGGCGCTTGCTGCCATTAAAACTTTTCATTAATTTGATACTGGACAGTGTGGTAACAACGTTTTTTAACGAGGGAAAATTTAAAAAATGGTCTCTAGTAAAATACAATTAGATTCGTGTGTTGATTATATAACTAATTGATACATCTTGAAGTGGCGTCCCAGAAAAAAAATTACTCTTATTTAATGATAGCTAGCAGTGCCGTATTTCTTGTTTTTTGCTCATGCAGAGCTTTAGAAGATTGATGGGCACGAGCGGACACACTTAAAAGCGATTCGTTTAGTGCGGCAAATCGCGGCAACGCTAGTTTATTTTTCGTGGGGACTATTGAATCAAAATCGCACCCAAAACACGCCACTGGCAAGAAAAATCAAATATTGGCACATTCATTTAGTTTTGTAAATATACCGAGTCTGTGATAATTTCTAATAACTTTGCGTAAAATTAAACAAATACACCCATGAGTGAGTATGTCTACTATATAGTATTTATGTATGCACGTATCTGAGTGTTCGAGTATGTAAATATATGAAATAGAATGTGTTTGAGCAGCTTCGTTTGATGGGCAACGCAAAGTAATCAAAATAAGCATGAATTGACTGTTCGATTGGTGGACACTGCGAGTGCTAACCAATTGATTAAAGTACAGACAAATAGACATATTCCTTAATGCGAGGTGTCAAGTGCGAGAGCTTCCCATAGACTCGTGAATTAGACTCTTCAAATTGATGCATTCATTATGTTCGAGTTGTTTGATCTTGGAGTCTGACCACGAGTATTTTTCAATTCGCACCATAACGATTTGCATATTTTCACAATTGCATTTATATACATATTTGTATACATACATACATACATACATTTATATTTTAGTAATTTTACACTTTAATACTCCACTCTTCAATACATCCCCCTGCTTCATTGGAATTGTGGCGATTGTGTTTACTTTCGATCTGCGTGACAAAATTAATAAAAACTCAAGATGGGTCGTGCTGTTTCACCAAAGCTGACATTTTATTTTCTTGAAATTTATTTTCTTGAAATTTTTTAAGTAATCTGTGTTGTTGAGTTGGTGAGAAGTCGACTGTCGTTGGCAAAGCGGTACACAGTTTCCGAATACAAATAACAGTTTTAGCTTTATTTGATGTTTGTGCCGTTTAACCTTGGCTTTTTCCGTCATAAAGAGCTATCTAATATATATTTTACATATGTACGAGTACACACATAATATGCATATTTAAACATACATTCATATGTAAGTGCGTATGTACGTATGTATATGCAAGTTAAGTGAGGCTTAGGTTATTCTGCACACATCAGAAGACAATATTTGATGGACAAATGTTGGCTTAGGACCAGCTTTTCATTGTGCGATCAAACCAGCATTCGTTTGATGAGGTAAGTCATACAGTGCGGTTGGAAATTTATACAGCACTGTCGGCAAAGCTGTATTCAGACGGAAAAAAACTGGTTCATTGAGACTCAACCGTCCATAAGAGTTACATAGGCAAACCCTCCTGGGAATATAATGTAGTCAAATTCGCACTGAGGCTTCAAAAAGTAAGTAAGTAAATAAGTAAATAGAAATATCCTGAATTAAAAAAAAAAAATATTAAAAATCGACCGGTGCAAAATTTATCGAAAAAATTATAAAACGATCGCTTTATATAGGGGTTCCCTCCTGTGATATATTGATCTAATATTTAATACACTCTTTCAGATCGATGCCAAAAAAAATAACAATCATAACAATAAATCATAATTTGGGGCTTTCAGTATATAGCTGAGCGTTTGGCCGAGCTTCTCCTACCATTTGCGGTGTGCGTCTTTAGGTTGTGTCACAAATCGGGAACCTACACTTCAATGTCGACTCAGATTGGCAGACATGTTTTTTGAGGTGATTTTTAAGACAGAAATTCACTCGGAGGTTTTCTTTATCTTTATTATCTCCGTTGGTTTTATGTATCTCCCAGTTTTAAAGTGTGGTGAATTCCCTTATGGATTATGATTGGAAAATTCGGTTTGCAAGTACTTTTTATATCCATTATACATACATAAATCGGTGGTATTATCTAAAAATCGAATTAACCTTACACTTTTATTTTCTGTCATCTAGTAATACTTTTATTTCTTTATTAACTTCAAAGTTTAATTTTTCAATAATAAGTAAAAAGCCATTGATTATTTATGACTGAATACCGTAGCAATTGAATCGTTCCAAAAAAATTTTATTTCCAAATATATTCAAATCGCAGGAATTCAGTCTGTGAGACTGGAATTTATCGGAATGTGCGAACTTATATACATTAGTATGGATGTCTGTATGTACATAAGATTGCATCACTCTCGTAGAAGAGAAAATCCATTTTTCCCTTGACCTATCAAATTATTTTAATTTAAGATTACCACCAAAAAATATTTTGGAAAATTACTACGATTTAGATGATTTAGACCTCGAAAAATATACATTGGTTTTAATAGTTACAACTGCAATTGATATGCAAAGGGTTAGAAATTATTTTTCAAATGAAACGTTATAAGTCTAAAGTTTCATTTGTGAGGATATTTAAAAAAGAATTCCTTTTTATATAAAAACCTCAATTTCTGGAGTTATTTCGAAATCAGTCCAGCTCACGCAAAACGTAATAATGCTCCGAAATATTTTCGTGGAAGTTTAAGAACATAATAAGTTTAAATATACTTACATATGTGCATGTATATGTATATCTGTATATCTTTTAAGGTAGACAAATCTGAGTTGAGTACTTTACATAAATAAAATTCGAAACATTTATTTGGCTATACTTAAATGGATGTGGTAAAAATTACATAAGATTTGAATTCTTGATAAAAATTTTTGTATAACCCACTTTAATTCCAACAAAATAACACATTTAAAGTGATTCTATCGAATTTTGTCCAACTTCAGTGCTGAGCGTCTAGCGTTTGTACAGATCCAGTGGAATCACTACATAAAGCGTTCCCGATTAAGGTAATGATTTTTCGGCATTGCATCCATCTCATCTGCTGCCTCTTCCTGGATGCATTCCACAATTGGCCGTCCAGTTTCCACTGCGCTCGTCAAGCCCTTACGAACTGCCACAGAGCTGATGGTGCGCAAATCGGTTGCCATGTCAAGGGCGGCAAACACGCGAATCGTCGCTGTAGTGAAGTCGGTTGAGTAGTCACCAAACTCGCCGCTCTGGTAGTCATTGGGCAGCAGGTAATGATACTGAGGCCAATAGCTTTTTGTTATAAAGAACACACTATTCGAATCGGAAGGCTTGAAGTTTTTATCCAAGCCCCAAATGAAGTGTGCCGAGTTGATGAGCCAACAAACGTTCAGAACGATTAGGTAGCGCAGCGAAAATGTGACAAATATGGCGGCAGCAATTGAGTCACCCCAATACTCCAGAGGCGCATTCACCGGCAATAGAACATGCAGGAAGAAATACAACACCCAATAATATCTGGAATGGAACACATACAATGTGTGTAGAAAGGTGAATATCAAATGTACAGTGACTCAAACAAGTGTGTTCACATTGTATTGTTTTACAGCAGCGGAAACGTTTTCATAAAAAATCTGTACATTAAAGTTTTTTTAAATCAGGAATGTAGTTGTTGTCACTTATAACAAAGTTTCAAAACTACTGAGAAGTTTTATAATTATAATCAAAATTTTATTTAATTTAATTAATTCTATTAAGTAGAAAAGGCGGAAGACCAACGGTATGCAAAATATTTGCAAATTGACGAAAACTCTCAAAAAATGTGTGCGTAAATTGAAACAAATATTCCTCATTTAACGCACGCATTTTATGAGAATTCTCGGCATTTTCAAAATATTTCCAAAAGTCAATGCGCTTCCAAACAAAATTTTTCTATTATAACATGACCAAAATTTAATGATTTTTTTCAAAAGTTTGTACTAAGTTGAAAGCTTTGATTTACATCTATGGTATTTGTTAAAATTAGTACTTATTATATTTTCATAAAATATTAGTGGAAAAGATTTGTCGTGACAAGCATTGTACACCAAGTGAACACTTCTTCGAGTCAAGATATGTATGTAAGTAAGCATGTTTGTATGGTAGAAAACTTACTTCTTTTGAAACATGACGACCTTATCCTGTTCAATATCCGTCATATCCACTTCGCTAAGTAGTTGTTGTTGTTCTGGTGTGTAACTCATAATTTGTGCGTGCACCTGGGAAGCCATAAAATTGCGTGCGCTATAAAATGGATCCTCTACCTGGCGAAATTTCTGATGATGCAAACGATGTGCTTGCACCCAACCATAGATCGTGCCCTGAGGGTTTTAATAAACCAATAAGTATTTTGATTATATTTAAATGAAATGTTACAAAAATTCAATACCGCCAATTTAAATGTGAAAATTGCAAAAGTTATTTATTAAAAGAACGTTAAAAAAATCGGCAGAAGCCATTGCAGAGAAATGTTCTCTGTAATTTTTACGTTCTTTGGCATATTTACGATTTTTGACAAATGTTTCGTTCAATTTAGCCAAGTCACGCACCGTAAATGTACGCTCGCTGCTGGCGCCAGCTGAACTTGATGCAGGGTGTTCACAAATTTAAGTAAACTATAATTTAAAGTACGGGGTACCATTATGTAAAACAATTAAATAGATCAGAAAGCTAAGGTGTAGCAGAAAACGCTTAGGGATTTTTAAATATTCCAATGCAAAGGGCACATATGTATGTATGTATGTACATATGTACCTTCTATGGAACGCCTATTTTTTTTGTGACATTAAACATCTCGGTTAATTTTTTCTTAGATAATCAAGTATTCAAACCTAATACCCATATTCCACCGTATTTGGAATGTCTACGGTATAGAAGTAAATGTACATCAGGGCCGTGTGCAGGACTCAGCCCACGGGGGGCTTCGGGATTGAAATTTAATTTACGCATAAAATTTGATGAATACGATTCACTTCTTTTCATATACATATGTACGTTAATTTGCCCACGGGGGGATTTCAAACCCGAAAACCCCCCGTGCACACGGGCCTGATGTACATACATATGTATATACTGTGTATATACAGCTGATATTTGTAGTTTTCTCAAAACGGATTGAAACCGGTTCCCGTGCTTTAAAGGTGTTGGTTTCGTTCCGATCTAAATAACGATTTCTGTCAGATTTAAATAACGAAACGGGTTTAAACGGACACGAGTCCGGTTTTATTACTTAATTTTAAGTTACGATTCTAAAGTTTTTGAGGAAAATGTGTTATATTCGTTGTATAATCGAAGTATGTATATAATAAGTATATTGAATTTTCTCTCTTTGCACTCTTCGCGTTTTGTTGTAACGTTACAATACATCAATATTCTTTGAATTTTTGATACCAATAGAATTTTTTTCGATTTTATACTAACGCATATTCTTGTAAAAAAACTTAATTACTGATTATCGATTTCGATTACATTAGGAATATTTACCTGTCCAGCTAAAGTCTGGCACAACATCAGAAAAATCCTCAGCGACGTGCTAGCCGTGTATGTTTGATGGGCCCAAAGCCGATGAGCGCCCGCCGTTACGCCCAAAATACCAAGAAAGGTCAGAGTGGAGGCTAAATAAGAGAGATAGCTTTAAGACCTTTTCCAGATAGAAGTACACAGTTTGGGTAAAAATTTCTAAAACGGACCTTCTATAATACGAATTTTGTGAACAAAAAAATTGCTATGCGGCCTTTTTCCTTTCGGCTTTTTGGTAATTTATTAAACAAATCGCTTTCTAAAACTTATATTTTTTGAAATTTACAACACGTTTGTTACCACATATCAGCTTCAATTCATTTCTCTTTTCTTTATATTCCTTGTTTAGTTTTACTTGAGATATGTATGTCATCGGCCTCGGGAAGGCGCTATCTTGCAAGTTATAATTTTTTGGTTTTATGGAATTTTTATAAGGGAAACCGCCGCTGCATTATACATATACGAGTATCTACGACTATGTACGTATGTATGTATATACTGCAACTAAGCGTTAGCGCTTAGCGGTGGAAAACGATGTTGACTATTCAAACCTCATTTTCATAAATGAAAGAAGATTTGAAAGAAGGATCTAATCGGCAAAAACTCGCTGGTTACTAATGCACTCCATCAAAATAAATAAAGACGTTGCATTTCGCGACAGAGTTCAGGAAAAACAAATTAATTTCTTTTGCATCCTTCACCGAATATCTTCGAAAGTTTAAGGTTACTTTAGTCTTATAAGCTTATAAGTATTTATTTCTCAAATGTTTAAATTTTTGGTTATGGTTTTAAAAATATGTACATTCATTTGTAATTTATTGATAGACCGTTACAGAAGTTGTGACACTTTTTACTCATACAGCAAACGCTTTTATTAAATGCAAATATATACATATGCACATATGTATGTACATGTGTTCATATACGTAGATACATATGCGCTTATACATACAACATACCCAGCAGAAAACATGATTATCACAGAAGCAAAAGTGGAATCGAAATAAACAGTAGAAAGCGCTTACCAGAGAATGTGAATTTACAAATAAGGTGCATGGCGTTTAGTTTCCTATGACAAGTTTTATCGGCTCACCGAAATTTAATTAGATCGAATTGGATTCTGATATGAACCAACGAATGTCGATTTCAATCCAGTATGATACAAATGGGCGAGATATATTGTTAGCGGAACGGAAAGCGTTCTCTGCGCTTACCCTTTCGCTTCTGTAATTCATTACTTTAACATGGGCATGTCCTTGAGCGCAAGCCCTTACTTACCTTACCTACCTTCTACTATGCATTACCAGCAATGCGAAATAGAAGTGAAATCATTACAATACATTCTATAAGGCAATACCTTTTGGAACACATTGCCGATTACCGACTTTTTGCAGGGTATTAATTAGGGTGTTCGATTATTCAACCGGTTTTAGAATTCTTTGAAAAAATGGCAATTTAAAAAAATCGGTTCCTAATTTTTAAACTAAGAAAAAACCCTGGTTTATCTGGTAAGAAAAAAGATACATCAAAGTACATAACACACATGTAATTGAATGCAATTATTTCTATGAAAGAAATCTTTCAAAAATAATATGTAATAGAATGCCTGAATTCAGTAACTTGGTATCATCTCAAGTCTCAAAATAAGCTAGAGATTATTGTTTTTCTTTGCTTTCACATTTTTTTCTTTTGTTTTTATTTGAACTTTTTGTGACCTGCTCAACGCCAGGCCACAATTTAGACACTTTATTTTGAAACTAATGATTCCAAATGGTTTAACATGGTGACTTTTGTCTCTGAGACCGTAAGGCGTTATAAAATTGTATAAATAAATAAAATCTTCTAAAATACCTTTGTTGCGTTTAAATATAGTATATAGCGAGTCTAAAATAACTAATTGATAAGCACTTTGCGAATTCCGTTTCAATATAAAAATATAATGGATGTAAAATGAGTCGATTTCAATTATTTTTCAAAGGATATATCTTAACAGCAAGGTTAAAACTCGGTTTTGGAAAAAAAAAAAAAAAAAAAACGATTTATTCGGTATTCAAAAGATAAAGATTTGAAAACAAATCGTAGAAAAATCTATGAAAAAACCAGAGAAAAACGGTTTGAAAAAATCGAGTCAATCACCCTAGTATTAATACATGCACACATGTGTGCAGCGATAAATAGTGGCGATTTACCTACGACGATTCATTTTACTTTCACTGTTTTCAATAAATTAAGTTCATTCTCGCATTAATCTATCAATTTTTTTTTTTTAATTTATTTTAAAGTGGAATTGTCGAAATTTATATTGAATGTTGAATGTATGGCCATTACGATGGCACAGTATGTATGTATGTATGTATGTATGCAAGTGCTTATGAATCGGCCGTTGATTCATCGACCTTTTGTCAATTCGAATTGAACTTACTGAATAGAATTGTCAGGAATGAGGCGCTCGTAAACATTACGAAAATTCCGTAGAGTCCAAGTATATTTAAATGTATGTAAAATAGCACCGAAGGCCAACTCGCATCGCGCTTAATACCATCTGAACTTGGTTTTATTGTGTCGGCAGCCGTCATGGATGTTTGAGGCGGTTGTTGTTGTTGCTGTTGCTGTAGATGTCGTTGTGCATCGCCATTGGTGGTGACATTTTTTTGGGTTTCCATGCTTGAGGAAGCTTTTTAGAACAACAACTAAAATAGAAAGTTGCATTCTAATATACTCCCGATTTTAAGTGTGTATGTATGTAGGTATTTGTTAGTATATCCCTTGTCGAGTAAAACAAGAATCTATTTATATATGAAGGCGATTGCGTAAAAAAATATCACCAAAATTTAAAACGGGCGAAAAGATTTAAAATAATTATGTTCGCTTAACAAATGCCCACAGATCTCGTAACTTTCCTGCGTCTCTTATTACTAAGACCGGCAAGAGACTGAAAGTAAGTACGTTGATGACGAACTATGCTACGGTAGATCAAGATTTAAAGGTTGTTTGTTTGGCAAATCTCTTGTTTTATCCGACAAAAGCTCCTTCTAAATATCAATAATCTTAACGGTGATGCATTTAATTAAGGTTAAGATATCTCAAATAGGCAGGGTTTCTGCGAAAACATTTTGTCGGCCTCTGTGCTTATTCGAAAATTGTTTTTACATTATTATCATAACTTATTTCGAAGAAAAATATAGACACTAACATTTAAAATAAGCTGTATTAACAATATTGATTTCAGAAAATTACATATCCATTTGAGAATATGTGAAAGATTTCATTCATCAAACTATGAAATCTATATAAAGCACGATATTTTGCAAACTCCTCCAAATTAAACTGGAACAAAGACTGGAAATTTTATTAAAAGTAGTCACTTAAACTGCTAACCAAATATTTATCAAAACTGGCTTTTATCATAGTATCGCGGGCTCGGCAAATGCATTCGGTTTACCACCGAGGACTCTGATTGGAGCGCAACCTCGTCTGTTTTCCACGTTTAGTGAATACCTCTATTGGCTACTAAGTATTGTTATTCAAGAAAGTACTTCTTTGACCTCATTATAATATACTATTACTTCATAAGAAACTTAAGCGCTTAAGGATTTCTTTATTTCGTACCAGAGGAGTCTCAATTTGCCGTTGAACCGACGCGGACGATAATTTAAACTTAACTGAGTAAATGTCATTATTTAAAACCAAAAGGGGCTGTTTTTCAATTACTACTCGATACATATGCGCATATACATTTATACATTTGTATGCTAAACACTTAATTAGGGAACAGAAATATAAATTTCAAAATAGGAAGTATTCAAATGAATGGATTTTATAACGATGCTTAATGTTCGTTTCATGGAAAATTCATTATAAATAGAAAAGGTATGCAATGGAATAATTACATACCCAGCCAACAATTGGAAGAATTTTGGAAGAGGTATGCCCCAAAACGATAAATTCGCGAGGCTTCCAAACAATCTTCCGGGCCTGGGACTTTTCCCTGTGTGTATTTAGATTCCGTGCTTTGTGTACCTTGAAGCACGGTTAATAGCTAAATATCATTTTAATTGGTGAATTAACTCGCGAAAGGTAACTGGTATTCCTGGGATCCGGCAAGTCTCGAGAATTCACTCATTCAACGGTTGATAACCTGAGGTTGCTAACGATTGAAAATTGTCTTCGTGTATTTTGAGTGGACAAAATTTACCAATTGACTCAATTAAGCGCTGTCTGAATGTCGTATAACTGATGAAGTAGCTAGTGAGCAATGTTGATTGACTACTGCCTATGAAAGGCTTGTGTTCCATTCATTCTTAAGGAGGCAGACACCGATATACGCTCTCCTTGACTTATCGTTTTGGAAACACCTCTTCCTATCTTCTGCCAATTGTTGGCTGGGTATGCACGCGTCCATTTACATATGTACATACATACATATGTATTTATGTATGCTTACTGCAGTTCTTGCCGAGCGTTTAAGGGCATGCACCTTTAAAAAAATTTACGATAATAAGTGGCACACATAACCGAGGAACCGGATATAGAGAATCGGCCCTTCTATCAACCGACCGCTCCGGGCCTTGCAACAATCGGCTACATTTATACGGTTATGTCGGTACTTTAAGCGAAATATATATTACAAAAGACAGAAAAACACGATTTTGAGGGACTTGGAAAAACTATTTCCGAAGTACTGTAAGACAAATCCAGGAGACCCGAAAACCATTTAAGAAGAATAGAAAAAGGGTCTCGCAATATTCGAATGAAAGAAAACGTTGGAAAGCGCGTACTTAAATAAAATTTCATTCAGTTTTTGATATTCAAACAACAATACCACGAAGGAATAATTATATTCGTACATATAGAAAATAAATTTAATTTTTTTTTAAAACCCTTACCAAATAGCCGTCTCTCCTTGTAATCGGACTTGGCGGAGAAGGAATTTTTAAATACAGGGACCGGATCATCACCAATTTATGTACATACACATTCATATGTCCATACATATATACCGCTGCTCAAATGTATGAATATTTATGCGTGAAATTAGAATTTTAACAAAAACATCTGCTGCTCAAGAACGCCTTTATTGTTATTTATTCCGTGGCTTTGTTGCGGGTTGTAGCGATTAGCCTCAAACTTTGCAAAAGCAGGAGATAATTCTCAAAATGTGTGAATATATTTAATAACTTAGTATTTGTATCAAATTTATATAGACTCGAAACTTTTATTATTTGGTACTCATAACTAATTTTAAGAAATATTAGGCACGATATACAAACATGATGTAAAAGCACAAATTGTGAACACAACTTTAATTACGAAAAATGCTCCTTTAAATTCTAAATCACTTAAGCTAAGTAGCTAAAAAAATTTGAACGTTTGTTGTTGTTAATAAAAGAAATTTGAATAGCCTCCATTTACAAATTGATTACATATTTCATATTACGTAACTCATTTCATCTTAGCCAATTCTATGTTGTCTTCTTTTTGTATGTCCCGATCTCCGTAGCCCCACACTTGGTCCTTATGAGCAAATTCGTCGGTGAGAAAGCGTGAGCCATCACCACACTTGGCAGCGCGCCGTTTTATCATATCGGGCGAGACTGATTTTCCTACAAAGGACGAGAAATTGTGTGAGTTAAATATTGAAATTTAATTTCAAACAGTTGTATAAAAATTTCTAAAATTCAAGGCCTTAAGCGACGGTCTGAATATACATATATGTATGTATGCATGTCACGCAACTCACTTGCAGAGGCCCAGCCAATTTTTGCACAGAAGTCAATAAAGGCAGTTGTGATATTCAATTTGTAGTTGCCGAATTCGCCGGTCTTGTAATCCCATGGGAAAACGTGGTGATAATTGTGCCAGCCTTCCCCCAAGGCTAAGAAGGACACCAACGGACTCTCAACTGGGCTGATATTTCTACAATTTTAGTGTAATGTGAAGCAATGAGCACAAAATTGTATTAACATGCTCGCACAAAGCAAAACTCACTTATCATATGGCTTTTTGCCCCACATATGCGCGACACTGTTCACAAAAAAGGCGGCATTTAACGTGCAGGTGAAACGAAGATTGAAGTTTATCCAGAACGATATCCACCAATTCTCATTCCATAAATAGCATGGCAGAAGGACAGGTAACGCGATTGAAAATAACGCAAAGAATGGTATGTAGTACTTGTGTTGGAACATAACCACAACATCTTTCTCCAAATCCGACATGTCGATTACTTTGCGCTTTTCAATCACTTTGGGATGCGGCGTCAGGAACAGCCAGCCGACATGTGCGAAGAAAAAGCCGCGATGGGCGTTATGCGGATCGGCATCCGTTTCGGAGAATTTGTGATGTATCCTATGGTCCAGAGCCCAAGTGTAGGCGTCGCGCTGTTAAGAGATGGGAAAAAGGAGAGATAAGCAGTTGTACAGCATTTTGAAGAGAGAAAAATTGCTTTCCAACCTGTCCAGCGATAGTGAAAAGGCAAATGAGTAGAATTCGCAAGGGCAAAGAGGCAGTGTAGGACTTATGTGACCACAGGCGATGAGCTCCTGCGGTGATGCCAATGCCCGAACACCAAATGTTGACGACCACTGGAATTGAGACAATTTTGTAATTTGAATTAATAACAGTAATAAACCAATTAAGTATAGAAATATGCGCAAATACTTATCAACATATGTACATATATGTGGCGTCTGCAGTGAAAAGACAAATTAGTATGCAGAAACGGCCGTTCAGTTAACCGCTTCTTAAGGAAGCAAGCCATACCGGTTCGTTATGAACTATAATTACACTAGTTCCACTCTGTTCAAAAGCCCACTCTCCAGTTTATAAACTAGTACTTTTCTTTTCGATTGTCTTATAAAAGTTGAAATGTGCGATGTTAACGAATCTCGGCCACTGCTGTAAATTAACTATCATCTTCTTACCACTTTCGGTACACAAGAACCCTCTAGGAAATCTATGTAAATATTTGGCTAATTTATCCAACCAAAATTCAATTCTGTGAATGGGAATCGCCGCTGATTACAAGGATACAAATTTACGGCCATTTAATGATTGGTAGACTTTTGTTATCACAACGAACTGATGCAGGAGAGCACCCTGCCATATTAAACAAATTTTAGATATTGAAGGTCAACCTGTTGAACTGAAACGCAATTTGGTAACATTCTAGTTCACTACGAATAGCTTTCCCTGCGTGGTAGCACTTCGAAATGTGTGACTATTGAGTACTCGAAGTAAGTGTTAGGCGCTATGGGCCATAACTTATGGCAACCAATCAAATTGAATGCGACACACATTTGAATGTAGATGTGTGCAAATAAATATGTATCTGAAAACGTAGGCTCTCTTCGCATAATTGATTCTTGACAACTAATTGTGATGGTCGAAGTTCACCTTTTATTAAAACTATTCGTTGTTTTTTTTTTGTAACAATCAATTAAAAGAACTATTAAATATAAAAATATGTCAATGAATGCTACAGTATTTACTCTGTATGTATGTATGTATGTACATATGTGTATACGTCTCAAAATTATTTTCGTTTACCTAATCTCAAATTTGAAAAGCTGATGGAACTTATGACGATTTCGTGAATGCCCTAAGCAATTTATGTTAAGTCCTCCATACAGAGTTATTTTTGTATAACAAACAGATTTATAAAAATCCCCGTACCTAAAATATGATTTCACGGTACGACATTTTCATTTGAAAATGAAAAAATTACCGGTAAAACAAATAAGGACTTAGAAAACTGTGCCTACCACTTTATGAAGGTGCCTGATTCTCATCGGTGCAATCAAAAACAATTTAAAGGTTAATTTTTTCATGATTTGTGTATTAGTTAATGAATCCTCCTTCGGAATTTTAGAAACGACCCTTAGAAGGAGCTCTTTAAAAGAGAATATATATGTATATTTAATTTACAAAAAGTATTTTGTATAGAAGATGACAACATTTTTAAAAAACAAGTAAAACGTATTTACGTGTATTACAAGGGCAACAATCTTTTGATTATTTACATACATGTGTATGTATGTATGCATGCGTAAATATATTATTTATCTCTTTGCACTTACCCCATAAATATGTGTAGAAATGAGCTTGGAATAGCAAATAAATCCCATACAGGGCACCGCCATGTAAAAAGATCTGGGCCATTAAGTCTAACCATTTAATTTGCGGCTTGTATTCGGAATCGTTGGATGCTTCTGTTTTGAGAGCCTTATACGAATCCGTTGTGTGAGCGATTTCTTTGTAAACAGTATTTTCTTCCTTATAACCTAGATTATCAACTAAATCTTTGGGTTGCTCGTCTTCTTCACTGGGAGCAATTGTGCCGTTGCTTTTGATTGTGCGTTGACCTTCTTTATGGCATATTTTGTTTCTTATACTGACTTCATTTCCATTATCGTCATTTAGTTTTACAACATTTAGTGTACAAACATTATTATTGTGGTTGATGTCGTTGTTGTTGTTGTTGTTGTTGATCATGCAACTGTTGGCAGGACACACTGCAGATGTTGTCGTAGTACTGCCTTTGGTAGACGCAGCGATGGGCGTCGAAAGGCACATTTTGTTGTTGTGTTACCACTAAAGTATTTCATAGATAACAAAGGCACAGTACGCAATCTGCAATGGGAACACAAAAATAAATAGTCAATACTTATTTCCATATTTAGAAATTAAAACATTTTTATTTGGAAAACAGTTCATTCAAAACCGCCCATTCCTTACATTCATCTTCTCATTACAGCACTAAGAAATTTCAATTATATTTATTAGGTAAAACATTCGTTCCATATCGTTTAGCATCTTGCAAGACCGAGCGTCCTTTAGAAAATGGCGCCCACTTAGCCGCTATGTTTAACTTATAAAAGTTACTTTGTTAGAGTTTTTTTATTTCTTTATTGAACAGTATAAATTGTGACATTCACTTAGCAAATTGCTTTCAAAAACATTGTAAGATTTATTTAAAAAAATATTATTAACTGATTATGACCTGCTATGCATGCTGTGCTTCCAAAAGGAACTGACCTAATTGCTATATTTTTACCTGTGCCAGGATCGCAGCTCGATGGTCAATTTGGGGGCCCAGCAAAATGATTCAATGCAACAGCAATGCATACGTTAAGTATAAAACAGAACTTTGAGATATAATAAAGGAAGGATGTATTGGACTTGCTCGGAATTTTTGTCATCGTAATGGTCGCGTTGTGCCAACATGCCTTAGTTTATAGCAAACAATAAAGTATTCTCACAAAATGATCAACCGATTTCGCTTACCTCAGACTTTCAAACCCATCTGAAATATTATTAAGCTTTCACATTTTATGAATCCTTCCGCTTGAAACTTTGTCCCTTTGTTTTATTCATTTGTCAACACAATGCACCTTAACGAATATTCATGTTCATGTTATAATATTTTAGAGCACATACATATACGCGTACATATATATGTAATTTTATGACAGTTGTTAATCGGCAGATGTCTGCGCTTTCTTACTATCTTCTGCTATATAACTATAATTAATTTATTGAACTGACGCTATTGTAAATACATACATACCGACTTATTTAAACTTATGAATGTACAGAAATTGAATGTACCTAAACGGAATCGATTAAAATTCGGCTGAAAAGGATACAATGGTACAACCAGATTAATTCGTTACTTTAGATTATTTGTACGATGAATGCAAATGTTTTCAATATTCAAAATTATGTACTTCAGTGATGAATGAACGCTTTAACGTCACTCAAAAATATTTGAGAAATGAATGAAAATTTATTCTTCAACGAAATCTTAGAAAACGCTTGAGTGAATTTTAATTTTGTATATGAAAAATAATTCAATCGAAATTGCCCATCTCTAGTACATACTGTTCCATCACTTTTTTATAGACAAATTATATTTAAATTTCCATAAGAAAAGGAAGCGTCATGTTTGCAATGCAAGTTCGCGAGAAATGCAGTTCGAAACTAATAGATGAACATCAATAATTGTTCGACCTGACAAGATTAGCCAGAAGCGATAAAAAGGCTCATCGTGCATTATTAGAAATTAGAAATTTTCACTCCTGCTAATATAAACTACCCCACGCGTTTGTTTACCTCAATCAAAGCAATAAAAAATGCTTTTAAAATTGAATTGTTTATTTATTTGCTTCTTATCGGCATATATGTATGTACATATTTTTGGCCATCGACATGTATGTTTGTTCGTTTGTACGTATGGATGTGTGTAAATATGTATGTATGTATGTTCTCAGGCGATTTGTTTATGTTAAGAGACACTTAAATGTTTGTTTTCCTCCGATACGAGTAAACATATTTATTTATATAAATAACGGTTAAATCAAAGAAACCAATGCAATTCCTTAGATAAGAATATATCATTTTGCCTTCGTCGAATATTCGTGAAAATCCACGTGCAGTCCAGTGGTATGGGATTAAAATTTGCAGAAACTTCAAAAAAGACTTCAAACTGCTCACTGCAAGACCAAGCAGAAAAGGTTTTAAGCTACTGAAAAATTTTATGATTTTACGATTTGCGTTACTTTGCGACACCTAGTGAATCACCTTATTTCATATGTACAAGAACATATATGCGTCTAACCGAATGATATGTATGTACATCGTGTTTTAGATATATAAAAACTGGCCAAAAATTTGTTGTCGAACTTAAAATTTTTTTTATCGTTTTAAAATATTTTTCGTTTATTTTTTATTTTTTAAATTGAAGTTTATTTGACAAACCCCATATACTTTTAAATTATATACTAAGTGCAAAAATTAAAAATATTCATAAAAAAATTAACAAACAAATTCCAAATGAACGACATTGCAAATATTGTACAAATATTAATTCCGTTTTGAGTTGAGCCAACATAATGTTTTTCTCTTTAGTTGAAGAGACAATGAATTAATTTTTACTCACTGAAAATGGAAATTTATGAATATGCATATGAATTAAATATTCAATATCCACATGTAAAAAAATTGCTTATCAATACAAATCAAATCGTTTTTGTTTCATTTCTAAGGAGCTATGAAATAAAAGTTTAATACTTCATCAGCACACTTTAGTTTGTATAAGCAAACATCGCCAAAAAGGGGATAAGCCCGCCAGAGTAAAAGAGTCCTCTTCAATAATATTTCTAGGTGCTCCTGCTAATACATATGTCACACTTGATGGCATGTGTTTGTCACAAATATTCACTGATAGTAATGCATTTAAAACCTGCGCATGCGCACAACGTACATTTGTACTGAAATCAAGGCGAATTCACTCAAGGTGGTGGTATCCCTGCAAAAACAAAATATACTTCGTAAATAAATTGTTGGTTTCATGAACGCCATTTATTAAATTTTTAGTGCACGAATTCATTGAGTTTATGTACGTTCTTGGCATGATTCAATCACAGAAGGTTAGATAATTAGGCAGTTTAGGCAGTTGTCTCACTCTTGCACGCTGCCTGTGTTGCTCTCTTTTAATTTAGGGGAAAAAAAATTATATCAAACACGTGGAAATTTGTAATTTTCTTATAAAATGGCTTGGCAGGCAACACTGTTGTCTTTTTATAGTTTTTAAATTATTTCAGCACACATCCATCAAATAATTGAATTGACGACATTGTTGTATGTATTCCGTAGTCTAAACGCAGCGAACCGCAATTGAATTTTTTTTCTTTGCTTGTGTGAAATTGATAGGTCGTTGCTTCGATCCCCGGCAAGGTTAGATCATTTTTTTTTTCAAAGTAAGAATTTTATATTTAAACATTTTTTACTGTATATATTTTATATAAAATAACATCAAAATAAAAAATAAATTAATTCAATAAAATTATTCAGTTAAAATATCGAATAGGACATTTATTAAAAAAAATTGGTTTGTCTAATATTATTTTGGTTTATATAATTTGCTATGTTGGCTTCCTTTACTTTATATAATTAAAATTATTGGCCTACAAATTACTTCATTCACGATTATTTTCATTTACAATTTTTTAAATGGTGATGAAGTTTGTGAAATTTGAAAAATCTAAGGAGTTTGTATAAAATTTAAAACTTTGATTTTAATTGTTTGTTTTCTGTAAGTATTAATTGAAAATTATGGGTTTTTGCATTTAAACCAATTAAATAATAGTTATACATATACACACACTGCGGCGAAACTAATAAAATTCTGGTATTTTGACCAGTTTTGACTAAAGTCTTTATTTTATTTCTAATAGATGTGTATCAATAAAAATTCCGTTATTTCTTTGACGAAGGTATTGTGTGGTGTTTTCCATATAAAATAAAATTTTGTTCAAACAACCAATATAACATTTTTAGTGACTTGAATCTTACAAAATGGTAAGTATACTTTAAAATCTACAAAAATGGTAAGTATATTTTTAAAAAAGTTGAAAATTGTAAATTGTATGTATAAAATTTTGGCTTATTGGAATTTAATAGATACCTCTTATTTTGGTAGATAAAATTGCATGTAATAAGAATAAACAACTTAAAAAAGGTTGAAATCGCTTTGGTTTTGTTAACAAAATGTGTATACGTAACAAATATTTACCTCTAAATAGCACTTGCGCATTTTGTTTATAAACATTTTATTAAGGTGCTATGTATATACATACATATGTACTTATACGGTTGAATATTCGGTTATATTTATGAACATTAAATTGAAATATCAAATTTCTGCAAATATGTTTCATGCAATGTCCAAGAGGCATTTCGCTACTAGTTACCCACTTTTCTACTACCTTTACCCGAAAGGGGATAAAATATTTTCTCCTTTATCAGAACTTCCTAAATGCAACCATACAAGGCAGTCGGAAAACTTAAACGTCAATAAGTATCCAACCTTTTATAATTGAATCATGGCGTTGTGTACAATTTTCAAATAAATTGTCTTTTACAACTTATTATAGAAATTGATTTAAAATTTGTAATTTATTTATGAAAGTTCAAAATGAATATTATATGAAAAGTTCAAAACGAAATCGTTCGTTGACGGCTTCTAATGTTAATTTTATAAAATAGAAAGTTTACTTAGATTTGCCACTTAATATAAAATTCCAATTTCCCGTGAGCGATTACTACGTACAATACTTACTACATAGGTGTAATCACAATTCGGCGCAAATGGTTTGCAATTTGTATGATTCGGTGCATTTGTAATTTTTTGGTAGATTATCTGTAAAATTCGGGCATATAAATTCGAAAGCACAGCTAAGAAAAAAATCAGAAAATCATAACCCTAGTATAATTATACTATGTACATATGTATATGTATATTGACTTTTCTTATCGCATAAATGCCTGTTTCCGCATAGTTTACATGTAATGTAAAGTTAATGGCATTGATAACAGATTAGACCCCGTCCAACAGCCAGGTGTTCAATGAGGCATTCGAATTCAGTTATTCTCTTGAGTAGCGAATGTTTCGAAGTAGTGAGTAATGCAATTCCACCCCACCTGTTTGGCGCACTCTGTCTTTAGAGATTAAATGAACTGGTGATTGACTATTGCTAATGTGATTAGAAATTCTCTGTAAATGGCAAACAAAATCACTTAAACTTAAATATTTACCCTATGACGAGTTACAAGCCAAAAAAAAAACGGTAAAGTGAAAAAATAAAATTTAAAAAGTCAGCGAGAGTGTAGATATTATAATGCAAATACAAATTTATGGAATTTTTAATGAGTTTTGTTAAAATTTTCAAGCTTGGGTTTTCTTATGTTGTTTTTGTTAGTCGAAAGCCGATTTTTATTTGAAATTATATTGAAGAAAAGGAAAATTTGTCAATATGTGAAACTTCTTTCATTTTGCGCCCCGGTGCTCTTTTCAAAGGCAATAAAAAATAACATTTATGAAATACTTTTTATGTTTGTGCGCACTTATGTTTGTTTGCATATACATACTTATGTATGTACATATGCATGTACATGTAGTACATAAAGAGAATTACCCAGCAGAACCTAAAGCGAGAACTCCCCAAGCGAGTAAAGTGGGAGTATTCCCTTTTACATGATTAGGGAGTAATTGGGGAGATTTTTTAATTTTTGTACTCCCTCATTGTATCAATAGGAGAGTGATAATATTGTAAAATTCCTTTTTTGCTCCCCTGCTATCAATAGGTGAGTATTAAACTTCTTAATGCTACTTTTTTGCTCCTTGGGTATGAATAGGAGAGTAATATAATTTCTTATTACTTCCTTCTTCCTCCTTCGGTATCAATAGGAGAGTAATATAATTTCTTATTACTCCCTTCTTCCTCCTTCGGTATCAATAGGAGAGTAATAGTTTCAAAAATTCTTATAAACTTATTTATTTCATTGTAGTTAACATTCCTAAAAGAAAAAATTGGCAAGCGTCCAATTGGTAAAGCATTGAAAGAGATGTTCACCGAAGAATTCTTGCTCGAAGTCAATTGGGACGGGGCTAACGGCCGGATTTGTATTAATAAATTCGCGCTTTTCAATAAATTTCTTTTTGGTATGTTCTATTTATTTAAGTTCTTTCTTCACATTTTAATAATAATATATTTTTAATGTAGATGCATTGAAGGATGAATATGCCACATACGAAGAATACGTTAAGGCAATGAAAAAAGCCTTTTTCGAAAACAAGGCAGCGCCCTATCGAAAAACATATAAACAAAAAACAAAACGTCAACAACAAAAATAAACTAAATAAAATAAGAAATGTAAATATTAATTAATAAAACTGTTCAAACTAAATAAAATAAGAAATTTATTAATGAAACTGTTTAAACCAAAGAAATGTGTAGTTTTAATTGTTACTCCCCTATTGCTCTTTTGGGAGGAATAAGGGATAACTCCCCTATTGCTCTTTTGGGAGGAATAAGGGATCACTCCCCTATTGCTCTATGAGAAGGAATAAGGGATTACTCCCCTATTGCTCTATGAGAAGGAATAAGGGATTACTCCCCTATTGCTCTATGAGGAGAAATAAGGGATTACTCGCCTTCCTAGGACAGGCAATGTTAAAAGTTATCAATAGAAATTGCATGCATTTACACATGAGTATAGGGAGTGATAAGGAGTAATACATTACTACCCCAGGGATTACTCCAGGAGATCTCCAGGATTACTCACAGGTTCTGCTGGGTACTTAGTGACCATTTTTATGCGATCTAGTTTAACTTAAACTACCTACTTACATGCATAGATATATACATACATACATATGTACGCCGAATATTTCACTGCAAAACATCCAATTTTTATTATAGATACATTAATACGAATGGACATGTATGTTTGTATGTATTTACATGTTTCGAATTCGTTGCGGACATTTTCCTTCTATTGCAGACATTTAATGTGGTCAGTGCACGCAAAGTCAATGTCAAACACACCTACATACATATTTACTTACATTTGTAAGTATGTATGTATGTACATAGTTAGTTAGTGTGTTCTCGGTACAATTTTTCTAATCGATTTTCAAACAAATGCCAATTTAACGGGTAACAGCTGAAATGCCTACGAAAAGTTAATCAAAAAGCTGTTCAACGTTTAAACATACATATGTACATATATACATATGTATATACACTGTGGGAATAAATTGGAAATATTTTTGATATTAAATCGCAATTTTTTTAAATTAAAATAAGAGAATTTGCAGCATTAACAAGGAAGCTACAGATTCCATTTACCTGTGTAATATTGTGTAAAATACTATGTTTTATATCTGACACAACGTGTCATGAATTTCAACCCATAAACTTTCTGATCGTGCGTGAGATTGATTTTTGAGCCAATCGCGATGCATCGCACCTTTAAATCCGCCTACAATGTTGCCGAAGATATTACGAAAAATCTAAAACGGCGATGCCTAGAGTGGCAGACAAAATAAATAAAAAGTTTGTTGCCAAAAGTACTTAGATGCGATGAAATTATGTACATACTTTGCATGGACGAATGTTGGTTCATTTGGATATTTTGCAATGGACGGCATACATTTGTACTAACGATAATCTTCGAATTATTATAATTATACCATAAACATGTTTAGTTACGAACGTAGTTATATAATTTTAACATCGTTTCAACCAGAGTGTTTATATATGTAAATAAAATACAAATCAAAGGGTACATAAAACAAAAACTTTTACAAATTGAAAGAACAAAAACACCGACAAAACACGATCGCAAGGGACTGAAGTAGCAATAATATCTGCATTTGTGACACCACTGTAATGGATCCTGATTGCGGTCTAAAAAATTAAAATATTTATCCAATAGATACGCGCATATAATTAGCAGTTGTATTTTTAGTTATATTTAGAAATATATTTTTAATATTTTCATCAAATTCTTGCCAGATATTACTCTCTCTTCCTAAATCCGTCGTATTAGTGGCCCAAACTTCTATTATGATAAGAATAATAACGAGATATAATAGCACTGAAAAATTTAGTTAAATGGAAATATCGAACTAGTAAACTAGTTCTTTCGTTCATTTAGTTCAGAAACTACCCAAGCCCAGTACATACATACATACATACATGTTGACATAGATAAAAAAAATCGAACAAGTCGCTTAATAAGTATGGAACGCTGAATAGGTATTTCTGATCAAAAACTTAGCTTAACAATAAATATTAACTTTGTCAAAATGTATATTCAATTAACATTCGGTGAATTTTAGTTTTTTTTTATTTGGAACAATGAACGCAAAAAAAAATTATTTCAAAATGAAATGAATGAATTTGATGGTTCTGCACTGGATAATTTTCGTCAGCTTTCAGTAGAATTCAAGTTAGTGGACTATTAAAATCCAATGCTGGCCAATGAGGGTTCGATACATTTAGGCTTTAAACTTAATACAGCGGTACAATCTACTGATAATTTAAGTTTTCAGAGGACTGCCGTGAAGTAATTATTAAGATATGCAACTTTTATTAAATTTTGTAATTGTGTTTCTAAGTATGTATGTACATACATACATATTTATGTATATTCCAACCTCTTACATGCGATCGCAGCGACAAAAGTGACATCATTGTTTACAAATTATAACACGAAAATCAAAACACAAAATTTTAAAACATTTGTTTTTAGATTGTTTAACCGACAAAATCGGGCCACTTCGGTTCACTTTATAGTCTGCAACACCTTCCTCCACTCCTCCAACATACACACATACATTTGTATGTACTCAGCAGCAAAATTTAGAGGCAGTCTGAACTGTCGATATTTCTGCACTATCAATTTCGTAATTGTCCCCAAACTACCGCCAAACGGGTGCAGAGCGAGACTTTTGAAATTGCCGATTGCCAGCAAGCTGTACTTTACCAGTTTGAAACTGGTTCAAAAGTTCTGCATAGAGCGACAATTTCCACTTCGTAGAGCATCGCCGTGTTACATAAATAAGACAATTGAATTCATTGATTTGAGATTGAACGTGAACCAGTACCGTCGTATTTTGTGCTAGTTAGTTCTGCGCGAGTTTTGAACCATTTTATTTTGGTGCAGGGTATTTACGAATGCACATATGTACATACATTCATAGATGTGTAAATGTGTATCGTTCTTTCTGAGCTACATACATATGTACATATGTACATGTTTATACGGAAGGTCAGCTTGTAAATACACTAAGCCACTAATTTATGCCAATCAAAGCTTAAGATCAAGGGCGATGACAAACGAGCTCAACTTCAACTCGCGTGCTTACAACTTCATTACAACATTGAAGAAGACAAATTTAGGCAAACAAAAACGCAACAGAAAACGAAGCAATGGGAGACAAAAAATACATACAGACTTCCATATAACCTGTATAACTATTTGATTGTCAACATTTTTTAGGTGAAACAAACAAAAGAAATAGCTTTATACAAACATACATACATACATATTTTTCAATATTTAAACAATTAAATTTTTTTTTTTTTTAAGGGCGACTTCGGGCTAGGAGAAACTCAAGTTACTCCTTTAAAGTGGCTCTCAACTGGCCGCGAGCGTGCAAACAAACATTCTTAATATCAAATAGAATTGAATACGATATTCTATTATTTTAATGAATCGTAAGTTTCTGCTATCTACACAAATCACAAAACTTGGGATAAGAAGGTATTCGCGTTTTAGGTGGAAAATGTCTTAAAATCGAAATATATTAGTACAAACATATGCGCATATGTATGTATGTATGTATATACTTAAATAAATTCACCATCGAAGCAATAACTAATAAACGATAGAATCATGATTGAATATCTTATTTATTTATTTTATTTATTTATTTATTTATTTATTTATTCAGTCTATGACATAGTATATCTTACAGACTAGAGGTATTTACATATACAATTTTCTTAAAACTAACGATACAGATCGTCAATGGCTGATTTAAAAACAGATCTCGGTGATGAAAAATCAATATTTAATCTCTTTGAAATTTTATTAAACTCTAAAAGCGCCCTAAATATTGGTGCATGAAGAAAATAATTGGCTGTGATCACATGAAGATAAAATGGTTTTTGAAAACGAAGAACTTTACTGGGTATATTAAAACTGATCAGCTCGAGTAATTCGGAACAGTCAACGAAACTATTAATTACATCATATACAAACATTAGAGACTGGATTATTCTTCTACTCTCAAGTGATTTCAAGCTTATTAACATACAGCGAGCACTATATGGGGGCAGCGGCTCTTCAAATTTTATCGATTGAAGGGCAAAGCGAATGAACTTACGTTGCACCTTTTCAATTCGAGTAACATGGCAATTATAAATCGGATTCCATATAATAGCGGCATACTCAAGCTTTGAACGAACATAGGTACTGTAGAGAAGTTTCCTAGTATAGGGATCTTTAAAATCTTTTGAGTAGCGGCGTAAAAAAGCAAGATTACTGTAAACCTTAGGTAGGACATAACATATGTGATTTCTGAAAGTAAAACGGTTATCGAACACAACTCCAAGATCGACAAAATCTTTAACTGAAATAAGTTGGTGATTAAAAATAAAATAGCTCGATTGCCGAAACTCCGGAGATTTAGAAATAGACATATGGAAACATTTATTAATATTCAATGAAAGTTTATTCCTGCGACTCCATTCGACAAGATTATTTAAGTCCTGTTGTAGGAGATGAGAATCAGTCTCGCAGGTTATACTACGAAAAAACTTCAAATCATCAGCATAAAGCAAAAAATTTGAACTTTGAAAACAAGAACCAATGTCATTAATAAAGAGAATAAATAAAATTGGGCCAAGAATGCTACCTTGTGGGACACCCGAGGACGCAACAAAAGAATGCGACTTGCAATTTTCTATTTCAACAAATAACAACCGATTCGATAGATAAGATTTTAGCCAAGCCAAAAAAACAGAGTGGAAACCAATACATTTGAGTTTATGCAATAAAATTGCATGGGAAACTCTATCAAAGGCTTTAGAGAAGTCTGTATAAATGGTGTCTATTTGTAACCCACATTTAAATGCTGAGATGCAGTATTGAGAGAAAAAGGCTAAATTACTGACGGAAGAACGCCCACTAACAAATCCATGTTGATGCGGCTCTAAAATGGATTTTGTAGCGAAAGTAATTTTTTCTTTAACCACCTGTTCGAAAAGCTTTGAAAAAACTGTTAACTTAGAAATTGGTCTATAATTGTTTATGTCATTCCTACTTCCTGATTTATAAATAGGGGTAATGGAGGCGACCTTCCATCGATTTATAAACACACCAGTAGAAAGAGATAGATTAATCATCGAACATAGAGGTCCACAAATAGAAAATTTACATTGCTTTAGAAAATAAGAGCAGAAACCATCAATATCAGGTTTCAATGAGGTCTTTAGGGCAGTTATACCATTCAGAACATCTATTTCAGAGACAGACAGAAACCCAAAGTCCAATGATTGGGTAGAGTCAACACCGACGGGCGTACAAACAGAGTCATCATCAGCTACAAAATTTGACTTGAAAAAGTCTGCAAAAAAATTGACAGACTCAGGCAGAGATTGTGAAAGCAACCCATTGAAATTCATGCATGTTGGAATATTGGTACAACCCTTTTTGGAACGAACGTATTTCCAAAAAGCTTTGGGGTTGTCCTTGAGTTCGGTTTCAATTCTACAAATGTATTGATTGTATAAAAACTGCCGTTCATATTTGTCATTAATTGGCGGAGAATCTCGGCCAAATAACATAAAAGGAAAGCATGTATTTAATAACATATCACACACACATCCACATGAAAGTATATTACATATTTATGTATGTATGTATGTGTGTGTATTGGTGTACTCTTTACTCGTAAATGCATGAAGGTGTGTGCATACGAAAAATATAAAAATTAAGTAAATTAACATACTCTTCATAGATGTGTAAAGTGATTTTCTATTCGCACTTAAATTTTTTTTATTTTCTACAGAATGAATCTTCACACTTAAATTAATACAATTGCGTCATATTATACACGAATATATCTATGTAAATACATACATACATATGTACAAGTATGTATATAAGTACGTTAAACTTACAATAACAAATATTCAAAAACGACATACTTACATAACTAACAGCACACTCGGGTCAATTTAATGAATCAATTATAATTATAAAAGATCGCGTATGTCGATATGGCGGAGGGGGAAAGAAAAAAGGTAAATTTTGGGCCGTGACGTCACTATCTCTTCCGTTATTTCATTGTTTACGAATGAAGCACAAAGCAAACAATGTACCTGAAGAATCAAGCATCAAGGGGAAATACTTTTAACTTTTTATTTATAATCTCCCAATCAGTTTCAATATAAAAAACTTCGCACTGAATTTTAACTATTATTTGAAATTTCGGTTTAGAAAAATATTTTTTTGTGACGTCTCCATCCATTTCCGCGAACGATTTTAATTTTTGGGAATAAAAACTGTTCAATTTGAAATTAATATTTAAAAGTGTCTATCTAAATAAAATAATGCAATTTAATCACAACTTTCAAAACCAAAGTTAAATAAGGAAATAACTATATCGCTACACATCGCATTAAATATGTCTTAGCAATTTCTTAAACTAATTGATTGTTACGATAAAATACCTAAATATATACATATCTACATGTGTATGTGCGTTCACACATTATTTAAAAAATCTGAGATTATTCATCTTGATTTAAATTGATTCACTTCAACTCAGCCATATACAGATGTGTATATGACACAAGTTTCTATGTATGTAAATATGTATGTTTGAAAGTTTACTGCCCCTCGGCAACTCAAGTCATTATTTTTGAAATTAATTTATTTTACATTCATTTCGCTGTAATTAGTGGCGAAACTAATTACATTTACTATTGCTCCAGTGCAACAAAATTGTTCAAGCGTACATACATTATGTATGTACATATATACGATACATGTATGTATGTATGTATATATATGTACATACATAATTTCATACATACATACATACATACATATGTATTTAGTAATAATTGCTATATCTAATAAAAACACAAGATTTAAAAAAAAAAATTTATTTTATCACCTCGCCGAAACCACAAACGACGGATGTGGACCCGGCATTGGATTAAAAGCATAAACATTTAAATACATACACTTTTGGGCAGTACGTAATATACATACATATTTTAGTTTCCTTTTCACTTTTTTGATTAAAAAAAAAGCTCTATTGTAAATTTAGAATTTAGAACATATCCAAGCGCGACCCATTTACGAGCGAATGCGTCTCAACAAACCGAACTTCCTCCAATGACTGACTGAGTGCCAACCGGCTCCACTAACTCATAAACACATACAAACAAACATACATATGTACAGATATTTCAAAACGCACACAATGCCACACATCGATGACACCCGCACCAACATACCAATACATACACATATACATACATACATACATATTCGTGCATGTGTATGTATGTATGTAAGTATGTATGTACATACATTAATACAGTCTTTTACATTGTTACAACGTATTTACAAAATACAAACATAGAAGCAAGAAAATAGACAGATATCTAATTGTGTGTTTGTGTGTGTGTGCGTGTGTGTTTGTATATATATGTACTTACATCTGTCTATGGATGTACGTAGGTTTGTATAGTTATATAAGTTAGAAAAGAAATGCGGCCGATCCAGAGTAGGTTAGTAGTGAAGTAATCGAGGAGCGCAATGGAGCGGCGTCGGCACCCTGAGTGGCGACAAAGCATCGTTGCTCAACTATTCTGCTTACATTGGGACTTTTTATTTATATTTCTTGCCTGAGCAGGAGTTTACAAGTATGTACATATGTATGTATGTATGTATTTAGTGCACACTAGAGACGTTACGGAGGTGAATTTGCGGAATCGAATGCGGATTCGGAAGAGGCGTACAATAGTTTTTTTTTTCGAAGTTTATTGACGCACTTACGTCACTTTGATTAAAGTAGTTCCATATTACCACTCGCTTTTTGCTTCATTAATCATAATCATGTTTATATGGCGCTTACATGATATAGTATGTATGTATGTATGTATGTATGTAAGTAAGAACGGTTGCATGTGGCAAGTTTCGAAAGGCTTATAACTACATATTATGTGAAACTTTTTTGTGACAGTTCTAAATAAATACATAAATTTGTACACCTGGCGACTTGCCATTAACTGACCGGAGGGCGATCGCCGATAGTTATCGATCGTTATTCAAAAGAAGCTCTACGACTTATCTTTATTATTCGTTCTATAAAAAAACTAATAATAATTCAATAAATAAGAAACGATTTTTTTCAAAGATTTTTAATTAAAATCTTATACTTTAGCACTAATATGGTTTATAATATGGTATTGATGCTTGTTCCATCATTATCTATAATTACATACATATAATTAACCAAAATACGAGTATGTTAACAAATCTTTCGAATTCAAAATGCGGGACGCCCCGAAGTCAGTCGAAAGAGAAAACGAAAGAATATCAACAGTACCTTAAATTCATAGTGACCATTATTATTTTGCGTAAAAGCACATGTTCGTGTCGTTTGCGTTTCGATCATCGTTATGACGTCAATTCAAAACTATCGGAAACGAAGCCAGAGTCAGATGTGTAAATCAATCGGAAGCACCGACCTTTCGGAATCGAAGCAGAAGTTCCGTAACATCTCTAGAGCATACCTACGCGTATCGATATACATATGTATGAATGTTTGTATGCAATAAAGTTCGAGAGCGCTAGTCTGGCGTGTCAATATCGTTTGAAGCATTCACCCCCACTGCGGAGCGACCCGTCGAAGCTTACTAAAGTTCAACGCGCAGAATGTGTCACCAGACTTGACCAAGCGCCCGCCATTTGTAAACAATATAATACATATTTATGTACATACATACATACATACATACATACATACATACGTACAGCTGAAGGTATACACTTACACATACTCGTATAGAATTGTAGTTCAAAGTCAATGCTCAATCCAAAAGATTACGGCTGTTGGCGGGAACGTTAACTCACGCTCAAATTAAAGTAAAGGCAGTAAATGAAAACAAAAGTGTGCACAAACATACATACATACATACATACACAGTTACCAGCGAGAGGACTACCTACACCGCGCTTTGTATTTTAGCTGACTATTTGATTTTCCGTGCGCTTGCTGCTGCTGTTTGATGAGCCATTTTCCATGCCGGTAACACGAGATCTGTCGGTGTCAACAAAAATCTGAGTGGTATTTGTTCGGAGGTATTTAGTTATCTCTTTCGATTTTCGTTGTTTACCCTGCAGGAAGTGAAATTAATTTAAACTTAACTGAAAGTTAATTGTTTGTATTTACTTTGAGGAAACCTAACTCAATTATCTCCGCATTAGTGGTAAGCTAACCAAAAGCATTCATATAAATTGTGTTTTTTTGGAGTTGGTCTTTTTGACAGCTGTGTTACTTGATTTATACTCAGTTTACTTACTTACTCCGGAACAACGTTTGCAAACGTTCGGTGAATTGGGCCCAAAACGAGATGGCCACCGATCTTGATTTTCACAAGAAAATTTTGTTCTGCAATGAAGCTCACTTTTGGTTGAATGGATACGTTAATAAACAAAATTGTCGCATTTGGAGTGATGATAATCCACAAGTCATTGTTGAGATGCCGTTACATCCTCAAAAAGTCACTGTTTGGTGTGCTCTATGGTCCATATTTCTTCAAAAATGAAGCCCTTGAACCAATCAATTTATTAAAGGAAACTTGTGGTATCCAAGATCGTGTGACTTTTTTTTTGTGGGGTTATGTGAAGTCGCTTCTCTACGCCGATAAGCCCGAGACGATTGACGCTTTAGAAGAGAATATTCGGCGCGTTATTGCTGACGTACGGCCCAAATTGCTGCAAAAAGTGGTCGAAAATTGGGCTTCCCGGCTGGAATTTATTCGAGCCAGCCGCGGCGGTCACTTCCCGAAATCATTTCTAAAACATAGTGACAAACCCTTATCTTTATAATTAAGCTAAACTCTTGGCCATAGCATTGAATTGTATGCGTTTTATTTCTTCTTAAAAACCACATGTCTAAAAAAAATACGTACATATTTACTACCTAGCAATTTTGGAATTTGACTTCGATTTAAATTCGTTATTTTTCATAGTTTTTTTTAACAGTAAATCTAGCAACTGATTTTACTACGGGGGTCCTACACTCGGAGCCAATGAACCACGCGGTTACTTGATCGCAAAAAATGCACACATCTTCATACTTTGTATAAACATTCCTGCAGTTCTCGTATCTCAATTTGCACTCCAAAAACTAGCGATATTACCAGTGACTTCCCGATACTTTGGTCTTGGGTGCATCGGTAATGCAGATACGAACAGTTACGGTATTTTTAAAGTGATAGTTGCTGCTGGCCCTCGCTGACACTTCACATGGCTCGGATTCTATGTGAAACCAAAACTTGTTTGCTTCGATGCTGCTGAAATATGTACACTTGTACTCGTGTGTAAGTAGCTGGATGTTTTGCGGCTGATGATATACAAACATAGCTAAGCAGAGGGATTTTTTTGAATCTTTTCTAGAAATCATTCGAAGGATTGAAGGAGTTTGCCACGAAACAAGTGGTTGCACTTAAGAACGTTTATGTACATATGTATGTAGATACTCCACTGAAATATTGCTATTGCAAAACTTGACATTTTAGAAGATGCTTTTAAATGAATAACATCAAATACCCTTTGCGTGATCAAATTTTGTATGCGTTGAAAAAGTGTTTTCTGAAGCTTAAATCCACGATATGTTAGATTACATTTTAAGTTGAAGTGGCTGCCAGTGATAGAACTAGCACACCAGAGCGCCTTATTGGGCCCGTTGTGTTACCACGCCGATCTAATCTAATAATCCACGTTCTCAAACCGTCGTTTAGATTCTACAAATCTATTAAAGTTGGCGTCCCTCGACCCTCGATATGCTATCAAGACGATTGCTAAACTCAGAGTCCATCAGACATTCCTTTTTCTTCCATTTTAGGGCATTCGCACAACAAATAAAACAAGGTTTCAGGCTTATAAAATTTTGCAAAAAATTTATCAAATTCACAGAAAAGCCATGTGTCCACTTATTTTAGTTTGTCATAATCATTCAGCCCTGTGTTAACGGCATGCAGTTTTCCTGTTCTTTTCTAAGCCGTTTCATAGATTATCCTGCTCTCCTGTTTAATTTGCTTTTATTTAACGTATTGAAAAATTTTCAAATTGATACTTTGAAGTACGAATGTTTTTAATATTCGAAAAAAGTCGGAGTAACCAACTAAAAATATTGGCTTTCATACATAAAAATTGAATTTCATACAAGTAAAATAAATATCTTAAAAGCGAAGTAAATCCCCGGTTTTGTATTTTGAACATTTTATACAAATTTCATAAACGCAGATACAAAGTATAGATACGAGTATCTAAAGTGGCAAGCAGGTCATGAGAAAATATGTATTCTCAAATAGAATACAATTAATATTCATACCGCGATATTTAATAAAATTATTTTTTTTATTATTTTATTAGGTTAATTTTTATTATTATATTTTGAAGCTCAAAAAATAAATTTTTATGAAAACTTTGAGTCAAACGCGTTCTGATGGACAAACAAATACGTTAGGCCATTTCATATCGCTTTATGCTTCCTTCGTCTTTATAATTATTTATTTATAATTATTATTTACTCAACACTATGACGTCACACGTTGTGACGTATAGTTGGTCATGATATGTGTTTTTATGTATATATTTTATAAATCTACATACCATACATATAACAATATACAATTATTTATTTGTAACCTTCCATACAACGGAAATTTTGATAAAAACAAAAACTTGGTTTTTTCGTTTCGTTTTTTGTTTGGGTAAAATTTAATATTTCCTGTGGTTTGAAACAAAGAAACTGGGTTTTTGTGAAATTTTGAAGTATGACTGTGGCAACGCCCATACAAAAATACATCGGGAGGGTACGAGTATATACAATTCGGTTTCGCCCGAATTTTGCTTTCCTTGCTTGTTTTTTTTTATTACTTTAGCTATTACATCCCCCGGCTGTGGATTAAACCGAGGATCTGGCGGCATACCGCGTCATAGCATGCGCCGTTACACCCTCGGTCAAAACGAGCTCCGAAAAAATTCATTCCACGAGGAAATAAATAACAATTCATGCTGGTTATTGTTTTTATTTCTTTTGCAAAATAGAATAAATTAGTTAAATGCAGTCAAAAGAATGGACTAAAAAAAGTTAAGGCTCTCGAACTAAAACTCGTACGTAAAACCGTAGTTTTGTTTTCCAGTAAACAACGACATAAACTTTGTATTAGTAATGCAAGTTTATCGGCAGTGACTGGGATTTATACATACCCTATGTATGTATGTGGTTTAGGGAAAACTTTTAAATATTTTTTTTAAAGCCCTTAAACATGAATTAGTTTATAATTATATATTAGAGTGGTCGTTAAAAATTAAATTTTTTTTTAAATAAAAGCAACACATGCCTCGAGACGATCTAAGTTTAGTTTTGGGTATATTCATGTTTTTTTCTGAACTTAGGGGCGTCGCAACAATTGAAGATTGTGAGCGTCCACGGACAATATAGTTGGAATCTGAATTTGTCGATCGAATTCATTAGTCGAAAGTACTTTTGTAGTAAAAGTGTTTTACTTACACTGTGTATCGGTTTGACCACTCTACAATGTAAATACTTTCGCATCCCTCCAACCCATTGTTAGTGAAAATGATGCTTGATAAAAATATAGCGATAAAGTACTTCTGATTTCTTATTACAAATTGATAACAATTTGTCAGCAAATCAGTTGTTTGCGGTGGAATCGATGAAACATTGGGTTCTACAATCGTAATCAATTTGAACAGGTGCAAATGTTTCGAGCAGGTGTGATTCATTGTAATACGAAAAAATACATTCTACTCGTACTATTTAATAATATTAAACTTTCTAGGCCAGTCCATAAACCAATTTGTAAGTCATATTATTTGTAGTGGCAAGAAAGGCCGCTATTTTGGAAGAAACGGCTTTTTGAACAAATGTTCTTTAATCTGAATTTACTAAGTTCCATGGCATATTTGAACCAAATTCAAATAAAACATGAGTTTTATGATTTTTGTGAGTGAATATACTGCATTTCAATTGAAAAAGAATGAAAATAAGAAAGTGAATTATAAGTATGTATGTATGTATGGACCAAGGCATATTGGACAGGTAGCAAGCATGGGAAAATCCCATGTATTTTGTTGTTGCATGAGACCTCTAATGTGTTTACCATATGAAATATCAAGTTTGCAGTTTGTTTTGGAAAATACATACATATGTATGTAAACAAAGTATGTAAGAGGCAAGGCACATTCAATAAATTTGCCATAGGTAAAATGTGAACAGAGTTTGGCAGTTAAGGGGTATCATAAAATAACAAAAAAAAACTCAATTCAGCTGCTCTGCTGATTATATCTGTTCAATGTGCCTGGGTATGGACCAAATTTGTCAACAAGTATATATTTCTTTCGCGGACTGTATACTGGGTTCATGTTCAATTGTATACATATAAATAATGTGAGCATGCTTGTAAGACTGTGTAGTAATTTTAGTACGAGGCCACGATTTCAATAAAAAAAATTTATCTCTTTTGAAGTCGTTTACATACTTACATGCAAACATATGTGTCTGATAAAAGAGAGCGAGAAAGACGTTAATTTGTATGTGTGCAGCCACTCGTATATAGTTAACGTAATGGAAAATGTCAACACAGCTGCTAACTCTTTAGATAAGCGGCTAGTCAGTTAAATATCAATTAAAAATTATTACCTTTTCATAAAAAACAGTTGTCTATTCATTTAAGGAAAACCCATGAATTCACCGCTAGTGTTCAACATATGGATGAAGTTGTGCCTTTTGGCAGATTTTGTGTGACCAATTTCTAGCTAAAATTTAAACATCAGATTCTTGTGTTTTTGTAAGTAACTCGAATTCAGTGTGTTAACCCACAGCCTTTTAAATTTAGACAACTCTTGAATTATTTATCACAAAAAAGTTTTAGCAAAGTTCACTTTTTATACCTTTTTCTTTTGTGTGTAAATACATACATATACGAGTATACAAATGCAGAAATATGTGCCCAGGTCAATGCTATACGAAAAGCGTAAATTCCAGTCAGTGCTGTTGAGAAATTTTTTTTTAACAAAGGTCCCAAGTCCATCATGTGTCGGTTTCTATTTCCATCCGTATAACGAAAAATGAAGCGCACACACACGATTGCTTTGGAGGTCCACATTTAAAAAGAGGCTACATGAAAAACTTGATCTTGCCTTAGTGCTTCAGATGCACACTTTGGTTAGTTTAGCGGAAATATGGCTTGGTTTTGTTTTTTGAGATTTGAGTTAAAATAGTTTTCGGTGGTACATTTTTATTTAAGGACTGAAACAGAATCATGGTCTGAGTGAATAGTTTTGTGGCCAGTCGGTGTTCATTGCCTAGCTTTAAGGCCTTTCATAAAATTTCGTATTTAAAGTTGTTTTCGTTGTTACAGATAAATTAAATTTAGTGGCACATTTGTACCGCCCCTCTGTGAGTGGAGGACAGCGAAGCACAAATTCGCAAAACTTTCAAAGAATTTCTATCGATGTATTTTTGGAAAAAAAAATCACATACCTATTACCATCGTTGAACTGTATATACTTACATACATACAAACATATGTATGTATATACTTAGAACATAAGACATAATATTTAGTCATCACAGGACCAATGCGATGACATAATCTCCTGCTCGATGACATCATCGATATGCATAAAAGTATTGTGAACAGTTTCATGCGAGACGAGCTCTCTTCATCGCAGACGAATCCCCCTTTCAAACTTCCGCGACAAGCTACAAAAATTTCCGCGAGAATTTACGAGCAACAGTTGCTCATATCGGTATTGCGAAGCTCCTGCTTTTAAAACTATGAACACGTCACGTTTCCTTTTCATACATACTTACATACATACATACGACGTATTTGCCCTTATGTCACAGACTTTCCATTCAATTTGCATATAAAGCAGCGTGGCATTGAGGAATTGAGCAGCAACAGCAACAAAAGCAAATACGCAATATACAATATTGAGGTTATGTATACGCACCGCCACCCAGCGAATGTAAAAGTACATACATACATACATATATTTATATCTAATGGCTAGGTAATTACTAGAACATAGATAAATATATGTTAACATTTGTTTATGTCCAAGGTCCTGTGATTAGGGAACATCCTTAGCAGGCAAAACAAATTGATGTATTGTGAAGAAGAAGAAGAAGGTTTGTAAATAAAGTTTAACTTACACAAAAATTATTGATTTGTAATGATTTGACAAGTAAATAACTTGATTTTAATACGAAATAATCGCAGTTTGAAATGACATCAATATACATATATTTTTATGCGAAGCGAAGCGACGGTTCAATTTTTTTTTTTTTGATTATTTGTTTCTTACTTATTCCCATAAAACTTGCAAATCCAGTTCGTAGTACATTGAAATGAATTTAAAATTAGTTACAAATTGATATACTTAAGTATTGGCGTATTTCCTTTCATAAAAAAAACATTCAATCTCGCTTCATAGAAAAGCAAATTTGTTTAAACGTCACTGATCGTCACAGAAATCAGTGTTAAACAACTATACATTTGCTTTTAGTTGTATACATATATGTAGTTGCATACATAAATACATATGTACATAAGGATTAAGATCCAGCGGTTTCCCTGGCTAGGTCATGTCGTTCGAATGGATGAAAGCGCTCCAGCCCTGAGAGTATGCGACGTGGTACCCGCTGGTGGTAGCATAAGAAAAGGAAGGATTCGTCTACGTTGGAAAGACCAAGCGGTAAAGGACTCGGGTACCGTTAGTAGATATTTCCAATTGGCGCCAGTTAGCGAAAGATGTAAATAACTGGCGCGCCTTGCTGAGCTCGGCCAAAATCGCCAAGGCGGTTGATGAGCCAATTAAGTACATAAGTAATAAATATTTTTGTTGACAATGCATATGTACATATTTTTTAGAACTATCCGCTTAGCAAACAGCTTGATATCGCTGTTTTTTGTGTATATGTATGTATGTATGTATATGTTTTTGTTAGATTTGGTGCAGCATGAAGACCGATCCGCAATCAGAGTCGTTTGTTAGCAGATGAGGTTATCCCCAAAGTAACAGCTATAACTTCTATCGATTGCGCTAATGTTGTTTTACAAATTACATAAATTTGGTCAAAGTAAGAGGAAATGGGGGAGGGAAGAGGAAAACCTCATTCAACCACTAATCTACATACAAACATATGTACATGTGTATGTATATAATGCAAGCTCCAAATAATAATCCTACATTGGTAAACGAGTAAATAAATGCAGGTGCTACAATTAATTCACATAAGTTTACTAAATACAAATAATTATATAGAAAGAAAAACAAGAGTGGCACAGTAATTAATTTCACGAGCTGTGAACATAAAGGATCGACATACTCGTATGAACATCCCTATAGATATTTTCATATTTACATATTACACTCGCACGTGTACATTTACATATAAAAAAAACACCCAACAAACTGTCAAGTATGTATGTATGTATGTATGTATGCAAGCGTATAACATGAGACAGCAGTTTAAATTAAGCCACAAACAAACAGCCATTTTTTTCTAAATGAAGCGCAACAAAGCGAAAAATGAAGAATCGTTCTAAAACGCGGCTGTATGAATGCGGATAAATGTATTTACATATGTGCAAACATAAATTTATATGAACGAGTATGGCATTAATCGAGTACTATGTTATTAATCCTTTGAAACAGTGATATCCTGATTGTGGCGAGTGTTACACACATGCAGCGCATTTCAGAAATAAAGAAAGTACATTAATATTGAGGGCGGAGAGGCCAAGGGGTTGAAACGTAGTAAAACGTGTTACCTTATAGAATGAACAACGCGTGCGACACTAAACGAATGCCCACACACGCTGAAACTTGTGGCATGAATCCTTGTTATCACGCCCTGCCTGACACTTTGAATTCGATACGTTGGCAGGCTTTCCTGTAGCTCGAAATTTAATGTAAATAAATATTCACATACATACATACATATGTATGTACCTATGTATATACATACATACTTACATATTAACATGCGTAACTATGTATGTAAATACGCAAATGTGAAAAGCCATAAAATGTTTATATTTAACAAAAGGTACAAATTAAAAGGAATAATTCAATAATGATTGTTGATTTCTAATTATGTACATATGTATGTGCATAGGTATGTTTTTTTTTTCAGGGGCGTTGTGGTAGCACACTACCCTCAAGTGGCCCTTTGAAACCAAGATAAACCTGTTTTCGTCGAATTCCTCTTCCCACGGGACTGCCGTCAAGCATAACATCATGGGGGGGGGGGGGGGGAAAGGCGGTTAGTCGCCGATGCTACGCAGTTGTCTCGTGAGAGTTCTCAACCTCTTCATTGCTTCTGCTATTACATCACAGATAGTTTTTCATATTTTGATTTGACTCCATAGTTGCTGCATCTATTTATCTTGCCGCAGACTTCATTAAGAGCATTTAGTATGGCAGTGTATTTATTCGCCGTTGCCTTGAATAAGTGTGACCGTCGGAACGGACGAGGTTCCGAGCAGCCTCGCTGATACGCTTCGTCTAGGGATGAATACCCGAAAGCACTAGTTTGTTGACTACTGCACTAGTGCACTAGTTGGCTTTTATTATTGTCTGGACGCCAAGTCTATAAAGTTGTTGTATTTTCAATCGGACGCTTATATTTTTAAATGGCTGTCGGAACGGACGAGGTTCCGAGCAGCACCCTCCCTATCTATCTGGGGGCTGTCGGAATGGACGAGATTCCGAGCAGCCTGATAGAGAGCTTCTCATTTTGGGGAATGTCGGAACGGACGAGATTCCGAGCAACCTGTTTTGAGCACGTGGTTTGTGGTAGCTTAATGTTTCGCTCGCCGCTGTCTCTCCAGTCCTCTAAGTTGTTTTAAGATTGAAGCAATTACATCGCTGGTTGATGTCCATTCACTAAGACCTTTCATCATGTGACTGATGATGGCCTCCGGTGCAAGCACCCAACCAATTGTAGTCCTCAGTACGTTCATTTGGCGACTAAAAAGGGGGGGCACACAAAAAATACATGGTAGACATCTTCTACGTCGCCATGGCATATATCGCAGTATGGGTCGTTGTCGTGTTTGTACTTAAACAGGTATGCCTTGAAACAACCGTGTCCGCTCAGGAATTGCGTTAAGTAGAAGTCAACCTCGCCATGTGTTCTGTTAACCCAAGTGGCCAGATTTGGAATCAATCGATGGGTCCAACGACCTTTTGAGGTGTTTTGCCACTGCATGAGGAGTACATAGGTATGTATGTATGTAGGCTTTGTTTTTGATTGGAGGTTGTGAAAAAACTGCAAAGCAGCATTGGAAGACGCAAATAGCGAGACTTTACTTTCACATCAGTTCTAGCAAGTTTGAAACCACCAACGATAACTAAACACCGCGAATATAAAAACATACAAACGAAAACTAAAGAACATTACGTACTACATAACATACACGTAGCATTAGCAGCTGATTCTGTTAAATGTACTGAGAGCGAATAGCGGTTTGCGAAAGGCGTAACCTCTGTGAATTTTTTGAATCGTGACTATTGCACATAAACTCAAAAGATTGCATTTAATTGTAAAAGAAAAAAAACCCTGATATTAAGTACTTTAACCCGGCAATTATTCTTAAATTGCGCGCTAACAAATAAACATATAATAATTAGAATATTAAAAAGGGTTCGGTTGGCTTCTATGGTAAACATTTTACTTATAAATCGACTATAATTTATTAAATGAAAGTAAAAAGAAACAAGTATTTTTGTTTTTTAAATAACTTATTTATTTATTTTAAATTCGCAAGAGGGTTTACGAACGACACGTCTTAAACTTGGTCGATCCAAATAAATGAACTATTCAATAGTTTCATAGTCGAAGTCAATATGGCATTTAATACAGCCATTTGGTTTTGTCTATTTCAACATCAGCTCGTGTGGCCAAGATTCTGTATTTTGGACTGCTTTACAGGGAATATATTAAATAATTTTTTTTAATCTTAAGCTGTATTAAAAATGTCATTAAAATATCGGTCCAAAGTAGACTATCATTAATAGTACATACATATGTATGTAAGTTTATACACAAATAAATAAATTTGTAAAGTTGACACAGTTTGTCCAACCTTAACCACTACTGAAGACTGTAGTTAGAAGTTTATCCAATTTCAAAATTGAAGTTTTACAAAAATAGAAAAAAAGGAAAGTAACTAGATATATTCTTTTTTGAGTTACGTACATATGTAAATTATGTCAAACATATTCATATTCAAAAATATGTATCTTAATGAAGGTTTTGACAATATGTCATCCCTAGGCTCATCCTGCCATGGCCAAAGGATACAGGCATGCAGATAGACTAAACGCACAGTGAGTTCACTATGGGACTGGAAACGAAAAAAGTGGGCAATATTCGAAATCTTATCGGAATGGATTAAAACTTACTGTTAGGGCCATTGGTGTCGCTGGTTACGAATGTTTTTTTATACATCTTTTTCAATGTATTAAATTTTAAATTTCTAGACATAATATAATCAAAAATTAAATAAAAGTGGTGTTAAGGTCTAAATGAATTTAGTTCCAAACAAAATTTAAAAAATTTATTATTTGACTTAATTTTACTATACACCGAACTTGTAGATTTAAAATAGAACTCATTCATCAAAATGACATTCTACAAGTTAACTTAAATGCTGCTCTATATTATGGCTATTATCATGAAAATGTTTTATTATAAAGTTGTTTGCTCACCGTTTTTGCATACCTTCTGGCCCAATTAGATAAAGGTTTTTTATGATTTCAAATATTGCTGCTGAAACGAAACGTGCGCGTACCTACAATACACATATTTATGATTTTAAAACTCTTTTGATTCAATCTGGATGAGTGAAAAACCTGCTCACGGAAAGAATGGAATTTATTGCCCGAATTCAGTAAGCACTTTCAGTCCCTAAAAGGGGCAAAAGCCACCATTTAAGACCAGTTGGCATTCATTAGTTTCAAAATAATAAAAACAAAAGAAAAATGCATATACATACATACATACATATGTATGAATGTATAATCGTCTACAAAAAAATGTGTCGGGAATGTTTCTTCATCATTAAAACAGTTTACGCCTACAACTATGCAACATATTGCAAACTTTCTTTGGAATTTTCGTGACAACTCGTACTTACATACATACATACATAGTATGTATGTATATGCATATGTCCATATTAGGACGGGTCGATTTTGCAACCCATATCGCCCCGTCGAAAATATGATTTACGGCATGGTTCTAAAATGAATCGGAGGTTCCGGAATTTGACTTTTATGGAATCAGGTTGTGTTTAAGAAAATCTTAAATGTTCAAATGTTCGACAAAAAAATAACCAGGCCATTATACACATCACCTTCAATCAAAATCCTTCGCTGAATCCAAATAAAAAATTATAATAAAAAGGTATTTATTGTATGAAAAAATGTCCACTCATTCAGGTGCACAATGCTCTTCCTGTATGTGATTTATCTTTTATTGTTCAATAAAAATTTACCGAAATAGGGCATATGTAGTACAATTATGAACTCAACATCAACAGCAGTACATATGTTGTATAACATTCGGTGCAGAAACTGAATTAGAAGTTTCAACTGCGTTTGATATTTAAAAATACTACTTTTTCCTAATCGCTGGCTGTAAAACGAAAAATGTTTTCATATAAAAGGTTAGTTCGCGTACGAAAAATTATTTAAAGTTTTCGAAAAAGGTCAGCTTTAAGCATTCGCGTACGCAAAAAACTTGCAAAGTAGGTAAGAATCACGATTTAGAAAATACATCGTTCTTGGGTAAGAATTATCCAGTAAAGAAATTTCTTAGAATTTGCAAGTTATACGAACAGCTGATTTCATTTGTGGCGCGAAAAATATAAAATAAAGATTAAGTCCCGATTTACATTATTCAATTCGTTGAAAGCAATTCTTGCTTCAATCCCTTTTGTGTTTTCTATTTGCTTTTACACGCTTCAACTGAATTGAATTTAACTTTTGCGTTTTCTGTTTTCTCACAACAACAAATATGAGGGAAAAAGAAAAAATGTCTGTTTTCCCTACTTGCAATTTTTGCTGGCAAAACTTTGTCCAGAAAAAATTATCAACTTCCCCTTAAAAATGAAATGTCCCCACTTCATTGCAAGTTTTTGCGTACAAGAACGCCAAAAAGAGATAGTTTGTAACAATTGTTACAAACTATTGAGTTCGAGAACACTACTATTTCATTTTGAGGTGAAGCTGTTGGTTTTTTGCCAGCAGAAATTTGTTTAGACACATTTCTTCTATTCGTAGACAAAGATGTTATTAATTTAAGGCATCAACTGGATGGAAAAAAGTCGACTTGGCAAAAAAGCGTCCCCGAAGATATAAGCGCTAAATTGAAAAACTGAAAGGAAAAAGTCGGAAGTTATATGTATGTATGTAAACAACTTATACACTAGCTATGTATGTATGTCGGCAATCGTTCGTGTAAACAAGAAATATTTTCCAAAAGAAGCAACGAGTGATCCGATAAAATAAAGTCGAATGGGTGCCCACTGGCCAGAAATGCGAATCGTAAAGTTGTGTGCAAGTGAAAAGACAAACATGGTGTCAGAATGCTTTCTTCAAAACATGCCTCAGCAATGGTATCCACACTTTGAATGAAGAAATGTATACTGACGTGTGCCGTCAAATAGTCGAGATCTACAAGAAGAGCACCAAGGCATTGATCTCTTCGATCAAATACATCTTATGCAAAGATTTGAAATAGTATTGGAAATTTAACGTTTACTTAAAAATGTAACTCTTGCAATATTACATAAAAGCTCGAACATAAGCTTACTTTACTCACCACTTTACCTCGTGTGAATACAATTTGTTTCCGATTATATAAATGTATGTATGTATGTATATTCTTATATGCATATCCACGACCTTTTCAATTTTGATGCCTTACGACCGGTTTCACGTACCTATCAACCTTAAAATTTATCAAGACTAAAAATTTCCATAATCAATTGTGCAATTTTAAGTGATAAATTTAAAGTTGATTGGTTAATTAGGGCAATAGTATTACATTTCTACTCGTTAATCGTTTTTCCTTCAAATTCAAAATATAGCTACAGATATTTCTCTCCTTTTAGGTATTTTTATAATAAATTTCCATTTAGGAGACCAAATGTTCGCTTAGATCCAAGTTTCATTTATTCACAAATATAGATCAAATTTGTTTTATTATTTTTTTTCTATCAAATATGTTCAGAAATACATATTTAACTCCCGATTTATTTTCGTATTTCTCCCTTTCTGCATAGGCTAAAAGAATTAAACGCTCAAGAAGTTATCGGGGAATTCAAAGGTCACATCCCGACCAGTAAGCTTTTTGTAAACGGACGTGAAAGTATCCACCTGAAAACAAACAAAAATATTTGCAATTAAGTATTGTTGAATCCTTTTACATTGAATTCATATTGACGTATTATACAAAGTATATGTATTATTACAATGTAGGCTTCGCCGATCCATTGCGGTTGACCGTATGATGTTCAACAGCATTAGGGACGGCGACACTTTTAATTTACCGCCTTTGTAGGAAGTCCCAATACGCCATGTACTTTAAAAAAGACGAATGGGAGGCAAAACGGCGGATAAGTTATTTTTTATAATTGAAATATTATTGTGCAATATTCCAAATAGACTTACTTCCGGAAAATTTGAAAGAAAGTATCTAAGTTTAAAGTTTAACTTTCTTAATTTGCGTTCTTTTCGACAATCATTAATCTTAGGAAGCGATCAACAAACAACACAAGAACGGTATAGAGAGCATATGAATTTATTATATAGCATTTATACTGGGCTGTGTCCAACGTATGGAGAGGTCAACATACCGAATAGGCAATTTGAAGACCATAACGAGACTTTGGAATTTTATTTTCGTCCCTTTTGACAATCGCTGATCTTTAAGATCGACCAGCAAATAACCCAGGGACGAAATTTGATAAATCATTTTCAAAATGCTCTCTACAATTTCACACACTAGTCTAGTAGTTAAATATTTGTTACCAATGCTTGGAGATGCTTTCACGTCATTAATAAGTGATTTGAAGGCAATAACGAGACATTGGAATTTAATGTGCGTCCCGTTTGACAATCACTGATTTTAGGGAATCAATCAGCAAACAACACAGGGACGAAGAAAATGTATTCCACATTTTTTACTTTTTTGATTCAACTTACTTTGTGCTCAATGGTAGTCTGTTGGTTCTTGTCCAAATGCACCTTGATCAATTGAGTGCCATCTAGTTTAACCCGAATACGCTTGCCAACGATTTCAGCTGGGAAAACTAAATCTTCCAGAATAGCGTCGTACACAGATGTAAGAGTACGCGAACGTGGCCTCTTTTGTTTCAGTGGATTTCTCGCTTTGCGGGTAGGTTTAGGTAAAATTTTGCGCTCACCAATCACAACAACGTGTTTGCCAGAGAACTTCTTCTCCAATTCACGCACCATAATAATTTGGATTTTTTGGAACGTCTTTTGTTGTGGGATCGGAACATAGATGATGACAGCCTACAACACAAATAACATATTAACAACTTTCATTTGTTTATACATATGGATTTTCTCTTACTCACTTTTTTGGTGCCAAACTCAATTTCACGTGCTCGAGTGATGTGCAAATCCCTCAGGTAAGGCTTCATGTCGCTGTTGGCCTCCAGCTCCAAAAGGGCTTGGGCAATAGACTTTTCAAAGTCGTCTGGTTCAGCGCCACCGGGCTTGATAATCTTGTTGCCGATCATCTAAAAATACAAAATCGGTTTAACGATTAATATGTGTTAAACAATCAATAAGTTTTTGTTTAATTGTGCCACATAATATATTGTTTGATAATTGTGCGAATCATCGACCGACCGGCGAACATTCCATCACAAAACATCTTCGATACAACACAATTTCTCGGATTAATTCATAAAAATTCGAAACAAACTTAAACGTTTTCTGTAAGCTAGTATAAAATTTTTTGGAAATAACACAGGCATAATAGCAATTAAGAGAAAAATTTGTGAAGATAGAAGAAAATATACACCAACCTTAGTCAATTATTTTGACAGGAAAGGAAGTAAAGTTAGGCTATGCCACTGAAGGGTAACTTCCGTCATTCGCATTGCTGTGAGCGAGTAACGAGTGAAAGAACTGTCAAATATGAACGAATTAGAATTCAGCACATTACTTCTGCTATCGGGTGTCAGGTGGCGCTCCAATAGCAACAGAGTTGCAAGGCATATAAAAAACTAACATTATTGAAAAAAGAAGTGGGCGAATATTTATAAGTATTCAAATATATTTTCTGGATAACCCTACAACTCGACAAGCAATTTATGATTGCGTTTAATGGCAATTTTGAAGCAAATTGCCAATGGAGACAGTAAATTGAATGATGTTAGCAATTTATATCTTGAAATATTTTAAGTTATGAATATCCAAGATATTGCTGGCAATCAACAGTCAACGTGATGCCTTGACAGCTAAATTTTCATTTGCACCAAAAGTTCGTGGCGGCAACATCATTACCCGGACATATCCACGGAAATTAGCTGATGTTCTAACATCTGTAACTTTGGCAGGAAAAAATTAAAAATGTTTTGTCAATTTTTATGTGTGGGCAGTTCGATGTCTTGACATCAACTTTTGTAAAATGGCGTCAAAAAGGTAAGTTCGTTCAATAAAGCGCAAATATGCTGAAAATAATACAAGAAATACTTTTTCTTTCATCCAAAATACGTAAACATTAATAAATGCAATAGAAACAACTCAGTTTTTGCTTCTGAATGAAAATATCTTCGATATTGACCCCACGACATAAGTGACAGCATATTTTATACAATAGATGACATTTTACAAATGATTATGTTATGATAGCAAATTGCCCACACACAAAACCTTGCCATCATATTGCCGCAATTATCTGTCAAAATTATTGCCTGGCGTTTGCTTGTGGAGACGTGGGGTAACTAATAATTCATACCGGGTAATTGTTGGGGCTGTCCTGTTACTGAGTGGTGTCCGGTCACTGTCACACTTACCCTACAATGCTTTCCCTAATTATACATATTCACTTTTATATTTATGCATTCAACTAGTTCGCGATAAATTTCTTTTGCATGCAAGCAACTAGTAAATTTAACACAACCTATGAAATGGGAATTATCACTTATCTAGATATATTAAGCTCCGAATCAGTTCTTAATAGCAAAGTTTAGACCTCGCCAGTTCTGCATACGTTTTTCTATAGTTTAGTATCAGTTAGGTTATACCTATTTGAACTAGTCGTTCTAACCAGTTCTGAATGGATAAAAACTACATTGATCTGAGGACACAAACTATTATCATTTTATTTATTAAAATATGAAACTTAAACACTTTTCGGTTAATACCTTTTCGGCATTAAAAAATTAAAAGGAAACAATTAAAGTATACGGACCGTTGAGCTGGAAAAAAAAAATATGCGTGGTCCGCCCCTGTTTACCTATTTTAGTGGTAACATTTTTTTTTGGGGGAAACTAATAGGGGTGGTGTTAGGGAGGGATAAACGGGGAAATTTCAATATTTTGAAAAGCTGATATTTCAAAAACTATTTATATATTAAAACTTAAGTTTTGTAATAAATTTTGTTTTATTTGTGTTGCTGACGATAAGAAGATTGGTCATACTGAGGGTTATGATCCTGAGCGGCTTCGCGGAAAGGTATTAACGATGTGTTCTATTTAATTTTTAATGCTCTTTTACTTAATTTTTAAACCCAAGTATACAACAGTATTTCCGTGAGTGGCCTTTGGTCGCGCATTAAAAAAATAACCCTGGTCGGACAAACTCCGGCTACGCCATCAACAATATTTCTGCGCAGTACTCCTTTCCGGTTTTCTATTGAATACCCTTTCGCGAAGCCGCTCAGGATCATGACCCTCATTTTGACCAATTTTCTTATCGCCAGCAACACAACTAAAACAAAAATTTCTTACAAAACTTAAGTTCGCTTGATTTCTTCGTCAAAGAATAGTAATTCAAAAGAATCCTTCTAAATATCTCAGATTTATTGAAATTTCAAAGGTGTTCATAATAAATTAATTCAACTAGGAATTATTGTCAAATCCATGTATTTCTACTGAGTTTGATTCCTCTTAGCATTTAGCCGCAGATAAACGTCTTGCAAGGAGATAAAAAAAAAAAACTTATAGGCGATAGAGGCAACCGATATGGGGTTTTTTTTATTTCGTCAGAGGCAGCATTGCAAAATTCATCAGCTGCATGTTAATCAAAATACGAGTATACTGGAGTCCACCATATATTAAGAGCCGATTCCTTACGATTTTTGGCCTTCACCTTATACATACATACATATACATACTTATGATACAGTGTTTTTAAGAACAATTTTATTTGTATGGAATTACAGTCGTCCATTTTGTAACAAAGACGTATGAACCCAAGTTTAAAAAATTGAGGAAAAAATCAACACATTTTATTTTTATTTAAATTTCATATCTGTTCTCAGAAGTTTTAGAACTTTAATCGAATGCATATTCTAATAGTTTATTTGGTCTAATAAATGTATGTTCGTTTGTAAAGATGAACTTTTTATCCTTTTTCTACTAAACTCTTAAAATGCAAATTATTATCATTCGCGTATGCCAAAATCGTAAAAGCATTAAAAATAAATAATAAATAACTCTGGATAGGCCGTAAAGCTTCTCCTACCATGTTCTATTACAAATGGAGGGGCCTACAGTTTTATGATGACTCCAAACGGTACAATTGTAGGCGGCCGCTATTGTAGAACATTTTCATATTGCATGCTCGGCTGAGATTTGAACCTGGGTACACACCGGCATACCGAGCTGAGGCACGCATCGCTACACACTCGGCCGTAGCGCCTGTCTCAAAACAAATCAAGGCTTGAAATTTAGATGGAATTTTGTTGATTTTATACGCTTTCTACAATGTTTACACTTGAGCTTATATGGTTTTTGTTGACAATTTCATTTTATCCTGATGCCAAGCTTCACCTCATTTCAATAATATTATTTGCAACTTGTTCGTGCAATGCAACTGCCGAAAAGGCCTTCATTTGTACTTAAATCATTATCAATGTTTTTTTTTTTACATTTTATACATTGCGTTTTATTTGCAATTCAGATGTTCAGAAAGCTTGGCACCATTAATTTTACAACAAAAACGATGAAAATATCAAACTTTTTAATTTCTATTCTCTTAAGGTATTTTAGATTTTGCAATGTTTGTATGTATATTTTGATTGTAAAGTCAGTCCCGTGTCAGTTTCAAATCAAATCCAATAAGATGAATTGAAGTATCACCAAATTTTAGATAATTCCATAGCAACTCGATTAATTTACGGCAGCGCGTCAGTGAAATGCATACAAATATTTCTGACGATTTTTAAAAAATCACGAAACGAACACCGAAGCAAGACCGACGGTAAATAACGGCACTGTACCGTTCGAGTTCGAACAACTCTCAAATCTTCGAAATCACATGTACTTACATACAGAGTACAAACAAACAACCTCTTTTTTAGTGTGGGACGTCCAAAATTGTTGAATTTATTTTCTTAAATCTATTGCATAGCTACCAATTACAAATACATACTTAACATAAATTTATTTAACATAAGCGAGAACACTAAGTGGAAGTATCGAGGAGAAAGAAGTGTCTTTCAACCTCTGGCAGTGGCAGCGACATTCGCGGCCTGTTGTGCCACAGCGAGTCCTTGAATTGTGGCATCTCTTGTGTGCTGACCCACACGCTCCTATTAAGAAAACAAAAAAAAAAACGAGTGTTACAAATACTTATTTAAAGAAATTATGTTCATATGTAATACTGGGAAACACTTACGATCTTCTTGCCGATCTTTTTCAGCCAACCAGCCTCCGTTTGTCCTGCGAAAATGGCGATCAGCACAGCCACGAAGATGAAGATTTTGTTGAAGTTCATTTTGTCTGATTGTTTTAAAGTCAATTTTTATTTTTAACAAATTTGCTTGGATGCGTTTGATTAGCTGCTATTGTTCTTTTTGAGACGCTTGCAATGAGTTTGATAATAGTGACTTTGATGGCTTTGGCTTTTATAGCAATCTGCATTCGATTTGCAAACGGCTTGTGTAGCGGAAAGGCCCATTTCAATCATTTCACGGGGGATCACAAGCGTTTGTCATTCTCCCACTACACACGTGTATCAATGTACATACATACATGTGTATGTGTAATTGTGTATGTATGAATGTGCGTGATGAATGCTGATGCATCCCCCTAAGCAAAATAAACTTAGAGTAAGTTTTGAAAAGCTTACTTGAGTGAACTTTAAGGGCTGGTTTCTTTAAGATTTAGTTAAAAATAGCAGTTCTATATTTGGTTTTGCTTGATCAAATCCAATTTTTATATCTATCAACACTTACAAAAGTTGCGTTTGTAAAATCTCCAATTAAGCTAATAGTTCGCTTTATTAAAATTTATCATAGCAAATTTACTTTCAGTTAGTGAAAAAAACGCTCTTGAAAATTCTTGTTGGGCTACTAATTATAAGTATGAATGTTTGTATGTATGTATGTATGTATGTACAACTGTGTTCATCAAGAGGGTAAACTTTTACTGATAAGGTGACAATATTCCGCGCTTCGGTATTTTTTCTTACGTTTTTTCACTTAATTCGGTGTTTTTATTTTCCTTGTTGTTTATGTACATACATACATACTTGTATTTATGCATACATACTTTAGTATATGTACATATGTATGTATGTATGTGCATATGTGCACGGGCTTGTGAGAGTCCCCGCTTTTGAACAAACAGAAAGTTTATACGAGTACATACATACATACTTACATTGCCATACATTCATTCAATTTCAGAATAACGCTTTGCATAGCTAATACTGTTTAATTGAAACAATTACAAGGAATATTCATAAAAGCCAATGAGTTTGTTCCAGAGGGCATTTCTGGCGCCAGGAAAACCTAGACTCTACGAATACCACAAGAAAAAATAAATAAATTTAATACTTATAAGGTTACATCAGGAAAACAATGTTTTTAAATAAAATTATGTGAACTTTTCAAAAACGAACCTATAACGAATTATTGTTTTCTTCTAAAAAGCTCCAATTACAACATTTCAACAATAATTTGAAAAACAAACTGAATCGTCGCTGCAATTGACGTTGCAAGCGACTAACGTCTCAAAATAAGATTTTCTGCAATAATCGGAAGGTTTCACAATTTTCATATTTACCTAAATACGAGTATTGAATTAATAAATTTTGAAACCAAATCAAAAAACGTGGTGGCGCGGGTGCGACTCCTGCGGAAGCCGTGAAGAAAGAAGTCTGATGACGATAATTTCTACCGCTTTGGGTGTTGTTGTTTTTTTCTTTTTTTTTCTGAACCTTAAAATTTGCAATGTGCTCGCTTGCAATGTTTTTCGCGGCGACCACTCAATTAATTATAAAAGTTACTTATTTAAGATGCCATCTCCAGTACTAAAACCTCCTAAATAAGTTGTTATGTCAAAAGTCCTCAAGATTTGTTATTTTTTATTTTAGAAATATTTTTTTAGCTCCAGTTTATTTAGCATCTATCTCTAAACGAAATTTAACCTTTTTTTTTAAATAATCAAAATAATAATATATTTTTTTTTTTATCTTGTAGGGTAGGATAGTAGCCACTGCTGCTGCTACTTTACATATGTATGTATGTATGTACATATGTGCATCAGAAATTATTTAATACAATTAGGGTATTCAGAGTTTCGTTTTATCTGGCTATTAACATTGCCAACTATTATTTTTGAAACACTTCACCAAGTGGTAATTTTTTTTGTTTTTGTTTAACGTAGAGACAGGAGATAATATGGCTTGCCATACTTAACTCTGTGTACGTCGTGTATTTATTTTGTGTTAAGCTGGAATTGAAAACACAAAATGAAATATATGGCAGTCAGCTGTTTAGTCATAAAATAGTGCTCACAGATCGGTCGTATTATCTCAGTAAAGATGCCAGATTTTAACTTTGCCAGGAAACTCTGAATACCCTAAATGTTGTTGCGTACTACGAGTAAAGTAAAAAGTAGCTGTGAAGGAAGTTGACTTAATTCTATTTACATAGACGTCGGCCTCCCTGTGACGGATTCTTAAGTGCCTTTGCTAGTTGAAATGATGATAACGTTGCAAGATTGCGATTTTTGATTTCGAGGCGCACTCCCAAATTACATAGTATGCCACTAGTCCACATAGGTTTAAGAATGGTAAAGTATTCCACAAAGCGAATTCATAAAGGTGGCATCAAATGTTTAAGAAAAAAAAGTACAATACATGTATTTTGTTGTTGATTTCGGTACAGCGAATGCCAAAACCAACTAACAAACAAATGATTTTGACAAATGCTGAACCATGGCGATGGAAAAAACAAATAAATCAGCTGCTTACTAATGCCATCTTACTAAATTCGCCTTGGTATTCCAACGATTTGTTTTTGCAGAGACAATTGTGATTTCGGACCAAGCAACCAATACAGGCTAGTTTAATTTAGGCCGAGTTGCTTTCGCTTTGTAAAGATGTGCTTCGGCAAAGTCACTCATCCGTCAATATGCAGTCCTAAATATCTCGCGCCTTGTTCTTCGAGACGCTGTATGAATGTGTATGACAAATTTTAAATGTACGAAAAGAAATAAAAAACGCTACCTTGCAACTAAGAACTGATTGAAAAACTAATGTATGCATACTTTTTTGTTATAGAAACTGTTTGGAAAGTGAAATAAAAGATTTAGCACTTGTCAGACTTTTTTCAGATTAACCCTAACCCTGTGCGGTCTTACATATGTGTGTATGTAGTTGAGTTGAATCGCTTTTAAAGAATATGCAGATACGGAAATGTGTGCAATATTCATATGCATATTGTTAATAAAATATGCAATACAAAATTTATAAAAATCGTTAACATACTCGTATGTTACTGTTTTCGTTGGTACAGCGACCACATCTATATTTTCGAATTCTGTAAAGTAGGCACAGGCTTGTAAGGAATTTTCTAAATTAATGACCACAGAAAACTTAAAAACATAATTCTTTTTTTAATATTCACCCCACTGTGAATGAATTGTTTGCAGGAATATCAATAAATCAATATCTATGAATGAAATTATTGTCGGAATATAATATATGTAATTTTACTGTTATTTTTGATATTTTGCCAAACATTTTAATAATATCCGAAGTTTAGAAACCATATTTTAAAGCGCTCTTGAAATTCATATCTAAAAGTGCATTTCACTTAGACGTAAGTACTCACCGGCCAACCAAAATGACCATGGTTTTTCACCGCAAGTCTATCCCCATATACACTTTTATTAAACAAAAGCGCAATACAGAAAATTATATTAAAATCGAAAAACTGTTAGTGTACATTACATACACACGGTTCAATACATTCATACGGCGGTGATATGCGTTTGTGATCCCCCGTAAAATGGTGTTGAAGCTGCCGGCCAGCGAAAGCTGTTTGCTATAAAAGCCGCCGCTGATAAACTTACGATTATCAAACTCATTGAAAGCGTCTCAAAGAGAACAATAGCAGCTAATCAAACGCATCCAAGAAAATTTTTAAAAAATATTAATTAAATTTAAACAATCAGACAAAATGAACTTCAACAAAATCGTCATCTTCGTGGCTGTGCTGATCGCCATTTTCGCAGGACAAACGGAGGCTGGTTGGCTGAAAAAAATCGGCAAGAAGATCGTAAGTGTTTCGCAGTATTACATATGAACAAAGTTTATCTTAATATTTGTAACACTCGTTTTTTTTTTTTTAATAGGAGCGTGTGGGTCAGCACACAAGAGATGCCACAATTCAAGGACTCGCTGTGGCACAACAGGCCGCGAATGTCGCTGCCACTGCCAGAGGTTGAACATAATTAGTAATTTAATTTCACCAAGTGTTCATGAATTATGTAAATTTCGTTTTCATCCATTCGTATTTATTTTGTCATTAGTAATTTAAACATATACAAACTCCAAGAAAATAAATTTAATTTAATCATAACTATTGATGACTTTTATAAAACCGATTAAGAAGTAGGTTGGACTGTACATGACTGTACATGACTCTTATACTTTAAAATCTGGGTTCGGTAAGTGAATGATAAACATAAACAAACACAGGTGCTATGTACATACATATGTGTGTAGGTATTTCTTATCAACATTATAAAAAGTGTTCACTTTTGCGGTAAATATTCGTCTTAGGCTTCCTCGGTCCACAGCAAAACCTTATGTGTATCTCAATGTCTGCATCGCTAACATACCTACATACATACATACATATATGTTATATTTATTATAACAAAATTTTAGCAAGTTCACTTTGCTCAGCAGCCTTTTGTCTGAAAGGTTAGTATTTTCATTGGATTTAATATTTTTAAAATTTATAAAATCATAATAAGACTTACATACATATACGTACGAGTATGTATGTATGTATGCATATCTAGGGTTGGGCTGGGAGTCAATCCAGCTAAAACCACCGTGGTACCATTTTCAAGGAACTACAAACTTGATGGCCTTAAGCCGGTTTAGACGGAATATGCGTAGAATACCAAAAATAGGTAAAATTCCTACTGGTTATACTAGACCAAAAACTAATATGGAAACCCCATATAGAGGAAGCGATGGCTAGGAAAAGTTGGGGCTGCTCCCCAAAAATACTGAGATGGATGTACATGGCTATTATTCGGCCCACCATTACCCATGGGACACCAGCAAGGCGCTATTAAAATGCTTAGTAAGCTGCAAACGCTGGCTTACGTCAGCAAATTAGGGGCTATAAGAACGCGCCCGTTGGAAGTCTTATAAGATCTAGCACCTCTTCACTTACATATTCAAACTCAAGCGAAGGTTGACCTGAATCAATATCGGGACTGAAGGGTATCTGAGTCGGGGGAAGTTTAACACTTTAACAGAACGAAATCCGGGTCAAGTTTCACAAAAAGACTCTCAACTGAATTGAGCAACAAAAGAAATTGCGAGGGTTTTTCCGAAACTTGTAAAATAAACTAACAAATGAATAATTACGTGGTCCACGATCGGCTTGCTAACCGAACGGGGTACTGGTGTTGGCAGAAATATATTCCATAGAAAGTTGTGTGAAGTTTAACATCAAGCGCAATTACAGGGGACGGAACATTGCGATCCTATCGACCAGCCAAGTGGCTATCAAGGCTCTCAAATCTTACCCGGTATTCTCAAAACAGCTGAACTTGGAACTTGGACTAAAGAAAATTCTTTAATCGAAGCAGGGGGCATAATAGATCTAATAGATGGTCGCAGTGCTTATCACCCCTAACAATAATAATAAAGTTATGTATATGTAATTAAGATTGTATATAAGTTCTATCTGAAATGTTATACGATTATATTTTAACTCGAAAGTACTCAAGTTTTATAATCTCAAAAAAAAAGTCTTCTTTTATACGGCGTAACAGTAATTACGATACTCATTGTTGCCACCTAAACTAAAAATGTTTTATGGCTAAACAATAACAAATTAAATGTATAAAAATGATAAGTCTGCCTTATACAAACAAATTCTAAAAAAATATAAATTTTACAAACAACAACTACACAGTCAAGTAGAAATAACGGCTTGATTGGAGTAAGTTGTCAAGGGAAAGAAGGAAAAAACAACAGCTCACACAGCGTAACCCTAGCTGAATGCATTTAGTTGCCGGCTTAGGTATTGCGCATGTTGTTGCGGGTTCGACTCCCGCAGAAGCCAAGAAGAAAGAAGTCTGATGAGGAAATGTGGTGATTTCCGAAATGGTACTATAACTTCTACCGCTTCTACCGATCGGCCTCAAGCTCAAAAATATTTAAAATAAAATGTTTTTAATTTATTTGTAATGTGGCAACCCCCTTATAATCTTTGTAACTTATATATTTTTGTGTTATATTTCAGAAATGTTAAGACTTACTGCATTGAACAACCAGATACTTTTATTATATAAACTGATAATTTTACCCTAGTTAACGCACCAGATGAGAATTAACTGTTAGCGCACAAAATGTTTTCGAAGATATATTCTACATTTTGTGCATGTTTTTTTAATAAGAAGTAGAAAAATGATCCATCTGCTAAGCAGAGCGCTGTAAACCTAATAAATTATTGATAGGAATTTGCTCCTACAAGCAGAT